>JAEOAE010003587.1:0-77235 GCA_036365155.1 Meriones psammophilus
TGGTGGTACATGCTTTTAATCCCAAACTATGGGTGTAAAAATAGCAGGTAGAAGGAAGCACCCATATTTGAAAATGCTGTCTCATTCAGTTTCAGGAAAGGTGACAAATTCAGAGAAATAATTGACTGCATAAGATACATGTATCTCTCATGAGAAGAGAGAGGAAATGAATCTCCCAAAAGTGGCGCTACCAGGAGAGAGAAGGAGTTTTACTGGGCAGTAATAGGCAGGTTGAGAGAGAAAACTAAGGTGAAGATTAAATTAAACAGAGAATAAAAAAGAGCTGAAGATTAGAAAAGACTGATGGAGTTAGTTTGAGACTAAACAAAGCAATTTAGAGGTCAGGACAAAAGCCAGATTGAGCAGGAATTCTCAAGGACAGAAAATCTTCTAGGCCAAAGAAAGTGTATGGAACCTAGAAGCTGCCCTGCCCAGGCCTAGGGTAGCAGACAGAGGGGCAGTAATTTTCAGAGATCATAATTTCTAGATTGAGTAAATGTCATTTGTACAGTAATATCTATTTAGCAAGGGTTTCACTGTCTTCTTTTGTATTGAAATGCCTGGCAAACATAAATAATATAATATACCTAACAGTGAGGAACATGGGTTTGGGAGAATTTAATGTTCCTTACTACTCTTAAAGTGGTGTTTTTTTTCCACTGTTGTTTTTCTTTAAAATTTCTGGGACACATTATTTTTTTTTTTTTTTTCACAGAGCTGGCGAGATGGTTCAGAGGTTAAGAGCACTGTCTGTTCCTACAGAGATCCTGAGTTCAATTCCCTGAAACCACATGGTGGCTCACAAGCATCTATAATGAGATCCCATGCCCTCTTCTGGTGGGCAGGCACATGTGCAGGCAGAATAATATATAAATAATGAATAAATAAATCATCTTTAAACATTTCTTCATAGGCATATTTATATAAGCTTCCGTGAGTAATTACCTTCCATATCTAGTAGATAGTTGATAATGTTCTTCAGTATTATGCTCTTCCCAATTGTAGCCTGAAATATGGACCAGAAAGTGAATGAGAGAGGATTAAAAATTAGGCAAAATTTAAGTTTCTATATTCAGTGAACCTTAGAAACATGCCTGAATTTTTTCTTCCTCATTCCAAGTGAACTTATATAAGAACATCAATAAGAAAAGTCAACAGTAACAACAGTTGTCCCCTTTACCTGAATAGAGAAAGAAAATTCACTGTCTTACCTATAGCTGTAAGGTGCTTGCAGGTCTCCAGCATCACATCTTTGTAGAGACTCTTCTGGGAAGGATTCAGCAAGGCCCACTCTTCCCGAGTGAAGTTCACATCCACATCAGCATAGGTAATTGAATTCTAAATGATCCCATACATGAGTATAACAGAAAGCACAATGGTGACAACAGTGTAAATGCATACTTCATTGACAATATATTCATATAATTCTGGTGATTCCCTGACATTTCCTGAACCAGAAGTTTCGATGTACTCATCAAGTCATTTTGGAAGGAAACTAAATGAGGAGGTTCACCGAAATTCTGCAACCTTTGAATAGAATGCAGTCTTTCAAGAGAAATGAAAATTAACAGACGTAAAGAAAGCAAGACAAGCAAATAGATGAAAAAAAGTACAGATCACAGATCTGCATGCACAATTACTAACTACAAAATTTAGGGCAAACAGGATGAACTGGTTCAAGACTTTAATTCCAGCACTCAAGAGGCAGAGTTATGTGTATCTCATTGAGTCAGAGGCCAGCCCTGCCTCTGAAACAAGTTTCATGACATCCAGAGGTACATTTAAGACCTGAATCCACCACAATCATTCAAATAAGAAAATAAAAAAAATACTGCAAACTCCATGGTATTTCTGAAGTTCCTACAAAGAATTATATATTCACAACATTTCTGTATCTATCTTCCAGAAACCTGAAGTGTCGCAGCTTAAACTGTAATGTTAATGAAAGCTAACTAAAAGGGAATGCATGTTCAAATAGGTACAAATGGACAGATGAAAACATTACTACTGGTATAGTTGGTCATAAATGGGCAACATAAGGCAGTTGAGGCGGCTCAGCAATGAAAAGCTCTTGTTGGTCTTGCCAATAACTGGGCTCAATTGCCAGTGCTTACAAGGAGGCTCAGAACTACCCATTACTTTAAATTCTGAAGTTCTTGAGGCCAGTCAGCTGCTGACTATTGTAAGGACCAGGTACACTAAAGTTGCATAGTCACACATACAGCAAAAATATTAGTAATATTCAATCACTTAAAACAAAACAAGAAACAGGAAAAACCAGACTTGCCTGCAATCCAATGACTCAGAAGACTCACGCAGTATTAATGTTATGAATACAATACTTACTGAGAAACAGAATATACTCTCTACCAAATATGAAAATTGAAGTGTGGATGTGGATGAAGATCAGCATAGTAGCATATGCTTGACATGTACAAAAACCTACATACCACACTCATCAGCAAACATATGAAAACAAAAACTCACAGGCATATTGGGTCACATTGAATCCCAGCCCTCTGGAGCCAGAGTGAGGTGGACCTCTAAGTTTGAGGCCAGGCTGGATTGCATACCTACATCCAGGACAGCCAAACCTACAAAAAACCTTGGTCTTGAAATACAATAAAAATAAAAATGTAAAAACGTCAGGATACCAAAATAGCTTAGCAATGAATAGCAATTTCTTTGACTCTTTCTTTTGATTTAGAGATAGACTGGATAATGATGAAGACCATGTGAGCATGAAAATGAAACAGAATGATCAGTTTCAATCATAACACAGTAGACAGAAACAAAAGGAAATGGTTTGAGATCATAGACACTCAAATCAATCCCCAGTAAGGAATCTAGACAGGTTCCTCCTACAAAACCTTTTATACCTTCCTCCAAAGAAGCACACAAAGAAGAAATAAACATTCAATGATATTCTCCTACTTGATTCTGTGGACCTTTTCCACTCTCTGTTACTGAAGACCCAATTCTCATGGTGCCCCTCTGAGTCCAAAAAAACAGCAGTGGCAGCTCCCTTTCCTGTGTCCAAGTCTCCTGTGGATTACACAGTCCCACTCTCTGTTCTGCCTCCAGGATCCCACTCCCAAGACCTCAGCTCAACCATAGGCCATGCTTGCATAGAGACCAAGACAGTATACAGGGATCCTCCCCATCTTTGTTACATCACACTCAATTCTCAGGATCTTGCCTAGTGACCAACAGAACACATGTGGCACCATCCACTCCATACCATCCCAACAAGCCTAACTAACACCTTGAACACACTAGACAAGCAGGTCATTAAAAAAGTAACACTCCGTCAACATACTTTCTGAAATTTGAGATAACTAACAGAATCCCAAGAAAAAAACTCCCACACAACAAAAAGAGCACTTAGACCTGTAATCAAAAAAATAGAAAGAGAAGATAAAGAAACAATGAAACAAAGGTTGGTTCTTTGCTAAAAACAAACAAGATAAACAAACCCTTACCTAAACAAAATTAAAGACAGAGAGGAAATATCCAAAATAATAGAATCAGCAATTGTATTAAAAAAATTTGTTTCTTTAAAATCCCACTCATGTTATGTGAATTTTTTTTTTTTCTATTATCCCCAGGTGTGGAACAAGAAGCTACTTCAGTTTGTCCACAGCTGTTAGTTATGATTGTCTTGTGCTCTAGCAGGGCTGTGGTTTTGCCACCTGCACATAGTTTAATTCTGAGTCTTCTGGAGAGGGTACACATGTAGAGCCATGAGAGGGCCTGGGTCTTTGAAGAAGAAAGAAGCTGCTGTTCTCTTCCTGATGCTGTTCACCCACACTGCTATTGTGTTTGTCATTGCTGGTTTGTTGGGCTGCTGGATATCCTGGTGACTAAGACATATTGCCCCAAAGATCCTGACCAGCCTAATCCATTGGAAGCAGTTAAAGAGACATCTGTGTCTTTCCCCTCTAGCATTCTCTCTCCTTTACCTATTGGGGTTTTGGAAGGAATAATGGATGTAAGGGAGGTATAGGTTTAAGAATCCAAATAAAGGGCTGAAGAGATGGCTCAGGCTAGGAGCACTGGTCCTCTTCCAATAAACCCAAGTCAAAGAGATTTAAACAAACAGTGCGATTTCTTGTTTGCTGTTTCAGTGGGTTCTGGAATCCACACAAGTAAGCCAGTTATTGCACTAAAGAACCCAATGACCCTAATCTGCATTAAATAGCTGGAAATCTGCATTCCTTGTCTGTACTAACTGTTTTCTCTCCTAACAAGGGGTGGTGAGTGAAAGTGAGGTAGAGATATTTAAGAACCAAGAATAAAGTAGGTATTTGAAAAAGGAAAGCCTACAGTTTTGCTCTCAGTAATATGAAATATAATTCCTAGTTAAAAAAAAAAAAAAAAAAACAAACAAAAAACCTCAAGTCACATTTTGTGTTCTTTCCATAGCTTAAATTGTGGCATTCCTGCTCATTTCATTCCAAAGCAATACTTTTGCTACCAAAAAAAAATCCCATGCCTCAACCTTCAGGTCACCTGTGCCTGTGCCCTTACATCGAAATACCCACTACTGTGAGGCTACATCTGAAAGCCAGAACACATTTGGGTTCTCCTGGACATATTTCATCAGATGTAAGACTGTTCCAAAGTCTGGAGATGAACTACTGGAGGTATCTCCATACCTGACATCAAGGTATACTAAGAGTAATAGTAGTAATAAAAACTGCATGGTACTGGCATAGAAGTAGGATGGGTGATCAATGGAAACAAATCAAAGACCCAGAAATAAACCCACATACCTATGCTTTTGGACAAAGGAGCCAAAACCATACAATGGAAAAAGACAGCATCTTCAACAAATGGTGCTGCTCCAAATACATGTCCACAAGTAGAAAAATGCAAACAGATACATATTTCTCACCCTAAACAAAACTCAATTCCAAGTGGAACAAAAACTTAAACATAAAGTCAGATTCACAAAAAATGCCAGAGGAGAAATTGTGTAACTCCCTTGAACTCACTGGTCCAAGAGACAACTTCCTGAATAGAACACCTGCAGCTCAGGCTCTAAAAGGTACAATTAATAAATGGAACAAAAGCTTTTGTAAAGCAATTGACACTATGAACAAGAGGAAATGGCCATCTACAGATTGAGAAAAGTTCTTCTCCACCCTCCATCTGACAAAGAGCTAATATCCAGAATTATATTAAAGAAATCAAGAAATTAAACATCAACAGACAAAATAATCCAATTAAAAATGGGACACAGGCATATGGAATTCACAACAGTGCATAAACACTTAAAAAATGGCTCAGCATCCTTACTCATCAGGGAAACGCAAATCAGAACTGTCTATGAGACTCCATCTTACAATTGTCAGAATGACTATGGCCAGAACATCAAGTAGCAACACATGCTGGCAAGGATGTGCAAAAAGGGGAAAACTCCTCAATTGCTGGTGGAGGAGCAAATTTATATAACCACTTTGGGAAATCAATCTGGCACTTTCTCAGAAACCTGTGAAAAGACACACCTAAAGACCCAGCTATACAACTCCTGGGCACACACCTGAAAGTTGCTTCACCATCCAACAAGGACATTCCCTCAACCATGCTCATAGCAGCATCATTTCTACTAACCAGAAACTGGAAACAATCTCTATGCCTCTCAACCGAAGAATGGATAAAGAAACTGATATTTACACAATAGAATACTACCCAACTGTTAAACACAAGGAAATCATGCAATTTGCAGGCAAATGGATGCAACTCGAAAAGATCTTCCTTAGTGACATACACAGACCTCAAAAGACAGTACTAAGCCTCAAGGACAAATGTAAGAGGAGAATAATGAAAATCTCTTTTACAGGACAGAGCTGTAGAATCTCCTTCTCTCCAGGGAATCCACACTCATAAAGGCTGACAAGGCAAGGGCCTCTGCCCAGGGCACCACATACATACTGGCTCACAGTCCATCCCACTTCTAACACATGGGACTCTCGTAGCTCAGCAGACCAGCTTTTCTGGGACTGGCAACAATGAATCCCATGGTCTCCATGGCATAGCTTTTGGTCCTGGATATTGATCACTATAGAAGGACCAGAGAAGAATCTAGGAAAGACTCTGCAAGGTACATTGTACTGTTCCTCCTTCCAGGATGTGAAGCTTCCCCAGAGTCCATCATCATTTGCTTAGACCAAGCATTTGGGCCTCAGGACTCTGGCAGATCCTCTACTGGAGGATGAGAGATCAGGTGTCTCAAAAAGCACAAACAATCTCGGCTCAGCCCTTCCATTCTAGCGGCAGAAAGAGCCTTAGCCTAGTAAATTAGTAGTTTAATAAATGTTTACACACTCCCAGGGTACATGTTTATTTTACAAGTCACAGTGTCCTGCATGTATACATTTCATTACCCTCTCACTGTCCAATGCAGCCATCTCTACCTCACAGCTGAGAATTTTTGCAGCAACCCTCAGTCAAATGCAAACAGTAACAATTGAAGCCTAAAGAGCTATGAATTTGAAAGAAAGGAGTGGCAAATGGGAGGTGAATGAAAATATAAAAATTAAGTGACATGACTCTTCCTTGGTATGGTGAGGAGAAAGTTTATTATACATAGAAAGGCACCTGTGAGCCATGTGAGGAGAGGGAGGAGAGGAGAGGGGCACGCCAAACTATGAGACTATGACAGTAAATAATAGATGAAATAGAGCAGGTAACCAAATTGGATAGATAATAGAAAGAAGGGCACCTGGGTTAAGGGCCCGAGCCCTGGGCTAGAGGGCAGTGTATGCCAGTCAGATCCTGTAAACAGTTAGGGACTTAGCGATGCTGGGAAAACCTGGTAGCTAATTCTGCTCTGAACTGTTCAATAGGCACCTCAGCCATTTGTCCCAGGATTTCAGTCTTAACAGTGCCCAGGTCCCCACATGCAGTCTGGCTCACAGTCTATCCCACTTCTAACACGTGGGACTCAGATAGCTCAGCATTCCTAAGGCCAGGACAAAGGAACTCACAAGCAGCTGATGGCTGCCGGTTTCCATCCTGCCCGGGAAAGACAAACCACACCAGCTCCTGCTGCTCAGCCTTCTACTCCACCACCACGTTGGGGGCGGCGGCCACACACTCACCATGTCGCCACTTTGAAGTCGCCTGAAATCCCCTCAGAGGACCCAGCAGCTGAGCTCAGACCACAGCACGCCAAACGTTCCAAGAGCTCGGCTTCCAAACCGAACCTGAAACCTGGCACCCGGAAGAACCTTCCTCTTCCTCTGAGTACAGGTCTGGCCTGGAAGTCCTGATTGGCCAGTGAGTCTTGAGCGACAGCACCACCTTCCCTAGGGTCACAGTGTACTAAAGAGACAAAGCATAGTGCTTCCTCGCCCAGGAGGGATGAATGGAATGCATGTTTGCTAATTACAAAGAGCAAAGAGGTCCTGGCTTAGTGAGGAACCTGACCCTGGAAAAACGTATGCCCCAAGCAGGGGTCTTGGATCCATGACTTGAACTTTGGGTCCATATGTGGAGAATCAGGGCCACACCTTTTCCAGATCTGCGGAGATTTCTTTGTCAGTAGACATGTGCCTGTTGTCTAATAGCCTACCCTTCTGTCTTCCAGCACTCAGGAATCACTTCCCCTTCTCCTCCTCCTGAAATCAAGGTGGATAGCTTGAACAGCCCATTAGTCATCTTTCAGTGGAGTGAGCCATCTGTCCACAGGAGGAAGGCTGTCAAAAATGCTGACAATTAAAGAGAGATTTTAGGAAACCAAATGACATTATTGTGTGACTTTACAGTGGGGTCAGTGAAACTGCAGCTACTTTTCACCTGGTAGGTATCAGACATCCTGGGAGAAAAGAAAAAAAACAAAAAAACAAACAAACAAAAAACCAAAACAACAAAAACAACAAAACCCCATGTAATATACAATTTAGAGCAGGCATGTCTTCCTCTTGAGAAGGTTAGTTCTTTATTCTGATTCTTGAATGCCTGCGCTCTAGAACACACAAATGTCCAATCAGGACATTTATTGATCATCTATAACTGACTACCTCACTTCATATTGTTAATGTCAACTACTGTCAAAGCATAAAAGCTTCCTCCCTCTTCTTGCCCATCCTTTTCAGTGCTGTGACTATAAAAGCTCTAATACTGATCAGTTATCTCACTTCTTACACAGTTACTTCTTCATTTGTAAAGCTCCAATAAAGGCCAGAATGTTTGGAAGACTCATTCACTGGCCTACTTTTTCTTCTCATTGACCAGTAATGCCCAGCCTGGAAGGAGTTTCGGGACTCTCTTCTCAGCACTACGAAGCAGACACAGGTCTCGGTACTCAAGGCAATTTGCAATTACATAGCATGAGACAAGCCTGGGCTATAGAAGACAATTTTCTATATTGAAGTAAATATTACAGATCACTTACGAAAATAAAAAGTAACATTGTAAGTACTAAGAAACACTAGGGACTAAATAATAAAAAGAGATTAGAGCTATGATGCATTTAAAGAAAATGCAATTTAAAGAGAGAAACCAAGAGTTGCCTTTTTGAAAAGATGAATAAAGCTGAAAAATGCATATCTATAGTGACCTTGAGAAAGTTCAGGGCATTTTCTGGCAGAAAGAATGTCGTTATTAAGACATCTCTAAGACATGTTTATGTGTATATATAGACATATATATAGTTTGTAAAAAGTTATGAGACATGGGCCACCAATGCTCCCCACAGAGGACATAGACTACTATGTAATAAAAGCACCAGTGCCATGCATGGAAAAAATTCTCTTTCACATGAACAGTGTCCAACACATGTGAAAAACCCTTAGGTTGCTGCTGTTACCTTTGGTTCTATTCCAGAGTTTGAAGGCAAGGCCCATTTCTGAAGCCAACATGAACTTCAGAAAAAGGCCTCAGAGAATTCAGCTTGGATAAGACCTGAAAGCCTCCTGCATGAAGACTAGCTTTCACAGCACTGCATGTTTTTATGGGGGCTTATGTTGTCTGCAAGCAAACAACAGTGTTACACAGCTGTACCTTTAACTACAACAGTAATTACCATGGCAAGATATCCCTATGGTTTCCATAGCGGCATGCATATCTTGATGGTAACTAACACCTGTTCAGTTGAACTGAAGGCCCAACCAAGAAAATGGAAAACATGTCTGGTATTAGAAACCTAGCCAAGTACTCCAGGAGAGTGAAGTCATTGATCTTAGAAAAAGAACCTACAGCATTCAACTTAAGAAACCACAACTATTCACCTATCTAATTTATACACTTCTATCTACTTCTCTGTATCCATTGCCTTCCTCATAGAAAATCATTGACACATGAAAATTAGTTGAAATGCCATAACAACATATTGCACAATAACCAGACTCTCTCTCTCTCTCTCTCTCTCTCTCTCTCTCTCTATATATATATATATATATATATATATATATATATATATATATGTATACATATATAGATGAGCATATATATATAGCATTATTTATAAATATGTCATATGTACCTATAAAATGTAAAATTCTATACCATGGAAGACATAAAAATCAACTCTAATGTTAGGATCAAGAACCATGAATATTATGACTATGTTTTAAAGAGATTGTCATTAAAGTAGAATTCAATGCAATATAATTGGGATATTGGTGAATATTAAGTGTATGTGTAAAAAGCAATCTATAATACTAGGTGAAACTATCTAAAAAGTATTCAAAACTTGGTGAACAAACTAGCTGTTTAACAGTGTATGAACTAAGTAAAATGATAATTATTCCCTGCATTATATATGAAAATATAAAAAAGAGTTATGGGAAACTCACAGGTTTCTTACCAATGTTTTCAGTAGGGATAAGGTTATTTTGTAATTAAAACACTGACTTCTCTATCCTCTTTTGTGGTTGGAAGCCTTGTTCTGAGAATCTCCTGTCTTAATGTTGTATAAACTTTGCTCTCCAATGATTCCCTGATACATCAATAAAGCAGCTATGACATGAAACCTTTCCAAAATATAAAATATAAAATATAAATATAAAATATAAAATATAAATATAATTCCAAAATATAAAATATAATTCCAAAATATAAAATATAATTCCAAAATATAAAATATAAAATATAATTCTGAAGGTCAAACAGTTATGAAAAGATCTAAACATTTTAAAAGGGTGGTCATAAAACAGATAGGCAAAATAATATCTCCACAAAATAGATTTAAAAAAATGATTTTTTTTTTTTAAATTGTCTAAATGAGAAAAGTCGCACACACTAACTAACATACATTGGAGTTTACAAAAGACTGCTGAGTCAGATCAGCACATAAACGTCCCAATTCCAAATGTATATCAGGAAATATACTGTGTTGGGCTGGAGAATATGCTCTTAATTCAACATGACACAAAACGCTATATATTCCATCCAAACTGACAGAAATCAGATTTGATGGGGAAGACCTCCTAAAGATCCTGGCTGCAGACAGATAAAAGGGAAATCGAAAGACCAAACAGGCCAGGTAACCTAGTTTGCTGATCCTGCCCAGGGGAATATCTCTGAGACTGACTAAGATGTGAAAATGTCTCCAGCCAGAACTGCAACTGGGCATAGCCAATAAATCTTTGACTGCAAACTCACCTGGACTTACTTACCATACTATTCTTAGGAACGACATAGATAAAAGTGTGTATTTTATAGTTTGGTTCTTTACCTAATTGAAGAGAGAGCAGAGTATCACCTTTACCTGAACTGTGTTCAGTATACAGACCGTACATTTATCATGAATATAAAACATATATGATGCCCTTGGAAGTTATTCTTTTGCAGATCAAGAGAACCAGACACCAAAACAGAGAAGACAACTAGCCCAGGTGATCCTACCTCACAGATGGCCTTACTGACAACGGTTCTTCTAAAATCTGCTTCCAGGACAACTTAAAAATGGCTAGCTAGATTGTCCAGCATTGCAAACTGTTCCAGGCAGGACTTCAGATAAGCCCTGAACTTGTGTTAGCATGCAGAGACTGGACAGCGAATGTTACCAGCTAGCTTTCTTAAGACTGGACAGTATCCCACCCACTGGGTGAGAAAATCCCTTCCCATCTATTAGAGCCTCAATGCTGTCCAAACAGGACAAATGGCACACTGGAAATTCGACTGCCGATCTTTGCAAGGACAAGGTAGGCAAGTCCATAACTTGCTTCAATGAAAAATCTGTCAAATGTTCTGAGCCAGAAGGCTAAAGGTGTTTCAGCAAACAATTTGGAAGGATTCTGAGGAAGTGTCCAGGCAGCCAAATATCTACGTCATTTCTATACTTTTAGAGGCTACTTGCCTGCACTTCTACATATTGGGTAATATTTATTCTTCTTAAGTAAGTCTCTGACAGGGTTGAAGAGTAGATATTATAGTCTCACAGTTAAATTGAAATTGTTTAGGATGATAGAAATTGATATTAAAATACTTTCTCCGAGGGTTCTGAAAACATACAAACATCAATCTTACATAATAATTTTTATAATAGTTATTATTAGATATACTTTGTTATTGTAAGAAAAAGCCCTTCATTAGGCTAAAAGGGGGGATATGTAGGAACAAGGTTACTGTGTAATTCAAATGCTGATTTCTGTATCCCCCACATCTGGTGGCAAGCCTTGTTCTGAGAATCTCCTGTCTTACTGTGTATAAACTCTGCCCCCCAGTGTTCCCCTGATAAGTCAACAAAGAGGCTTACAGCCAGATGCTGAGCAGCGGAAAGAGCAAAACTAGACTTCCTGCCGGTCAGGAGAGGAGGAGTTAGAAGAGGAATTAGAAAATTCAGAGAGGGGATTCAGCCACAGGAGAGGTTCAGGAAAGAATAACAGAGAGAATTCAGCAGGCAAGCTACAAAGTGCTAAAATACTGGCCTGTATTCTGGGAGTGTTAGTATTTAGGCGGCCTGCTTCTGGGTTGCCTAGCAACCTATGATGTCATCATGCGTCATGAGTCAGGTAGTCCCACCTGGCTTGCATGATTCAATGGCTCCATAAAGGGACCAACCAGCCACTTTGAGTCTCTCTTGCTCTCCAACCACTCTGTCGAGCACCCCCTTCTCCTACCTTGTCTCTCTCCTTCCCTCTCTCTTTCCATCTTTATCTCCACCCAATAGACCTCATTGCATTTCTGAATGTTTCTATGCATGGTACTTTTATCTAAATACTAACATTTAGTGTTGAAATCAAGGAGGGCTTTTCCGACAATGTTAAGACATGCTGGAATCCTCTCTTCATGCCCACTCACTACAGATCTTTCTCTCACACCCTCACCTGTGTGCCTACTGCTGCTGCTACCACCACATGCATCTGTCCCTCTTCTGGCGGCTGCTCAGAAACTTTTCTCACCAACCCCCTGATCTGCTCTGGTCTTTTAGCTTGCTAGCTTGTGCTGGACTTCACTATTAGGTAAGCCAGGCCTCAGGACCCAACCACATAGTATGGATGGTTTTTAAACTGCCCTCCAATAGCTTTAAATATTGCTACTGCCTGAGGACTCAAGAATTAGAGTTTTAAATTTCCAGCCTCTCTTGTGGCAGCACTCGACTCATGGCTAGCCACCATGTTGATTCTGGGATAAAGAGGGTGTAGCCATGGCTTTACTGCCATCTCCACTAAGGGCAGGACTTCACTGCCATGTTAATCCAGGGCAATCAAGGGCAGTGACATGATTGGCATCCATCTTGGTTATAAAAAATGTCCTTTCCCTGGCTGTCAGCTGTTATTACTACTTTGTTTTTGTCACATTGTTTACACAGTTAAAAAACTACCATCTCTTATGGGTACTAAAAGGCTGTTGAAACCCTTCCTATCCCCATTTAAAGCTGCCTATCTGCCCCTATCCTTTCCCACAGATGAGATTCCCTCTAGGAGAACTCAGTACTGAAAGATCTGGTACTAGGCAAGGAGATTCTTGGCCTTTGCTGGCCTAAGCCCCTGATCTGCAGTCCTATTTGGTTGACGAATCAATAGCCACATGGTCCAGTTCCATTTCCCCTTTCTCATGCACAGGAATGGCTTCTTCGTATTCTCTTCTCTTTGGGAAACATCTAGTTTCTCCACTGATATTTGCCCTACTCAAATGTCTAATACCAAGGAACACTCAGAGTGATCAGAAAGTAAAAGAGTTTCTCTGTATTTCTTTTCTCAAAGCCCTGTCTCTTTCTCTCTTCCTGCTATCCCACTAAATAAAAATAATCCCTGGTTGCTTTTCATACTCTCAAAAGAAAATTTAAGATTAAACAGTAAACCTTAAGGTAACCACATGGTATGAAGACTTTTAATCATAATTAATTCTCTATTTATTTTATTCCCTTTTAAATAAGGACAGGAACAACTCTCATTTTAAATTGGAATGGATTTTTATAAAAATTCCAAGTTATATTTTACAACATGCTATGCAATATGCTTCAACCCTGGTTCAACATAATTTTTATAAGATACTAATATTTCAAGATTATAAAAGCCTATTTAAATTAAGCTAATTTAAAATGTATGTCTAACTGCCTGTGACACTATCTATTCCTAAATTAATGAATAAATCACGTTTTTCCTTCCATGAGCTGCCTGTGATACAGATGTACCACTAGGCTTTCTGGGTAATGCATTTGGTAAAATAAATTCAAATGTAATTTTAAAGTTTCTTTTAAAAAATATTGCTTTATACTGTTCTACTATATTGTTGTTTATTCTAAATCTCACAGCTCTATGGTTAGTAAGTAAATGTTTTGGCCTAAATACCTTAAAACTATATGATATAATTCCAAGAATACTATAAATTAAGATCTGTTAATTTTAGAGTCATTTATTTATTCATGTTAAAACTTGGTCATTATGCTATATCTTCACTATCAAGGTTAAAATATTCTTTTTCTTATTTTCTAAATATAAAAACATTATTGATCTACAATACAGCCTTAGACTTTTATAAGTTATAGACTATGTTTATGACTTTTAAGGCTCTACCTTGGCAGGGACAAAACCTAAAGCCCTAATATTTGATGGTTAACAAATGCAAGTTGACAGTCAGTCATCTCACACATGATCAAGTCTTCAAACATGTCCAAAATTATATTTATAGTCCTACAGATGCAAACATGGTCTCACTACTATCTTAATTAAACATGTAAGGATGGTCCCTGAGTCACCATATAGGATCTGGTAAAAAGAATAAGAGAGGTGCCTTCCCGACAGGCTCATCTATGGCTTAAACTATGCTCCAGACCTTGGCTGCTGCTCTGAGACTGTTGGCATTCCCACACAGAAAACAAGAGGTCTTCAGTGCCCCATCCAGTGGGGGTGTAGCCAAAAGTCAATTTCACCAGGGGACTGCTTGAAATGCAGCCAAAGGGGTCACTGGTCCCATGGCTGCCTCAAAAAGCCATGACTACCTGCTGGCAGACTGGCTTCTGGAAGTCAAAATGCTCCCATGCAGGCTTTTTTCTCTATGCCCAGGCATGGAGGCTCAACCAGTACAAGAGCCACAGATGCTTTCAGCCTTCCTGCTCCTTGGCCTGGCAGAGAACAAATGGCTCCTAGATTCAGCAACCCCCACCACCCTTGCCCAGCCCACAGGTCTGTTTTCAGGTCTGTTTTGGCCTCAAACTAGGGTCCCTTGGTCATATTGTCAATTTCTGTGTTGGGAGACTTCAGATGCCTTCTCAGTTCTCTTCATATGCAGGAGACCAGGCCTTAAGCCTCACTGGTAGAGTTGTAAGATCTAGGTGGTCTAGTTTGCTTCAGACTGAAAAAAAAACAAGCCTCAGATGTAACTTTTTCATCCCTTTGGCTAAAGAACAATAAATGTTCACAGCAGTCTCATATCTGTCTCATGGTATGTAACTAGATACAAAGGCCTAAGGAGAAGAAGTTTAAGTTATAAAGGTTCAAAAATGTTTAGGGTCTAAAAATGTTTTAAGGTTGGTAAATGCAAGTTATAAATGTTTGAAGGTCTAAGAAAGTGTTTTTTTAAGGTTGATAAATGCAAACTTAAAAATTTGTTATAAATATAAACTTAAAACCTCTTTTCCATAATGTATAATCATAGTAAAAGTTAAGACCAAGTGAGCTTTTGTCCCTTCTACTTCATGAAAGGCTTCTGCCTTTCCACAGTTCACCTTGAAAATGTTGATGTTGTTAACACAAAGGTGTATGTCTACCACCTTTTCTACAATGTGTATTTCAATGCATGTTACAATGGTGATGCTGCCATCTCTAAAAGTTTATCTCCTTTATAAAACTTAAAAAGGATCCTTGTAAGCTGCAGAAAAGCCACCTGAACCCACCTCTCAGATCAATTAGGCTCCAGATAAGTACTGAACCTATTGTCTATCTCAAAAGGAGGGATTCTTCCCTCTCCCTTCCCTGGTTTTGGAACTCCTCTTTCTTGGCTACCCAGTTGCTATATCCACACATCCAACACCAGTTGACTGATGCTTTTCCTTTCCATGTTCCACATAAATGTTTCCCTTTGTCTGAGAGACTGATGGGTATCTTTCCATTTCCCTGGGAAAAGGAGGTATCCTCCCTTTTGGCTGACCCACACACAGATGCCTTCCCTTGGTTGAATCTTTTTTTTTCTTTTTACCAACAAGGTTTCTTGATTTTCCTTTCCTCTCCTCTGTAGGGTGTTTCCTCTGAAAATCTTAGTACTAGGTGAGATGTGTCTCCCTGTGGCCCCTGTGTTGTAAGCGGTGATTAATATTTACTATTGTTTATCTTTTATTAAAGCTTGCTGTTAATCCTAAACAGCTGTATAACCAAATCACCACACAGAGACCTGGTTTATTTAGGTAACCTAGAACACAATGCTGGACAATAGTTACACTCTCCTAAACCTCCAAATCCTCATAGTTTCCTAACACTTAGATTTTACCCATACTTGCTTTTATTTTATTTTTTTTTTTTGAAATCTTAGGTCTGGTTCATTCTCTCCATGCTGTTCCAAGATCTCTCCTCCAGGTCTCTCTCATTGCTCTCCTCCAGCCTTGCTCTCCCAGCTCTCTTCCCATCTTCCTGTCCTCTGGCTCCTCCCTCTCTTCCTGCTTCCTTTCCCTGCTCAACATTGTGCCTAGTTACTTTATTTTGGATGTTTGCACAAAGTTGAGACAGGTGATGTTTAGAATAAGTATCACAATGCAATGTCTGGATTGAAACCAGACAGTGGGGGTGAGAAAGCAGCATTTGAATGAACAAGGGTAAAGTGTATTACATTTCAGAAGAACATTATACCAATGTTTCCCACTTTAAGTCCAATAAAAGGCTCCTTTTCTTTCAATACAATAATAATTTTGAAATTATGAAAACTGTTAGGTAAAATCTACATGTGCAATGTCCAGTGCATGTGTATTTAGCAACTAGGAGAAAGTATCTGATCATTCTATCTATCTTGACAAGTTTAAAGTTCTATACCTAAATTAACTTTTATCCCTATTGGTATTACCTATAGGAAAGCATTTCTTAACTTCTAAACAACTTAAGCTTAATTGTGGCACACTATAACTCTTTGGTCTTCAACCCTATCAGAGACTTGAGAAGGAATAAAATTAGGTATTAGATTAAATAGGAAGTGCATGTTAGCAACTTCCAAATATTAAAAATTGAGAGAAACAGTTTGCTGCCTGAACAGTCATCCATAACTCTCTGTAAGGTTGGTTGGAGCATCATCTTCAGCCTTCTGGCTCAGAATATTTGACAGACATATATGTGAAACAGGAACTATTTAGGGCTTGCTTACCCTGTCTTGGCAGAGTTCAGCAGTCAACTTGTTCTGCATTATCTTGCCCATTTTTGGCAGAATTTGTCTGTTGTCATGAAGGGTATTATATTTATCTGAGTGGCTTGTTTGCCACATTTGCCATCTCCATATGGAGGTTCTTTGATGCTCATTATCTTCTTTCATGTAGGTGGGGTGCTGCCAGGAGATGACCTGTCTCATTGTCAAAGAATCTTTAAAATAATAAAGACATTTCAAAAATGCCATATTCTGTAGGTCTCTGAAGTTTTGAAGACTACCTATCTTTATATCATCGATCTGTCTACAAAATCATATCTATCTGTTAAAACTCAGATGTATGCTCATTGGATAAATTAGACTAGTGTCTGACATGACTATGAGTTAAATAACTAGCAATTAACTTGCATTACCTAAAATCCTAACCAGTTTTTAATAGCAGTTTAAAAGTATTGGAAGTAACTTTGAATTTGTATCAATATACTAAAGCTTATACCAATGTATCAAAAATACTTATTTTTGTATCAGTATGCAAATTCCTATACCAGAGTTAAATTTAACCTTACTTGAGAATAACAAATAAAACCCTAAGCTGAATAGATTCAATAATCTACCTTTTGTCTTATTCCTATAAGTAGTCCCTGTATACTATTTTCTTTTTAACCCCTTTTCTCCTTATCTAAGAAAGAAAGATAAAAAAGGAAAAAGAGAGAAATCCCTGAGTATAACCTTGTTTCACTCTGAATATGACCATTAATAATTATAAACAGCTCTCAATTACAATAAAATTTTGTAGCCATAGCAAACAACCAAAAACACACCCAACCCCCTTTAAGGAAAATTGGATGTTGTTCTCATGGATTTCTTCTAGCTGACATTTTGGACATGTAGAAATCCTGTAAGTGAGTTAAGTAAAATTGGAAAAAAATGGTTAATTAAGCAAACAATAACATTTGTGGTCCAGTCTTTGAATGTTGAGAAATTTTAGGCTTAATAAAAGTCCTCTTTGGAACAGTCTAAAATACTGGACCAATAACGATTAGTAGCTTTCTTCAAAGTTCTTTTGGGAGCAGGCTTTGATGAGATACAGCAGTTGAAGCAGTTGAGTCAGGAACAAGCAGAATGCTGGAACATGCAAGATGCTGGAACAGATGTGTCAATGTCTCAGCATGCTGAAGAATGATTCTGTTTAGGTTTGATCCGGCATCTCTGGTGTCCAGTTCTTTTGTTCGGCAAACACATAGTTTCTCACAAGCATTATAGAGTTCTAAAATTATAAATGTATGAAATGTGAAGGATGAAATTAAACTGT
Source organism: Meriones psammophilus (assembly GCA_036365155.1). Taxonomy (NCBI): domain Eukaryota; kingdom Metazoa; phylum Chordata; class Mammalia; order Rodentia; family Muridae; genus Meriones; species Meriones psammophilus. The sequence goes on from JAEOAE010003587.1 coordinate 18,050, forward strand.
GAGCAAATTCTATCTATGCAAATTAAAAGATTAGCATAATATATTTTGAGGACATTATAGCCAAGGATTTATTGGCCAAGTATTGTTGAAGTTCTGCCTAGAGATATTTTTTTTTAATCTCTCAGTTAGTTTTAGAGTTGTTCCCATGTAAAGGGATCAGAGCAATATAAATTACCATTATTATTGAACATACAGTCATTATCCTGTTGAAATCAAAACAAGGTTGGATAAGTTAAAATAGCTTTTGGGGCTCTTGTGTGCCTGTTTTATTAGGCCAAGTTGCTACCTATCTCCCTAGAAAAGCCTCCCATTAGAGAGACAAGCTGGTTGTCTTGATCAATAGAAAACACATGTTTTAAGTAAACTTTTATATAAACTCCTTTTTAATTTTGAATATAAGCATACTGTAAGTATCTTGGACCTGTTTAGAAGTTTAGCCCTAGATTTTTATATATAGCTATGTAAAGCATTTTTTATATTTAGCTATGTGTCCTATCCTTTTTATATAGAATGGGTAGTTATGCCTTTATAGCCAAACTTTATATAAACTCCCTCTTACCTTTAGCATTTAAGCATACCCTAGGCATCTTGTACCTGGGCTTTACATTGATAATGGCTATTTTTGGCTTGCCCTTTTTTTATACAGAGTGGACATTTAAGCCTTTATAGCCAAACTCTTTTATATAAACTTTCTTAGCATTTAGCATATAAATCTCTCTTACCCTTAGCATTTTAGTATATCTTTTGAAGCATCTTGTACCCTGGTTTTTACATTGGTTTGGGCTATTCTTTGGCTTGCCATATTTTTTTGAAAATGGGATGGACAGTTTTGCTTTTTCAGAAAACAATATAGAGAATTCTGTTTGTATTTTTTTTACTGAGCACTCCAATGCCACATTGTTAAGCTTTCCATGTCTTTCAGATATATGCACGTTTTATGTTCCAGTGTCTGTGTACCCCTACTTCCAATGGCCAAAGTGGGCACCAGATCCCATGGAAACACATTTACAGGAAACTTGCTGGCTAGCAAGTGATATCTGAAATGGAACTTGTCTTCTGTAACAACACCCAGTGCTGTTAACTTCCATGCTATCTCCAGCCACCATTTATTTAAAACTTTTTCTACAGATGTTAATTAAAATATATTAAACCATTTCCCTTTTCCTTCTGCTTTCTCCATGCCTTTCTGAATTCCCTCCTTCCAATGTCTTAAAAAAAAGAATGTGAATAAGTATGGACCTGTATATATATAAAACCTAATAAGTCTATTCCTATTGGTTGTGTAGATAAGGTTTCTGTGCTGAATCCTTTGTATAGGATATATAATACAGGAGTGCATCCCTGCCTGAGGCTAATCCCCCAACTTGGAGGGAGTTCTAGTCTTCAATGTCCACAGGAGTCTAACCCTGAAGTGACCTAAGCTGTCTTGGACAGGAAACATTAGAAAGCACAGGGTGACAAATTCCTTAGATAACACATGGTGCTGGAATGGCCCTGATGTTCTGGAGCTGTGGGGAGGACTATGGACATTGGTCTTAGCCAATCAGTCCCCTTTGTTCTGTGGACCTCCCATTATACCATTGACCTGGGAAATTTCCGTCGATTACTTTGTCATCTTGAACTTTCTGCATTCTCTTTCTGAACACCATGACTATAGGACTGTGTTACCATGCCAGGCTTGGATGGTTTTAACCTCAGTGATTTGCTAGAATGTTGGGGCAAGTGTAATGAGTTCTTACACTTAACTATGTTGAGAATCTCCTTATGTCTGTGAGGCTACTTTTCACTATCTGTTGAATTAAGAACAGAACTCCAATCTACTTTGATGTGTCATAAAATCTCAATGTTAAAGAAAAAAAAACAAAAATTTTCTTTATACATAAAGGAGAGGATTTTAAACCAAACAACTGCAACTGATCAATGCTTTTTTCCATTACTGGACTAAGGAACAGAGTCTGTGTCCTGCCTACCATGACCATTTGGATTCAGCAATTTACTCTCAATAAGCCCACAGAAAAAACTGAATTATTGAGGTAGACCATGCCCAACTATACTGCAGGTACTAGGGAGGCAAGGTAAGCAGATCTATTATGTACACTAAGTTCAAGGTCAGCCTGGAATTTATAGTGAGACTATTATTTCAAATAAAAAAGAGAGAAAACAATGTTTGAAAATGAAAATACATTTAATTAAGCTATTTGTTTATTACAGTTTATTCCCTTTGTATCATGGCTGTATCCACTTACAATTCTGACCATTTCCAGCCAGCCTCCCAATCTCCCCCATGCACCTTCCCTAGTCCTCACATAGGGGGCTAGGGAAAAATAAAAACTATGGTTAAAATACAAATCATTAATAAAAACTGGAAACATATTCACATATTTATTCAGTGTGACAAATTTTGACCAGTGATGAATATATAATGTTATGCTGTTTCTTTCTTCCCACAGGTAATACTTGCTAATTGAAGACATGGTAAAGTATTTAATTGCAAGCTTATGCAAACAGTTCTCAGGGGGTTCCCAGGTCCCAAGGAACAAGGCCATGAAAGCTACCTTGGAGGAATCCTAAATGTGGGCAAAGAGAAGGGTGAGAGAGAGAGAGAGAGAGAGAGAGAGAGAGAGAGAGAGAGAGAGAGAGAGAGAAGAGAAGAGAACAAACAGAAAACAGAAAGAGAAGAAAAGCATATAGAAGAAAATAAAATATCTGGGTACCTCTGGGAGAGGGCAGGCCCATTCTACTGGACTGAAAATTTAAGGGTGGAGGTGGGGAACACCAATCTTACCCTTTAGAAGGTAGGGACTGAAGTATCCTGGGAGAACCTGGAAGCCAGAAAACCTTCTGTCAAAAAGACACCTCAGCAGCTTGTCTTATGTGTGAAGTACAACATATGGTTAAACGTTCATCCTTTAGATTTAATAGGTTTAGAGAGCAGAGATACACAACTAAGTAATCTCTCCAAGCCATACATTAAAATCTTCCTGCCTATAAGTTGCTTTCTCATTCTCAGCTTATTTCTCTCCTGCAAGGTATTCAAAGAATGACATAATGCTATTGAGCACAAAATATCTCATCTAGGGGAATAGGTCTTTTCATCAATGACATTCCAGACCAGATTAGAATTTCAAGGAGTCCATTGATTTATTAGATGTTCACCTAAGGGAGATATAGGAATGTTTATTCAGAATATCCCTATTCCTGCCAGGCAGAGAGGTTGCAGTGATGACAGATGGGGGAGAGAGATTTAAAATCAATTTGAGACCACCAACTGGCAGCCTGCATGGTATTCTGACTGACATACATATACATTATCTGAGAAGACAAGGAAAGAGTGAAAGAACTGGAGAGTTGACCCACCATAGCTGAGTAGATACAGAGACTACAGTAGGAGGCAGCTTGTGCTCAGGTACAGACCTAGAATTAATTGCTCTCTGGGAATTTTATCCTTTCTTTAACATCCAAATCTACTTCCCTTTCTTTAACACCCAAATCTCCTTCTCCATGTCTCTTAGGTCTCTGTAAATGCCTGATTTCTCCAGCCTTCTATTGACATCTGTTTGAACCTCAGGCTCCCCTGACAACAACCTTCACAGCACCTGCAGTCTTCACCAATTAGGGCTCCTAACAGAATGTTTGTGTGCATCAGGGAAGCAGAATACAATCCACTTCAGAACACTTGGTCTTCATGCCTTCAAATTCTTCTTCACTTTTTACACTAGGTATCATCTCAAGCAGGTGTCCTTGTGGGCTCTCATTGCTGCCTATTTACGACGTGTGGGATAAACTCAGTCTGGTGGTTTTGGTCAAGTGGTCATGCACTTTTTAAACACTTGTAGTCTCAGTTTCTATCCTGATAATTTTGGATACTTCCATATTTTTGTGAAGATAGTGGATTAGAAACTATTTTCAGCACCAAGCCTAAGTTACTTTTTATGCTCTCAATCTTCTCTTTCTTCTGGGTCATCAGGGCTGAGTTAAAGATGAATTTAGGATTAACCTTTCACACCTCAAAAGGCTATTCATGACACGTTTATGGGGCCAAATACATGGCTCAGCACCTAGGAGAACTGGCTGCACACTCTCATTTTCAAACAAATTTTATCCTTCAAATTGCCCTGAATCCCTCAATTATTACATGACAGTATGTTTACAATGTAAAAAGAAGACAGTATTTTATTGATGTAATATCTCAACTAATCTAATTTGAGCATCAGGGAAACAGAGCTGTAGGAAAGGCTTTTGGTGTCCAAAGCTGGCAATCAGTCCTCAATCATCATATTAAGAAGGCCAAAGGAGTTCCAACAAACTTGTCTCCCACTCTGTACATATCAGTCATTGCCTAAAAGCCCATAATGACATTACACACACACCAGGAATGTTTTTTTTAAGTAAATATCCTTGCTGTTACTTTATCTATAACTTTTATATTACATATTTCCTATAGAATACAGTACTTTAAGATGAAATGACATATGGATAATTCAGAGGAACATATGGATTCACAGAATCCAATCTTATGTATATATTCATATCACATCAAGCTATGTAGTGAGATGCAGTTGATGGATGATTAGACCACTTCATTACATCTCCAGGATAGTTCAAAACACAAAGCTTTGAGTTAACAAAATGGACACATTCTTACAGTTTCTCTTCAGTATGTTTCATTCATGAAAGTGAAGCCTATAGAAATTTACAAAGGCTTCATCACAGTGAATATATTCATAAGGATTTCTCTTGAGTATGATTTCTTTTATGGCTTTGAAAATTTGTGACATGCAAAGGTTTTACTAGTTATAGTCATACGGTTTATTTCTAGTATGAAATCTTTCATGCCTTCGGATATCATATCAATGTGCAGAGGCTTTACCACACTGATTACATTCTTAGAGGTTCTCTCCAGTATGTGTTCTTTTATGTCCTTGAAGACTACTGAATTGTGAAAAGGCTTTACCACCTTGATTACACTGAAAATGTTTCTCTCCAGTATGAATCCTTTCATGCCTCTGGAGGTAGCAGCAAAATGGAAAGGCTTTACCTCATTGATTACATTCATAGGGTTTCTCCTCAGTGTGTGTTCTTTTATGCTTTTTGAGATTTCCGTGTTGTGAAAAGGCTTTCTCACACTGAGTACATTCTTAGGGTTTGGCTCCAGTATAAATACTTTCATGTCTCTGGAGGTTGCACCAACCTGAAAAGGCTTTATCACATTGATTATATTCATAGGATTGCTCTCCAGGATTTATTCTTTTATGCTTCTTGAGATTTCTGTGTTGTAAAAAAGCTTTCTCACACTGATTACATTTGTAGCGTTTGGCTCCAGTATGAATTCTTTCATGTGTGTAAAGGTTGCACCAATGTGCCAAGGCTTTACCACATAGATTACATTCATGGGGTTTCTCTCAAGGATGTGTTCTTTTATGCCTTTGGAGATGTCCGTGTTGTGAAAAGTCTTTCCCACACTGATTACATTTGTAGGGTTTCACTCTGGTATGTATTATTTTATGCACTTGAAGATTTCCTTTTTGTGAAAAGGATTTTCCACACTGATTACATTCGTAGGGTTTCTCTCCAGTATGTGTTCTTTTATGTACTTGGAGATGTCCATGTTGTGAAAAGGCTTTCCCACACTGATTACATTTGTAGGATTTCTCTCCATTATGTGTTCTTTTATGCAGTTGGAGACTACTGGGTTGGGAAAAGGCTTTACCACACTGTTTACATTCATAGGGTTTGTCATAAATATGTATTCTTTTCTCTCTGCAAAGATAATTCAGATATGTGTAAGCTTTACCATATTCGTTACCCCATTGAATCTTTTTTTTAAACATTTATTTACTTAATATTTATACTGTGTTTTGCCTGCATGCTAGATGAGGACACCAGATCTTAGTACAGAGGGTTACAAGCCACTATGTGGTTGGCTGGAAAATGAATTCAGGATCTTTGGAATAACAGCCAGTGCTCTTAACCTCTGAGCCATCTCTCCAGCTACTGATGAATATTTATGTCAGTGTAAACTATGTTTGCAATTTGGTTTAATCATAAACTGAAGTTATATCTTAACCACTTATCACTTTCTTTACATTCATAGTTTCTCCCTTGATTGTGGGTTTCTGTACCTTACAAGATACCTTTGATGGTAAGAAACTTCATTACATGGCTCACTGTCAGCATCACTTTTCTATGAGTGGTTTTTCATATTTATAAAGAACTATAAGGAGTCAGATTTAATACAGGGACTGCATTCATAAATTTTCCTATAGTTGTAATCACACTGCATTCATAAAGGGAACCAAAATAAACACAACAATTTCCACAGGGCCAGTAATCATAGGGATTTTCTGTAATGTGATTCCTTTGGCTATATTCCCATTGAGCTTAGAAATTTAATTAAGTATATTAGTTTAATTTTTAACAGTCCTCTCTTTTGAGCAGACTTTCTGAAGGTGATTGGAGTTCATAATTCATTCATTATTAATCATGAATGGATGAATGAACACAGGAAAAATATAAAATTATAGTGTTGTCACTATCATGCTTTCTATTGTACACATGTACAGGATAGTTTAGAATGCAATAGTCTATGATGATGTGCATCTGGAAAAACCCAACCAGGAAAAGTGGGCATTGCTGGATCCTTCCCAAAAGCATCTCTACATAGATGTAATGATGGAGATCTACAAGATCATCATTTCTATTGAGGAGACAATATATACTCTTTAACAATTCTCTGCAGAGTAGAGGGAATTTTATGAATTAAGGAGATAATAGCAAAGAGAGGATATGAGCTCCAGAAGGAGAACAATTGAATCAATATATTTGGGCACAGGGGTCTTTTCTAAGACTAATACTCCAACCAAGGACAATTCATGAATATAACCTAGAACCCCTGCTCAGATGTAGCCCATGGCAGCTCAGTATCCAAGTGAAATTCCCTAGTAATAGGAACAGGAACTGTCTCTGAACAACCTTTGCTCTTTGAACAACCCCTGCTAAGGGTGCAACAGCCTTAGCAGGCCACAAAGGAGGACAATGTACCCTGTCCTGATGAAACCTGGGAAGCTTGGGTCAGACTGAAGTGGAGGAGGGACTCACATATCAGTGGACTTGAGGAGGGGCTTGAGAGGATATGAGAAAGGGAGGGAGAAATGGGAGGTAATGGGGTACAGCTGGGATACAATGTGAATAAACTGTAATTAATATTAAAATGTAAATAAAAAAGGAAGAACAACAAATGAAACATTTCCAGATACAAACAATTTTGCTTTTTGTTCTTCAAAGACATGGGGATTATGGTTCCTCCACAACAGTATTCTTGAGCCTCATAATTTCCATCTGATTAAGCTTCACAACTTTCCTTCAGGTATTTGAGTAACATAACCTTTGTTATGGAATATTTGTTCATCAGCAGGTTTTGAACACAAAATTATCACCTATTTTATGAGCATGCTGTTTACAATATGAGTGGCGAGAGAGGATCAACAGATAGGGATTTCTACAGAGAATCTCAACATGGATATGATTAATGATTTATCATTTACAGAGGAATTTTAATTTTGAACATGGCTGCTCTGTCAAAAGACCCCATCCAAATACCTTCTATGTCAATGTGATCTGGCTAGAATACAAACATGCCTTTAATCCAGGAGACAGAGGCAAGCAGATCTGACTTCAATGCCAGCCTGGTATAGAGCAATGTCTAGTAAAGAAAAGCTGGGATTCAGGCATGCTGGTACATGTTTTTAATCCCAAACTATGGGTGTGAAAATAGCAGGGAGAAGGAAGCACCCATATTTGAAAATGCTGTCTAATTCAGTGGCAGGAAAGGTGACAAATTCAGAGAAATAATTGACTGCATAGGATACATGTATCTCTCATGAGAAGAGAGAGGAAATGAATCTCCCAAAAGTGGCGCTACCAGGAGAAAGAAGGGAGTTTTACTGGGCAGTAATAGGCAGGTTGGAGAGAGAAAACTAAGGTGAAGATCAAATGAGCTAGAGGATAAAAAAGAGCTGAAGATTAGAAAAGACTGATGGAGTTAGTTTGAGACTAAACAAAGCAATTTAGAGGTCAGGACAAAAGCCAGTTTAAGCAGAAATTCTCAAGGGCAGAAAATATTCTAGACCAAAGAAAGAGTGTATGGAACCTAGAAGCTGCCCTGCCCAGGCCTAGGGTAGCAGACAGAGGGGCAGTAATTTTCAGAGATCATAATTTCTAGATTGAGTAAATGTCATTTGTACAGTAATATCTATTTAGCAAGGGTTTCACTGTCTTCCTTTGCATTGAAATGCCTGGCAAACATAAATAATATAATATACCTAAGCAGTGAGGAACATGGGTTTGGGAGAATTTAATGTTCCTTACTACTCTTAAAGTGGTGTTTGTTTTTCCACTGTTGCTTTTCTTTAAAATTTCTGGGACACATTAAAATATTTTCACAGAGCTGGAGAGCTGGCTCAAAGGTTAAGAGCAGTGGCTGTTCCTACAGAGGTCCTGAGTTCAATTCCCTGAAACCACGTGGTGGCTCACAAGCATCTACAATGATATCCCATGCCCTCTTCTGGTGGGCAGGCACACGTGCAGGCAGAATAATATATAAATAATGAATAAATAAATCATCTTTAATAATTTCTTCATAGGCATATTTATATAAGCTTCCATGAGTAATTACCTTCCATAGCTAGTAGATAGCCGATAATGTTCTTCAGTATTATGCTCTTCCCAATTGTAGCCTGAAATATGGACCAGAAAGTGAATGAGAGAGGATTAAAAATTAGGCAAAATTTAAGTTTCTATATTCAGTGAACCTAAGAAACAGGCCTGAATTTTTCTCCCTCATTCCAAGTGAACTTATATAAGAACATCAATAAGAAAGTCAACATTAACAACAGTTGTCCCCTTTACCTGAATAGAGAAAGAAAATTCACTGTCTTACCTATAGCTGTAAGGTGCTTGCAGGTCTCCAGCATCACATCTTTGTAGAGACTCTTCTGGGAAGGATCCAGCAAGGCCCACTCTTCCCGAGTGAAGTTCACATTCACATCAGCATAGGTAATTGAATTCTAAATGATCCCACACATGAGGATAGCAGAAAGCACAATGGTGAGAACAGTGTAAATGCATACTTCATTGACAATATATTCATATAATTCTGGTGATTCCCTGACATTTCCTGAACCAGAAGTTTCGATATACTAATCAAGTCATTTTAGAAGGAAACTAAATGAGGAGGTTCACCTCATTTCTGCAACCTTTGAATAGAATGCAGTATGTCAAGAGAAATGAAAAGTAACAGACATAAAAGAAAGCAAGACATGCAAATAGATGAAAAGTACAGAACACGGATCTGCATGCGCAATTACTAACTACAAAATTTAGGAGCAAGCAGGATGAACTGGTTCAAGACTTTAATTCCAGCACTCAAGAGGAAGAGTTATGTGTATCTCATTGAGTCAGAGGCCAGCCAAGCCTCTGAAACAAATTTTATGACATCCAGAGGTACATTTAAGACCTGAATCCACCACAATCATTCAAATAAAAAAAGATAAGAAAGATACAAAGAACTCCATGGTATTTCTGAAGTTCCTACAAAGAATTATATATTCACAACATTTCTGTATCTATCTTCCAGAAACCTGAAGTGTCCCAACTTAAACTGTAATGTTAATGAAAGCTAACTAAAAGGGAATGCATGTTCAAACAGGTACAAATGGACAGATGAAAAAATTAGTACTGGAATTGTTGGTCATAAATGAGCAACATAAGGCAGTTGCAGGGCTCAGCAACGAAAAGCTCTTGTTGGTCTTGCCAATAACTGGGCTCAATTGCCAGTGCTTCCATGGAGGCTCACAACTACCCATTACTTTAAATTCTGAAGTTCTAAGGCCAGTCAGCTGCTGACTATTGTGAGGACCAGGTACAAAAGAGTTGCATAGTCACACATACAGCAAAAATATTAGTAATATTCAATTACTTAAAACAAAACAAGAAGCAGGAAGAACCAGACTTGCCTGCAATCCAGTGACTCAGAAGACTCACGCAGTATTAATGTTATGAATACAAGACTTACTGAGAAACAGAATACACTCTCTACCAAATATAAAAATTCAAGTGTGGATGTGGATGAAGATCAGCATAGTAGCATATGCTTGACATGTCCAAAAACCTACATACCACACTCATCAGCAAACATATGAAAACAAAAACTCCCAGGCATATTGGGTCACATTGAATCCCAGCCCTCTGGAGCCAGAGTGAGGTGGACCTCTAAGTTTGAGGCTGGGCTGGATTGCATACCTACATCCAGGACAGCCAAACCTACAAAAAAAAAAAAAAAAAAAAAAAAAAAAAAAAAAAAAAACCTTGTTCTTGAAATACAATAAAAATAAAAATGTAAAAACCTCAGGATACCAAAATAGCTTAGCAATGAATAGCAATTTCTTTGACTCTTTCTTGTGATTTAGAGATAGACTGGATAATGATGAAGCCCACCTGGGCATGAGAAGGAAACAAAATGATCAGGTTCAATCACAACAGAGTAGACAGAAAAAAAAGAAAATGGTTTGAGATAATAGACACTCAAATCGAATCCCCAGTAAGGAATCTAGACAGGTTCTTCTTACAAAACCTTTTATACCTTCCTCCAAACAAGCACACAAAGAAGAAATAAATGTTCAATGCTATCCTACTTGATTCTGTGGACCTTTTCCACTCTCAGTTACTGAAGACCCAATTCTCATGGTTGCCCCTAGCACTCCAAAAGAACAGCAGTGGCAGCTCCCCTTTCCTGGGTCCAAGTCTCCTGTGGATTACAGACTCCCACTCTCTGTTCTGCTTCCGGGATCCCACTCCCAAATCCTCAGCTCAACCATAGGCCATGCTTGCATAGAGACCAAGACAGTATACAGGGATCCTCCCCATCTTTGTTACAGCACACTCAATTCTCAGGATCTTGCCTAGTGACCAACAGAACACATGTGGCAAGATCCACTCCATACCATCCCAGCAAGCCTAACACCGTGAACACACTAGACAAGCAGGTCATTAAAAAAGTAACACTGTGACAACACACTTTCTGAAAATTGAGAGCACTAACAGAATCCCAAGAACAAAACTCCCACACAAGAGAGCACTTCAAACTATAATCCAAAAAATAGAAAGAGAAGATAAAGAAACAATGAAACAAAGGGTTGGTTCTTTGTGAAAAAGAAACAAGATAAACAAACCCTTACCTAAACAAAATTAAAGACAGAGAGGAAATATCCAAAATAATAGAATCAGCAATTGTATTAAAAATTTTTGTTTCTTTAAAATCCCACTCATGTTATGTGAATGTGTTTTTCTTTTAACCCCAGGTGTGGAGCACAAGGCTGCTTCAGTTTGACCACAGCTGTTACTTATGATTGTCTTGTTCTCTACGAGGCCTGTGGTTTTGCCACCTGCACATACTTTAATTCTGAGTCTTCTGGAGAGGGTAAACATGCAGAACCATGAGAGGGCCTGGGGTCTTTGAAGAAGAAAGAAGCTGCTGCTCTTCCTGATGCTGTTCACCCACACTGCTACTGTGATTGTCATTGCTGGTTTGTTGGGCTGCTGGATATCCTGGTGACTAAGACGTATTGCCCCAAAGATCATGACCACCCTAATCCACAGGATGCTGTTAAAGAGACCTATATTTCTTTCCTCTCTATCATTCTATCTCCTTTACCAGTTGGGGGTTTTGGAAGGAATAAGGGTTGTAAGGGACATATAGGTTTAAGAATCCAAATAAAGTGCTGAAGCAATGGCTCAGGTTAGGAGCATAGGCTCCTCTTCCCATAAACCGAAATCAAAGAGATTTAAACAAACAGTGCCATTTGCTGTGTGTTGTTTCAGTGGGCTTCTGGAATCCACACAACTGAGACAGTTATTGCACTAAAGAACTCAATAACCCTAATCAGCATTAAGTAGCTGGAGATCGGCATTTCTTCTCTGTACTAACTGTTTTCTCTCCTAACTAGGGGTAGTGAGTGGAAGGGAGGTAGAGGTATTTAAGAACCAAGAATAAAGTAGGTATTTCAAAAAGGAAAGCTTGCAGTTTTGCTCTCAGTAATATCGAATATAATTCCTAGTTAAAAAACAAAAAAAAAAAAAAAAAAAAAAAAAAAAAAAACTCATGTCAAATTGTGACATTCCTGCTTATTTCATTCCAAAGTAATACTTTTGCTACCAAAAAAAAAAAAAATCCCATGCCTCAACCTTCAGGTCACCTGTGCCTGTGCCCTTACATCAAAATACCCAGTACTGTGAGGCTACATCTGAAAGCCAGAACCAATTTGGGTTCTCCTGGACATATTTCATCAGACATAAGACTGTTCCAAAGTCTGGAGATGAACTACTGGAGGCATCTCCATACCTGACTTCAAGATATACTAAAAGTAATAGTAATAAAAACTGCATGGTCCTGGCATAGAAGTAGGCTGGGTGATCAATGGAAACAAATCAAAGATCCAGAAATAAACCCACACACCTATACAAAATTGCTTTTGGACAAAGGAGCCAAAACCATAAAATGCAAAAAGACAGCATCTTCAACAAATAGTGCTGCTCCAAATACATGTCCACAAGTAGAAAAATGCAAACAGATCCGTATTTCTCACCCTACACAAAACTCAATTCCAAGTGGAACAAAAACTTAAACATAAAGTCAGATTCACAAAAACTGCCAGAGGAGAAATTGTGTAACTCCTTTGAACTCACTGGTCCAAGAGACAACTTCCTGAATAGAACACCTGCAGTGCAGGCTCTAAAAGGTACAATTAATAAATGGAACAAAAGCTTTTGTAAAGCAATTGACACTATGAACAAGAGGAGATAGCCGTCTACAGATTGAAAAAGGTCTTCACCACCCTACATCTGACAAAGGGCTAATATCCAGAATTATATTAAAGAAATCAAGAAATTAAACACCAACAGACAAAATAATCCAATTAATAATGGGACACAGACATAGAGAATTCTCAACAGTGCATAAACACTTAAAAAAGGTCTCAACTTCCTTACTCATCAGGGAAACACAAATGAGAACTGTCTGTGAGACTCCATCTTACACTTGTCAGAATGACTATGGCCAGAACCTCAAGTAGCAACACATGCTGGCAAGGATGTACAGAAAGGGGAACACTCCTCCATTGCTGGTGGGGGAGCAAATTTATATAACCACTTTGGAAATCAATCTGGCACTTTCTCAGAAACCTGGGAAAAGACATGCCTAAAGACCCAGCTATACCACTCCTGGGCACACACCTGAAAGTTGCTTCACCATCCAACAAGGACATTCCCTCAACCATGCTCATAGCAGCATCATTTCTACTAACCAGAAACTGGAAACAATCTCTATGCCTCTCAACCGAAGAATGGATAAAGAAACTGATATTTACACAATAAAATACTACCCAGCCATTAAAAACAAGGAAATCATGAACTTTTCAGTCAAATGGATGCAACTAGAAAAGATCTTCCTGAGTGACATGACATAGACCCAGAAAGACACACAGAAAAGACAGTAGTAAGCCTCAAGGACAACATAAACAGGACAATGAGATTCCCTTTTAGAGGACAGAGCCACAGAGTCTCCTCCTTACCAGGGAATCCACACTCAGAAAAGCTGACAGGGCAAGGGCCTCTGCCCAGGGCACCACATACATACTGGCTCACAATCCATCCCACTTCTAACACGTAGAACTCTCCTAGCTCAGCAGACCAGCTTTTCTGGGACCGGCATCAATGAAACCCATTGTCTCCATGGCATAGCTTGTGGTCCTGGATATTGATCACTTTAGAAGCACCAGAGAAGAATCTTGGAAAGACTCTGCAAGGTACTTTGTACTGGTCCTCCTTCCTGGTTGTGTAGCTTCCCCAGAGTCCATCATCATTTGCTTAAACCAAGCATTTGGGCCTCAGGACTCTGGCAGATCCTCTACTGGAGGATTAGAGATAAGGGGACTCAGACAGCACAAACCATCTCACCTCTGCCCTAGGGCAGACAGAGCCTTAGCCTAGTAAATTAGTAGTTTAATAAATGTTTCCTCTCTCCCAGGGTACATGTTTATTTTACAAGTCACAGGGTGCTGCATGTATACATTTCATTACCCTCTCACTGTCCAATGCAGCCATCTCTACCTCACAGCTGAGAATTCCTGCATCAACCCTCAGTCAAATGCAAACAGTAACAAAAACTGAAGCCTAAAGGAGCCTTGAATTTGAATGAAAAGAGTAGCAAATAAGAGATGAATGAAAAACTAAAAATTAAATGACATGATTCTTCCTAGGTATAGTGGGGAGAAAATTTATTATCCCTAGAAAGGCACACACACCGACAAGTACTTCTGGGAGAGCCCAAGGTGAACACATCCCTAAGCTATGGGAGGACAGGGAGGAGAGGGGAGGGGCACGCCAAACCATGAGACTATGACAGTAAATAATAGATGAAACAGATTAGGTAAACAAATTGGGTAGATAAGAGAAAAAATTGGTTGCTGGGTTAAGGGCCCGATCCCTGGGCTAGAGGGCAGTGTATGCCAGCCACAGCCTGTAAACAGGGAGAGACTCAGCGATACTGGGAAACATGCTAGCTAATTCTGCTCTGAACTGTTTAATAGGCACCTCAGCCATTTGTCCCAGGATTTCAGTCTTAACAGTGCCCAGGTCGCCACATCCAGTCTGCTCACAGTTCATCCCACTTCCAACACGTGGGACTCAGTCAGCTCAGCATTCCTAAGGCCAGGACAAAGGACCTCACAAGCAACTGATGGCTGCCGGTTTCCATCCATACCGGGAAGGACAAACCACACCAGCTCCTGCTGCTCAGCCTCCTACTCCACAACCACGTTGGGGGCGGCGGCCACACACTCACCATGTTGCCTCTTTGAAATCGCCTGAAATCCCCTCAGAGGACCCAGCAGCTGAGCTCAAACCACTGGATGCCAAACACTCTGGAGAGCTCAGCTTACAAAGAGAACCTGCAACAAACCTCCAGGAAAAACCCTCCCCTTCCTCTGATTACAGGCCTCCGCTGGAAGTCCTGATTGGCCAGTGAGTCTTGAGCGACATGAGCACCTCCCCTAGGCTCACAGTGTACTGAAGAGACAAAGCATAGTGCTTCCTGGCCCAGGAGGAATGAATGCATGTTGGCTAATTACAAAAGCAATGAGGACCTTGCTTAGGGAAGAAGCTGACTCTGGAGAAGCCTATGCTCCGCGCAGGAACCTTGGATCCATGCCTTGAACTTTGGGTCCATATGTGGAGAATCAGGGCCACATCTTTTCCAGATCTGCGGAGATTTCTTTGTCAGTAGACTTGTACCTGTTGTCTAATAGGTAACCTTCTCTCTTCCAGAACTCAGGAATCACGTCCCCTTCTCCTCCTCCTGAAATCAAGGTGGATAGCTTTAACAAACCATTACTCATAATTCAGTGGAGTGAACCATCTGTCCACAGGAGGAAGGCTGCCAAAAATGCTGACAATTAAAGAGAGATTTTAGGAAAGGAAATGACATTGTTATTGTGTGACTTTACAGTGGGGTCAGTGAAACTGCAGCTACTTTTCATCTGGTAGGTATCAGACAACCCTGCGAGAAAAGCAAAAACAAACAAACAAAAAACCAAAAAACAACAACAACAAAACCCCATGTAATATACAATTTAGAGCAGGCATGTCTTCCTCTTGATAAGGTTAGTTCTTTATTCTGATTCTTGAACGCCTGTGCTCTAGAACACACAAATGTCCATTCAGGACATTTATTGATCATCTATAACTGACTACCTCATTTCATATTGTTAATGTCAACTACTGTCAAAGCATGAAAGTTTCCTCCCTCTTCTTGCTCATCCTTTTTAGTGCTGTGACTACAAAAGCTCCAATACTGATCAGTTATCTCACTTCTTACACAGTTACTTCTTCATTTGTAAGGCTCCAATAAAAGCCAGAAAGTTTGGAGGGTCTCATTCACTGGCCTACTTTTTCTTCTCATTGACCAGTAAGGCCCAGCCTGCAAGGAGTTTCAGGACTGTCTTCTCAGCACTACGAAGCAGACACAGGTCTCGGTGTTTAAGGCAATTTGGAATTACATAGCATGAGACAAGCCTGGGTTATAGGAGACAATGTTCTATATGGAAGTAAATAATACAGAGCACTTGAGAAAATAAAAAATAACATTGTAATTACTAAGAAACACTAGGGACTAAATAATAATAAGAGATTAGAGCTATGATGCATTTAAAGAAAATGCAATTTAAAGAGAGATACCAAGAGTTGCCTTTTTGAAAAGATGAATAAAGCTGAAAAATGAATAAATATTGTGACCTTGAGAAAGTTCAGGCCATTCTCTGGTAGAAAGAATGTCGTTAATAAGACATATCTAACACATGTGTATGTGTATATATAAACATACATATATTTTGTAAATAGTTATAACACATGGGCCGTCAATGCTCCCTACAGAGGACATAGACTACTATGTAATAAAAGCACCAGTGCCATGCATGGAAAAAATTCTCTTTCACATGAACAGTGTCCAACGCACGTGAAAAACCCTTAGGTTGCTGCTGTTACCTTTGGTTCTATCCCAGAATTTGAAGGCAAGCCCCCATTTTTGAAGCCAACATGGACTTCAGAAACAGGCCTCAGAGAATTCAAGTTGGGTTTGACCTGAAAGCCTCCTGAATGAAGACTAGATTTCATAGCACTGTATGGTCTTATTTAGCTTGATAGTGTAGGCACACAACCAAAAGTGTTACACAGCTGTACCTATAAACTACAGCAGTGATTACCATGGCAAGATATCCGTATGGTTTCCATAGCAGCACTTATATATTGGTGGTAACTAACATCTCTTCAGTTGAACTGAAGGCCCAACAAAGAAAATGGAAAACATGTCTGGTATTAGAAACCTAGCCAAGTACTCCAGGAGAGTGAAGTCATGGATCTTAGAAAAAGCACCTACAGCATTCAACTTAATAAACCACAACTATTGACCTAATTCTAATTTATACATTTCTATCTACTTCTTTATATCCATTGCCTCCCTCATAGAAAATCATTGAAACATGAAAATTAGTTGAAATGGCATAACAACATATTGCACAATAACCAGGCACTCTGTCTCAGGCTCTCTCTCTATATATATACTATATATATATAGATGAGCATAAATATATACATATTTATTTATAAATATGTCATATGTAATTATAAAATGTAAAATTCTATACCATGGAAGACATAAAAATCAACTGTAATGTTAGGATCAAGAACCATGAATATTATGACTATGTTTTAAAGAGATTGTCATTAAAGTAGAATTCAATGCAATATAATTGGTATAATGGTGAATATTAAGTGTATGTGTAAAAAGCAATCTGTAATACTAGGCAAAACTATTTAAAAAGTATTCAACACTTGGTGAACAAACTAGCTGTTTAACAGTGTATGAACTGAGTAAAATGATAATTATTATCTGCAGTATATATGAAAATATAAAAAAGAGTTATGGGAAGCTCACAGGTTTCTTATCTATGTTTTTGGTAGGCATAAGGTTATTGTGTAATTCAAGTGCTGCTTTCTGTATTCCACATATATGGTTGCAAACCTTGTTCTGATCATCTGTCTGAATGTTTTATAATCTTAAGTTTTAGATCCAGGATACAGAGGACTCTCAGAATAAAGATCTGTGCTATGGCTAGGTGAACCAAACTATAATCATAGGTTTACAATAAACAGAAAGTTCTCAGATTAAAGGTGTGTATTAGGGCTCAACCAATAGTAAACAGGGTTTTACAATTCTCAGTTTTGGGATTCTCAAGGGGATTAAATGCCCTGAAAAAAAAAAAAAAAAAAAGACTCATAGACTTTGGTGAAATAGAATCAATAAAAGATCTTCTGGAGCTATCTCCATCCCTGTTTTTGAGCTGTACTATAGAGCAACAGCAAAAAAAAAAAGGCTTGGTACTGGCATAGAAACATACTGCTGGATCTGTGGAATCGAGTAGAAGACCCAGAAATAAACCCACATGCCTACAGATTCTTGATTTTTGACAAAGAAAACAACACCATACAATGGAAAAAAGATAGCATCTTCAAGAATTGGTGCTGGTCTAGCTGGATGTCTACATGTAGAAGAATGCAAAATCATCTGTACTTTTCACCCTACACAAAACTATAGTCCACCTGGATGAAAGTCCTCAACATAAAACTAGACACACTAAATCTCTTAAAAGAAAAGTTAGGGAAGAGCCTTGAACTCATTGGCAAAGGAGACAACTCCCTGAACAGAACACCAACAGCACAGACTCTTAGAGCAACAGTCAATAAATGGGACATCATGAAACTGAAAATCTCATGTAAAGCAAAGGATACTGTCATCAGAACAAAATGACAAGCTAAAGACAAGGAAAGGATATTCACCAACCTATATTTGATAGAGGGCTAATATCCAGAATATATAAAGAACTCAAGAAGTTAAACAACAGCAAAGCAGTTTTTAAAATGGGGTACAGAGCTACTCAGAGAATTCTAACAGAGGACTATCAAATGGCAGGGAAGCACTTAAAGAAATGCTCAACATTCTTAGTCATCAAGGAAATGCAAATCAAAACAATCCTGAGATTCCACCTTACACCCATCAGAATGACTAAGTTTAAAAACTCAAGTGAGAACACATGCTAAAGAGGTTGTGGAGAAAGGAGAACTCTCTTACATAGCTGGTAGGAATGTAAACATGTACAACCTCTTTGGACATCATTCTGGCATTTTCCCAGAAAATTAGCAATAGTGCTACCTCAAGATCCAGCTAGACCATTCCTGGGTATATATTTGAAAGATGCTCAACCATACAACAAGGACATTTTGTTCAACTATATTTATTGCAGCTTTATTCATAATAGCAAGTTTCTTGAAATAACCTGGTTGTCCATCAACAGAGGAATGGATGAAGAAATTGTGGTACATTTCCACAATGGAATATTACTCAGCCATTAAAAATGAGAAAATCATGAAATTTTCAGGCAAATGGAGGGCACAAAAAAGATGAAGATGATCCTAAATGAGGTAACCCAGAGCAGAGAAAGACACACATGGCATATACTTACTTATAAGTGGATATTAGACATATGATATAGGATAAACATACTAAAACACAGATTCCTAAAGAAGATAAACAACAACAAGGACCCTAGGAAGAGGCTTGATCCTCATTCAGAAGAGCAAACAGGATAGACATAGGAAATAGGAGAAGACAGGGAACAGAACAGGAGCCCTCCATAGGGTCCTCTGAAAGACTCTAGTCAGCAGGGTATCAAAGTAGATGCTGAGACTAATTGCCAAATTTTGGGCAGAGTGCAGGGAATCTTATGAAAGAAGGCAGAGAGAGAAAGACCTGGAGGTGTCAGGAGATCCACAAGGAGATCAACACAGCCAAAAAATCATGGCCCAGGGGGCCTGCAGAGACTGATGAATCAACCAAGGACTCTGCATGGAGAGGACCTAGGCCCCAGGTATTTTTTTGTGGGTATTTAGTATTGCCTTTTCTGTTTCTGTGAGAAAACACAGTGTCTAAGGCAACTTTTTACAATAGTTTCCCTTGGCTTATGGTTCCAGAGGGATATGGGATCACTATGAAAGTGGTGTGACAGCAAGTTTCAGATCTGGAAGCTGAAGAACTCACATCATCATCTTGAGGCATGAAGCAGAGAAGGAAACTGGAAATGCTGTGGGGATGTAAACTCTCAAAGCCCACCTCATATTACTTCAGCAGGACAGCATTTCTGAATTCTTCCCAAATGGCACCACCAACTGAGAAGGATTACTCTCTCTGACATCAAGCCTACATGCCTGCTTCCTGTTACACGAGCTAACTCATGATGAAGAAAAACTCTTTAAGTCAACCTTTAGAGGCATCAGAATCTGGGTTACAGAAAGGAATGCATAGGCAGTTTCCTAGCAACTGAATCTCTAGTGGGGAGGAAAAGCATGTAGTGAAGCATGTTCTTTTCCCCAGGTGGCCGGAATTGTCTGCACCTGGCTGGCTTTCCTTCAGGCTTGTGCTTTAACTTTAAACCAATGCCCAAAATTCTTTGGTCTCTCAAAGTCACATGTTTAGTAAAAATCAGGTGATACCCAGAGAGTTAAGTGACAGCAAGAAGTTTATGGATCCCCCCATATTCTTCTATGCAACAATAACGAAGAAGTCACATGGCATTTACCTTTTTATGAAATCGTTAGTAAAGAACATGGCAAATTCATGGTTGCTTCCATGGTGGTAAGGTTACTAGCCAAAAGAAGATCAAACCACATTATTCCATTTTCGCTCAAGGTCAATGGGGTGGTTTGAAAAAGAATGGCCCAGACAGGTTCATGTATTTGAATGTTTGACACATTGGCAGTGCCAAGGTTGAGTAGTGGGGCCTTATTGGAGTTGGTGTGGCCTTGTTGGAGGAAGTGTGTCACTGGGAAGGTGGGATTTGACTTCTCATATGCTCAAGCAGGCCTAGGGTGACTCTGCAGCTGGCTGATCAAGATCTAGAACTGTCAGCTCCTTCCCAGCCCCATGTCTGCCTGCCCGCTGCCATGTTTCCCTCCATGGTAATCATGGACTAAACCTTTGCAAATGCAGCAAGCTCCTATTCAATCTTTTTCCTTTCTATGTGCTTCCAAGGTCACCGCATGTTTTCATAGCAACAAAACCATAAGAAGAGTTAGCTCACCTTCAATGGATGGTGAGCTCAACACTCATTAGTCACATGGCCCTGTGGGATACATGGTTTAGATGAGTCCAGTCAGATTCCCTTTTTCTTTATAAAACCATGTTTGGCCTTGATACAGGAGGAGAAGATTTCATGGCTGAGGAACAAAGAAAAAATACTGTTGGCTGGGGAGTCCAAATCTTAGCACAGGAACACCTGTGAAAACAAAGCCTTGTCATTCAGGGATTGTCTCAACCCAGACACAAGAGGTGCCTGAGTCTGTATTGTGGTTGATCTGACAGGGCTGAGTTCAGATGGATCTGGGAACTTTTATATTGAGAGACCAAAAAGATTAAAAATTAGCAGCTATTATTAAGGGCTGAACCTGTGGGTGTCTTTTGATGCCCAGGGAAGGATTGTGCATTCTTTCCCCACCTACAGATAACCCAGAAACTGGCCCATCCCCTATGGAGGGACACCAGGTCATTAGGTCTGGGGACCTTCCTATAGCCAATCAATTCAAAATGTAACATTTTGACCAATAGATGCTTGCCAGGCAGGAATTGCCCCTGCCTTGGGCATGGGACCAGAATCTATAAATCACCCAGATGGATCTGGGAGGTGGGCTGTTTATAGCTGAGCTGTAATTTTTAATAAAAGGACCCTCATGTGTTTGGGAAACATTCCTGGAGCTCTTCTGGGGGCTCATGAACTGGGTAAAACAAATAGTTTATCAAATAGTGTATCATAAAAAATATTGGCAGTTTGTGTGTGTGTATGTGTCACTTTTCCTCAGGAAAGCATTGTCATATGGCATTGAAGGCAGTCAAAATTAACCACCCCAAGAGACTGCCCTTGACTGCAGAGCTGACTTAAATGTTCCCATCTTTTTCTGTGGGGACTGGTAGGGAGGGAAATTACAGATAATGACCCACACACAGAGGATAGAGCCTTGAACCAAAGTTTGAAGCCTGGATTGATACCTAAATTGGGAGCCTTGCAGTGTTCAATCTCTCCCTAGTCAGGGTAGGGCAGGTGAGATGAAGGAAGCCTGTCACACAGCAAGAGAGGAGTTGGCTGCCCTGTGCTAACAGGAAATGATTTCTCTCTTCAGTTTATCTGTTTCTACTTTCTTTTTCTCTAGACCTATCTCTACCTTGGTGGCTCACCCATGTTGGTTTACATTTTGCTCAATGTCTTTTTATGAGATTTCTTGCACCCAAATTTCATATCAAACACATGTCTCAACCCTGAGATGACCCAATTAACAAAGCAGTACTTTTTGGTTCTCCACAGCATTTCTTAATTTTGGTGTATGCACAGATGGTTCTTGTTGCCCTGGTAATTTCCTTGGACCACAGTCACTGTAATGTCTAGAGACCTGCATCCCAAGGGTTTCTTTTACTCACCTGGAGAATTCTCAAGGTACAAGGCCATTACAGAAGCTGGTGGGAGGCATTTATCTTCAGAGGATGATTCAGGTGGTTCCTTAACTGACTTACCTTCTGAGACTAAAATATGAATTGCTACAAATAATTGCCCAGACAAGAATACCCCTTCTCTTCATCAAGAGGATGTGCTTGTAAAAAGGGAACTTACCTAGTTGGGAGAAGAACAGTTCCTCAATAGCAACCACATTTGGTTTTATCCTAAGGAATGTGGCTAGAGGTTACATGATGATTTGAATGATGATGGCCCAATATGCTTATGTAATTGAAGGCTTGGTGCTCAGTTAATGGAACTGACTGAGGAAAATTAAGAGGTAATGACATCATTAGATGGGGGTGTCACCCTCTGGGTTCTAAGTGTGGCCCCATCTATTTATTTATTTATACATACATAAATACATACAGTGTTCTGCCTGCATGTGTGCCAGCATACCAGAAGAATGTACCAGATAGCCATACAAATGGTTATAAGCCACTATGTGGTTGCTAGAAATTGAACTGAGGACCTCGTGAAGAGCACACAGTGCTCTTAAGCACTGAGACATCTCTCCAGCCCCTATGGCCCCATTTCAAAAAGAATATGGTGAGAGGGACAACCTGGTGAAAGAGCTGTCACCTCACAATCTTCTATTTTCTGAGTTATGGGGCCAGTTGAGGGCACTGTGCTGGTAGAGTTCATGGAGATGTGTGCACATGTGAATGTATATATGTGTGTAAGAGAGACAGAGAGAGAACAAGCACCCAAAGGGCCTGGGTCTGTGTTGAGCCCCTAGGATGATGTATGTGTTACAGGTTTCTAAGTGCCCCCAGACTGTGTGTGGATCTCTCAGTCAGAAGAAGGGGGAGGCTGTGTCCATGAACGATAGGATTCAGCATTATCTTTTGCGAAGTCCTGAGTGAGTTTTCCTAAACATGAAGCCATCTCCCCAGCCCTGAGAAAGCCACAATTTAAAGCTTTTTATGTCTTTCATTTCTTTGGATGTTTTGCATTCACGTGTCTATGTGTCGTACCTGCAAAGGCCAAAGAGGACATCAAATCCCATGGGGATGCATTTACAGGGTATACTTAGCTAGATTGTGATTCATGAAATGGAACCTGTCTTCTATAACACCCAGTGCTAGTAACTCCCATGCCCTCTATAGCCAAATTTTATTTAAATTTAATTTTACAGATGTTAATTCAAATATATTACACCATTTCCCCTGTTCTTGTCCTTTCTCCACCCTGTTCCAAATTCATTCCTTCCAATGTCTTAAAAAAGAATGTGTGAATAAGTATGGACCAATGTATATAAACAAAACTTACTGAGTCCATGTGTATGGCTTGTGTGGGTAAGTGTTTTTGTGCTTAACCTTTTCCATAGGATACATAAATAAGGAACTCACCATTGCCTGAGGCTAATTCTCCCACTTCCAAGAGTGTTCTAATCTTCAATGCCCAGAATGAGTCTGAGTCTGAAGTGACCTGACCTGTCTTGGACAGGAAACAGTAGCAAGCAAAGGGTGGCAAATTCCTTAGGTAACACATGGTGCTGGCATGGCCTGGATGTTTTGGGGCTGTAGGGAAGACTATGGACATTGGTCTTATCCAACCAGTCTCCCTTTGTATTGTGGACCTCCCATTATACCATTGACCTTGGATATTTGCTTGGATGACATTGAAACCTTGAAGTTCCTGCCTCTTCTTTCTAAACACCATGACTATAGGCCTGTGTTACCATGCCTGGCTTAGGTGGTTTCAACCTCAGTGATTTAGTAGAATGTAGGGATGAGTGTAATGAGTAGTGACACATAAGTATACGTACTTATGTCTGTGAGGCAACTGTTCACTATCTGTTGACTAAGGACAGAACTCCGATTTACTATGATGAGTGATAAAAACTCAATGTTAAAGCAAAAAAAAAAATATTTTTCTTTATAATTGTAGGAGAGGATTTTAAGCCAAACAACTGTAACTGAAGAAAGATTTTTTTTTCTATTACTGGAGTTAAGACCAGAGCCTGTGTCCTTCCTACTATGACCATTTGAACTCAGCGATTCATTCTCAATAAGCCCATTGAAAGAACTCAGTTACTGAGGAAGACCATGCCCAACTATACTGCAGGCACTAAGAAGGCAAGGTAAGCAGATCTAGTATGTATACTGAGTTCCAGGTAGGCCTGAGATTTATATTGAGACTATTCTTTTAAATGAAAAAAAAAAAAAAGAAATCAATGATTGAAAATGAAATCATCTTTAATTACTTAATTACAACTTATTCATTTTGTGTCCTGCTTGTATCCCCTTCCAAACCACCCATTCTCACCCACTTCCCATCTTCCCATACGCACTTTCCCTACTTCACTGATAAGGAGCTAGAGAAAAAAAGAAAAAAACAAACAAAGAATGGTTAAAACACAAATTATTAATGAAAACTGGAAACATATTAACATATTTCTTCATTGTGACTAATTTTGACCAGTGATGAATATATAAGGTTTTACTTTATCTTTCTTCCCACAGGTGAAATTTTCTAATTGAAGACATGATAAAGCATTTAAATACAGGCTTATCACAAAACAGTTCTCAGAGGCTTCCCAGTTCCAAAGGAACTGCAGGAAGCTCCCATGCAGAAAACATAAATGTGGCCAGAGAACTATGTGTAGAGAGAAAGAGAGACAGAGAGAGCAAAAGAAATAGAGAGAGAACACACAGAGAGTAAACAGAAAGCAGAGAAGAAACAAAGAAAGGAAGAGTGAGAGAAGAAAAGCATATAGAAGAAAACAAAATATCTAGCTATATGGGGAAGAGCCTCTGGGAGAGGGGAAGCCCATTCTACAGGACTGGAAAGTTAACAGTAGAGGTTGAGTATGGCAATCATGCCTTTTAAAAGATAGGGACTGAGGGATGCTGGGAGAACCTGGAAGCCAGATCCCCTTCTGTCAAAAAGGCACCTCAGCAGCTTCTCTCAGGTGTGAAGTACAACATATGGTTCCTAATTCATCTTTTAGGTTTAATAGGTTTAGACAGCAGGCAAGAGATACACAACTCAGTAATCTCACCAAGCCACATATTAAAAACTTCCCATGTGTAAATTCCTCCTCCATGGTCAGCTTATGTCTCTCCTGCAAGGTATTCAAAGAATGACACAATGATATTCAACATAAAATATCTCATCTAGGGGAATAGGACTTTTCAACAATGAGATTCCAGAGGAGATTACACTTTCATGGAGTCCACTTTTTTATTAGATGCTCACCGAAGGGAGATATAGGAAGTTTATTCAGAATATCCTTACTCCTCCCAGGCAGAGGGGTTACAGGGAGGACAGAGTGGGAGACTGAGGAAATTTAAAGACCAATTTTAGACCACCAAGTAGAGGCCTGGTATTATGACTGACACATGTATCTGTGAAGACAAGAAAAGAGTGGAAGAACTGGAGAGACGACCCACCACAGCTGAGTAGGTACAGAGAATACAGCATGAGGAAGCTTGTCCTCAGGTACAGCCCAAGAATTAATTGCTTTCTGGAAGTTTAATCCTTTCTCTAACATCCAAATACCCTTCCCTTATAGCTACTCCATGCTGCACAGGTCTCTATAAATGTTTGATTTGTCCAGCCTTAGATTGACATCTGTTTGAATGTCTGGTTTCCCTAACAACAAACAAACACATTTGGAGTCTTCAGCACTCAGGGCTCCTAACTGAATGTTTGCATGCATCAGGGAAGCAGAATAAAATCCATTTCAGAAAAGTTAGTCTTCATGCCTTCAAGTTCTTTTGCTCTCTTTACATTAGGCATAATCTCAAGAAGGGGTACACCTGACAAGTGTCCTTGTGGGCTCCCATTGATGTCTATTTAGCACATGGGAGATAAACTCAGTCTGGTGGCTTTGGTCACATGCTCAGGCACTTTTTAAACACTTGTATTGTCAGTTTCTGTCCTGATCAATTTTGGATGCTTCCATATTTTTGTGGAGAGTTTGGCTCAGAATCTTCTTTAAGCACAAAACCTAAGTTACTTTCATATGCTCTCAATCTTCTATTTCTTCTGGGTCATCAGGGCTGAGTTAAAGATGAACTTAGGATCAAACTTTCATACTTAAATGCTATTCATGACACGTTTATGGGTTAAACACATGGATCAGCTCACTTTCATTTGCAAACAAAATTTGTCAATCAAATTGCCTTGACTTCCTCTAGTATTACATAGCAATATGTTTACAATGTGAAAAGACAATATTTTATCAATATAATATCTCAACTACTCTTATTTGCAAATCAGGGAAATAGTTCGGTAGGAAAATTTTTTGGTGTCCAAAGCTGGAAAGCAGACTTCAGTCATCATATGGAGACAGCCAAAGGAGATGGGACAAAGTTGTCTCCCACTCTGTACATACCTATCCTGGCTTAAAACCCCATAATCACATTACATGCACACACCAAAAGTGTTTCTTTCAAAGTAAATATCCTTGCTGTTACATTATCTAGAATCTTTATATTACATATTTCCTGTAGAATGCAGTACTTTAAGATGAAATCATAAATAGATAATTAGGAGGAAAGTACTGAATCATAGAACATCCAATCATATATAAATGCTCATATCAAATCAAGCTATGTAGTGAGATGCAGTTGATTGCTGATTAGACCACTTCATTACAACTCTAGGATACTTGAAAACACAAAGCTTTGAGTTACACAAATACATAGTTTCTCTTTAGTATGATTCATTCATGAAAGTGAAGCTTATAGAAATGTCCAAAGATTTCATCATACTAAAAATAGTCATAAGGTTTTCTCTCCAGTATGATTTCTTTCATGGCTTTGAAATAATGTGACATGCAAAGGCTTTACTGTTTATACTCCTAGGGTTTCACTCCAGTATGAGATTTTTCATGCTTTTGGAGAACACAGCAATGTGCAAAGGCTTTACCACATTGATTAAATTTGTAGGGTTTTTCTCTAGTATGTGTTCTTTCATGATTGTCGAGACTACTGAGATGTGAAAAGGCTTTATAACAATTATTTCATTAATAGGGTTTCTCTCCAGTATGTGTTCTTTTATGCACCTGGAGATTTCCATGTTGTGAAAAGGCTTTCCCACATTGATTACATTTGTAGGGTTTCTCTCCAGTATGTGTTTTTTTATGCTTCTGGAGACTACTGGGATGTGAAAAAGCTTTCCCACACTGAAGACATTCGTAGGGTTTCTCTCCAGTATGTGTTCTTTTATGCAACTGGAGAGTACTGTGGTTTGAAAAGGCTTTACCACATTGAAAACAGTCATATGGTTTCTCTCCAGTATGTGTTCTTTTATGCCTTTGGAGATTTCCGTGTAGGGAAAAGGCTTTCCCACACTGATTACAGTCATACTGTTTCTCTCCTGTATGTGTTTTTTTATGCACCTGGAGACTACTGGGATATGAAAAAGCTTTCCCACACTGAAGACATTTGTAGGGTTTCTCTCCAGTATGTGTTCTTTTATGCGTTTGGAGAGTACTGCGGTTTGAAAAAGCTCTACCACATTGATGACATTCATAGGGTTTTTCTCCAGTATGTGTTCTTTTATGCACTTGGAGATTTCCGTGTTGGGAAAAGGCTCTACCACATTGATGACATTCATAGGGTTTTTCTCCAGTATGTGTTCTTTTATGCTTCTGGAGATTTCCATGTTGGGAAAAGGCTTTCCCACACTGATTACATTTGTAGCATTTGTCTCCAGTATGTATTCTTTTATGCTTCTGGAGACTACTTTGGAGTGAAAAGGCTTTACCACACTGAAGACATTCATAGGGTTTTTCTCCAGTATGTGTTCTTTTATGATTCTGGAGATGACTGAGTTGTGAAAAAGCTTTACCACAATTGTTACATTCAAAGGGTTTTTCTCCAGTATGAATTCTTTCATGCCTTCGAAGATTACTGCAATTTACAAAGGCTTTATCACATTGATTACATTTGTATGGTTTCTCTCCAGTGTGTCTTCTTCTATGCATGTGGAGATTTTCATGTTGTGAAAAGACATTCTCACCAGCATTACATTCATAGGGTTTCTCTCCAGTATCTGTGTTTCTATGTATGTGGAGTTCACTGTGTCGTGAAAAGCCTTTACCACATTGAGTATATTTGCATGGCTTCTCTCCACTCTGATTCCTTTTATGCCTTTGAAGATCAGTGTGATGTGTGAAGGCTTTACCACACTGGTTACTTTCATAGGGTTTCCCATAAACATGTGTTCTTTCATTCCTGCAAAGATAATTAGGATATGTGTAAGCTTTACCATAATCATTACAATGACGATCTTTTTGTCGGTGTAAATTAAGGTTGCAATTTGGCATAATTGTAAAATAAAGTTTCATATTTACCTTTGATCCCTACATTTACATTCATAGTTTCCCCCTTGATTGTGGGTTTTTTGTACCCTACAAGATACCTTAGATCAGGAGAAACTTTATTACATGCCTCACTTATAGCATCATTTTTCCATAAGTGGTTCATCACATATTTAAAAAGACCTAGAAGAACTCAGCTTTATTACAGTGAATGCATTCATTTAGTTGTAGTCATACTGATTTTGTAAAGTGAACCATCATAAACACAACACTTTCCAGAGGGCCTGTAATCATAGTGATTTTTTTGTAGTGTGATTTATTTGACTTTATTTTCAATGAGTTTGGAAAACTAATTAAGTAATTAGTTTAATTATTAAAAATCCCCTGCTCTGACTAGACTTTATGAATGTGATACAAGTTCATGATTTATTTGTTATTAATAATGAATGTATGAAAACATGAACAAATTATTAATTTATACTGTGGTCACTATCATGTGTTCTATTGTACACAAGTATAGTGAAGTTTTAGAATGCAATAACTTATGATAATATACATCATTGAAGAAAAAGCCATATCTTCAAGAAAAGTGAGCTTTGGTGAGCTTCTCATCTACATATGGAAAAAAAAAAAAAAAAAAAAAATGAGCTTCTCATCTACATATGGAAAAAAAAAAAAAAAAAAAAAATGAGCTCCTATATATGGAAAAAGAAAAAAAAAATTGTATCCGGTACAACAACAGTTTGTCTGTAGGTATATCTATCCCTGTTCTCAAGCTATACTACACAGCCATAGTAATAAAAACTACATGGTATTGGCATAAGAACAGAATGGTGGATCAATGGAACTGAATAGAAGACTCAGAAAAAAATCCACATGACTACAGTCACTTGATTTTTGACAAAAAATATCCAAAAGCATACAATGTAAAAAATACAAGCACCTTCAACAATGGTGTTGGTCTAACTGGATATCTACCTGCAGGAAAATGCAAATACATCCATACTACCCACTCTGCACAAAACTAAAGTCCAAGTATATCAAAGACCTCAACATAAAACCAGACACACTAAATCAGTTAGAAGAAAAAGTAGTGGCAAAAAGCCGACACAATCAGAAAAATATTTGGCAGAATATGATACATGCATCTCTCAGAAGACAAGAACAGAAATGAGCTTCTGAAGGGGTACTACATGGAGATGGAGGGAGTTTTACTGGGACAGTAATAGAAAGACAGGTTGGAAGGAGAGAACTGAGGTCAAGATCAAATGAGCCAGAGAATAAAAAAGAGCCTGAAGATTGGAAAAGATGGATAGAGTTAATTTGAGACTATCCAAAGCAATTAGGTGACAGTAGAAAAGCCAGATTTAATAAGGAACCTAGGACAGGAGTTTGAGCCAGAGCAGCTGAAATGAATCAGCCATCTATGATCTCAGAAAGAACAAGATTGGGTGTGTCTATTGAGCAGTAATTCTCAGAGGCCAAAAAACTCCTAGGCCTAAGGTAGGTTGTATGGAACCTAGAATCTGCCCTGCCCAGGCCTAGGGTAGCAGACAGAGGGGCAGTAATCTTTGGACACCATGATTTCTAGATTGAATAAAAGTCCTTTTTACAGTAATATCTGTTTAGCAAAGGTTTCACTGTCTTCATTCATAAACTTTCTTACTCAGGAAAACATAAGTAAGATAGCTTACATTGAGGAACATGGGTTTGGGAGAATATTCCTTAATACTCTAGAATATTGGATTCTTTACACTATTGCTTTTCTTTAAAACTCCTGGGACACATTGAAAATTTTTCACAGTCATATTTATATCAGCATCCATGAGATAATTACCTTCCATATCTTCTAGAACGTTGACACTGTTCTTCAATATTATGGTCTTCCCAATTGTAGCCTAAAATATATACCAGAAAGAGTTGATATTTTACTGAAAATTAGGGAAAATTTAACTTTCTCTCTTCAGTGAACTTTAGAACCATAATTTATTTATTCTCCCTCATTCCAATTGAAATTACATAAGAGCATCATTGAGAAAAATCAACAACAGATGTCCACTTTAACCAAATAGTGAGAGAAAATTCACTGTCTTACCTATGGCTGTAAGGTGCTTATAGGTGTCTATCATCACATCTTTGTAGAGATTCTTCTGGGAAGGATCCAGCAAAGCCCACTCTTCCCCAGTGAAGTACACATTCACATCATCATAGGTGATAGAATTCTAAATTATCCCAAACATGGGTATAAGAGAAAGCAAAATAGTGGCAACAATGTAAAAGTATACTTCATCGACAATATATTCATATAATTCTGGATCTTCCCTGACTTATCTCCTGACAGAGAAGTTCTGATGTACTCACCTGGTCATTTTTGAAGTAAACTAAATGAGGAGGTTCATCTCATTTCTGCACCTTTTGAATAGAATATAGCCTTCCAAGAGAAATGTCAATTAACAGACATAAAGTAAGAAAGTCAAGGATGTTGATGAACAGTACAGACCGCAGATCACAGAAATTGTATGAACAATTACTAACTACAATAATTATGGACAAGCAGGATGTATTGGCTCATGACTTTAATTCCAGGAGTCAGGAAGCAGAGGTTTGTGTATTTCATTGTGCTGCAAGCCTGTCTGGCCTCCAAAACAAATTTCATGACATCCAGATGAGGTAGAGTTAAGGCCTTTATCCAAAAAAAAAAAAAAAAAAAAAAAAAAAAAAAAAATCATTCAATTAAGAAAGATACAAAGAACTCCATGGTATTTCTGAAGTTCCTACAAAGAATTGTATATTCAATACAGTTCTGTTTCTATCTTCCAGAAACCTGAAGTGTCCCAGTTTAAACTCTAATACTAATGAGAGTTTACTAAAAGGGAATGTGTGTTCAAACAGGTACAAAAGGACGGATGTTGTACCTGGAATAGTTGTCCATTAATGAGCAACGTAAGACGGTTGAAGTGGATCAACATGGAAAAGCTCTTGTTGGTCTTGACAATAACTGGCCTCAATGGCCAGTGCTTACATCAGGCTCACAACTACTCATTACTCCAAATTCTGAACTTCTGAGGCCATCAGCTGACTATTGTGAGGATCAGGTACACAAAATGTGCATAGTCACACAAACAGGGAAAATACCTCATCTAAAAACTCAAAACAAGCACAAGAGGCAGGAAGAATGTCACACACCTGAAATCCAATAACTCAGGCAGTATTAATGTCATGAATACATGACATCCAGAGACTAAGAATATACTCTCTGGCAAATATTAGAACATAAGGGTGGATGTGAATCAGCACAACAGCATATGCTAGGACATGCTTGCATGCAGAATAAGGCGGTATATGGGGGATCTTCCCCAATATCTTTGTTAATTGAAACGCAATTCTAAGGATCTTCCCTAGTGCTCCAACTGAACACTTGTGGCTCCTTCCCCTCCATACCATCCAGCAAACATGAACACCCTAGCCAAGCAGGTCATTAAAATAGCAACACTCATCCAACACACTTTCTGAAACTTCAGAATGCTAACAGAACCCCAAGAACAAAACTCCCACACATCAAATCAGCACTTAGTCCTATAATTGCCCCAAACCCAGATGCCTAGACACCAGTTTAGGAATAGATTCAAGAAGAGTCAGGCAATATGTCACTACCTGAGCTCAGCTATATTACCACAGCAGGGACTAACTATCTGAAAATTACAAAACTTTTTACAGAAACATAAAGGAATACATCTTCTCATCATTTCATGAAACATCCTCTATAATTGACCACATACTCAGACACAATGTAAGTCCTAAGAGTAAATTGAAATAATATCCTGTATCCTATCAAACCAGCATGGCTTAAAGCTGGATGTATATATAGCATCAGAAAGTACACAAAGCTTACAAACTCATGGAAAGTGAATAACCTTCAACCAAGTGAAAAAAATGGTTTCAAACAGAAAAAAATTATTTAAAGAGTATAAATTAAATGAAAATGAATACATATCACATGAAAACTCATGGAATATAATGAGGAATGAAAAAATGATGCTAAGAGGAAACTTCATAGCACAAAGTGCCTACATAAAGATATTAAAGAGGATTCATACCATCAAGGTAACAGTAGACGTGAAAAGACTAGAACAAAAATATGTAATCACACAAAAGGAGTAGACATCAAGAAATTATAAAATTTAGGTAAAAAATAAAAAATAGAGAAAGAATCCATGAAATAAAGTTTTGGATTTTTAAGAAAAATCAACAAGACGGACAAACTCTAGTAAAAACTAACTAAAAGAGAGAGAGAATATATCAAATCACAAAATCAGAAACTGTATTAAGAATTTTTGTTTCTTTAAAATCCCACTCATGTTATGTGAATGTGTTTTTCTATTATCCCCAGGTGTGGAGCATGACGCTGCTTCAGTTTGTCCACAGCTGTTACTTATGATTGTCTCTAGCAGGCCTGTGGTTTTGCCACCTGCACATAGTTATTTCTGAGTCTTCTGGAGAAGGTACACATGCCAGAGCCATGAGAGGGATGGGGTCTTTGAAGAAAGAAGAAGCTGCTGCTCTTCCTGATGCTGTTCACCCACACTGCTTCTCTGTTTGTCACTGCTGGTTTGTTGGACTCCTGGATATACTGGTGATCAACAGGTGTTGCCCCAAAGAACCTGGCCCCCTAAACCTCACAGAGCAGCTTAAAGAGACCTATAACTCTTTCCCTTCTAGCTTTTGTTCTCTTTTACCTAGCTGGGGTGTTGGAAGGAATAAGGTTTGGAAGGGAGGTAGAGTTTTAGAAATGAATAAATGAAACAGTTTTAATAAAATAGTTCCATTTGCTGTTTGAGTGGACTTCTAGAATCCAGATGACAGAGACTGGTAATGCCCTAAAGAAGTCAATGACCCTACCTAGAATTTAGTAGCTGTAGAGATACAAGCTCCTTGTTTGTACTAACCTGTTTCTCTCCTGTCTAGGCAGTGGGGTGGAAGGGAGGTAGAGGCATTTAAGAACCATAAATAAAGTAGGTTTTGAAACAGGAAAGCCTACAGTTTTGCTATCAGCAATATGAAATATAAATCCTTATTGAAAAAAATCACCTCATGTCACATTTTGTGTTTTCTTTCCATAGCTTAAATTGTGGCATCCCTGCTCATTTCATTCCAAAGCAACACTTTCGCTTCTACTGGGGGGGGGATGAGAGATCAGGGGACTCAGACAGCACAAACCATCTCAGCTCTGCCCTTCCATTCTAGGGGCAGACACAGGGTTAGCCTGTTAAAGTAGTAGTTTAGTAAAATTTTCCACTCTCCCAGGGTATATGTTTATTTTTACAAGTCACATGGTCCTGCATGTATACATTCCATTACCCTCTCAGTGTCCATTGCAGCCATCTCTACCTCACAGCTGAGAATTCCTGCATCAACCCTCAGTCAAATGCAAACAGTAACAAAAACTGAAGCCTAAAGGAGCTTTGAATTTGAAAGAAAACAGTAGCAAGTGAGAGCTGAATGAAAAACTAAAAATTAAATGACATGATTCTTCCTAAATATGGTGGGGAGAAAATTTATTATAGATAAAAAGGCACACCCACAGGCTGGAACTTCTGGGAGAGCCCAAGGTGAACACAACCCTAAGCCGTGGGAGGAGAGGGAGGAGAGGAGAGGGGCACGCCAAACCATGAGACTATGACAGTAAATAATAGATGAAACAGATTAGGTAACCAAATTGGATAGATAACAGAAAGAAGGGCAGTGGGGTAAAGGGTCCGAGCCCTGCGCTAGAGGGCAGTGTATGCCTGCCATAGCCTATAAACAGGGAGGGACTCAGCGATGCTGGGCAAACCTGGTAGCTAATTCTGCTCTAAACTGTTAAATAGGCACCTCAGCCATTTGTCCCAGGATTTGAGTCTTAACAGTGCCCAGGTCGCCACATCCAGTCTGGTCACAGTCCATCCCACTTCTAACTTGTGGGACTCAGATAGCTCAGCATTCCTAAGGACAGGACAAAGGACCTCACATGCAGCTGATGGCTGCCGGTTTCCATCCAGCCCAGCAAGGACCAAAAACACCAGCTGCTGCTGCTCAGCCTCCTGCTCCACCACCATGTTGGCTGCCTCGGCCACACACTCACCATGTCGTCTCTTTGGAAGTCGCCTGCAATCCCCTCACAGGAACCAGCAGCTGAGCTCAGACTACAGCACACCGAACATTCCAGACAGCTCAGCTTCCAAACGGAACCTGAAACCTGGCACGTGGAAGATCCTTCCTCTTCCTCTGAGTACAGGATTCGTCTGGAAGTCCTGATTGGCCAGTGAGTCTTGAGCGACATGAGCACATCCCATAGGGTCACAGTGTACTGAAGAGACAAAGCATAGTACTTCCTGGCCCAGGAGGAATGAATTCATATTTGCTAATTACAAAGAGCAATGAGCACCTGGCTTAGGGAGGAACCTGACCTTGGAAAAATCTATGCTCCAGGCAGGGATCTTGGATCCATGACTTGAACTTTGCATCCATATGTGTAGAATAAGGGCCACATTTTTTCCAGATCTGCAGAGATTTCGTTGTCAGTTGAATTTTGCCTGTTGTCTAATAGCCTACCCTTCTGTCTTCAGGCACTCAGGAATCATTTTCCCTTCTCCTCCTCCTAAAATCAAGGTGGATAGTTTGAACAATCCATTACTCAACTTGCAGTGGAGTAAACAGTCTATCCACATGAGGAAGGCTACCCAAAATACTAACAATTTAGAAAGATTTTAGGAAGCAAAATGAGATTGTTCTGTGACTTCACACTGAGGTCCGCTAAACTGAAGCTACTTTTCCCCTGGTAGGTATCAGACAACCTTGGGAGAAAAGCAGCAAACAGATGATACACAATTTGGATCAAGCATGTCTTCCTCTGTGAGACTGTGAAAACAAACAAACAAGAAACTGGAAAAACAGAGTGGTATCAGCAAAGGATGTGTAGGTGAACCGAACAGATAGATTGAATCTCTCTATGGATGTAGCAACTGGATCTATAAGAATTACCCGCAGTTTCTGGTCCACCTAATCCAACAACCTCTGTCTGCAAATGGAAATTTGAAGAATCCAGTAGCCACTCAGACCATGTAGCTGGATGTCTCAGCTGGTCTTCAGTAGATCCCAGAATTCCAAAAATTAGGCTCTACTCCCAGTTCCAAAAAATATGACCTTGATAGCCAGAGTTTGAACAAGCAGAAAACAAGAAAGAGCTATCATCTTCAATGGAGTTCATATGTGTACACTGCTATCAGAAATGTGGTTTACATGAAAGAGATATCTTTTCACTTCAAATAATACAGATTAATCGCCAGGCAGTGGTGGTGCATGCCTTTAACTCCAGCAATCCAGAGACAGACGCAGGCAGATGTCTGTGACTGAAAGGCCCACCAGGTGTACAGAGGGAGTTTAAAGACACACATGGTTACACAGAGAAACCCTGCCTTAAAAAAGCAAAATAAAAAATAAATATATATAAAAACAAAATCAAGATTAAAGAAGCGGTTTCCTACTTCACAATACCCAACTGCTTGGGATTTAGTTAACAGAACTAGCATAAGTAGTGGCCCCTACCACTACCTTGGATGGTCTCAAGAAACCTCTAACCAAATTTCAGCTGGGAAACTCTGAACCTCTTTGGGACATGATGATCAGTAACAATCATGTTTTAAAAGAATCAAGATTGTATCAGACCGGATCCTGTTGGCTATGGTACAATTTACACCCCCTAATTATGAAGGGATTGGTTTAATTGATAATTATACCATTGAAGATGATTCCAGCAATGTCAAAGGCAGTGTGCTGGAACATAATGGACTCTTCAATCAGTATCAGGACAAGGAATTTGTTTGGGACAGGTACCATCGTCCAACTGGCATCTATGTAACATTACCTTGAGTGTTCCATCCTATCAGACCAACACATACTTGAGTCCACCCAGCCAGGGATGGTGGGCTTGTGACACTGGACTCACTCCTTGCCTTTATAGCAGCATTCTGAACAATACCCAAGATTTTTGTATTCTAGTTCAACTGGTTCCATAGATTACACATCATCCAGAAGATAAAATACTTAATATTCTTTTTGGAACGCCAGAAACACTGACTCGGTTCAAATGAGAACCCATGTCCTTTACTCTGGCTCTGATCCTAGATGTGGGCTCTGCTGGGGCAGGAACAGGAGTTGCAGTTTTAGTGGATCAGAGTAAAAATTGTAATGCTTTAAAGGCTGATCTAGACCAAGATATTCAACCCCTGAAAATTCAATCTCCCAACATGAAAGAAGTGTTTTTTTTTGGATGAAGTGGTTCTAAAAATAGAAGAGGGTTAGACCTCCTATTTTTACAACAAGGGGTTTCCCAGATGAGAATCCTTTGTGGCTGTGTTTGTGGGTGAATACAGTGGTTGTGAATTCAGGGGCAAACCCCAGGCACTGATGATGGAAATTCACCTCAACTTGTGGCCTGGGCTGGTTAAGAAAACTTACAGAGAAATAGACAGTGACCTTGTAAAAGAACATAGCCGCAAACAGAGTTCCACCATAATCTTTGCCTTCTGTTGATATCCTGAGTTTCTTTCCTGATTTCCCTGAATGTTTGGGGCCTGCCAGCATCAGCCAAAGAAGCCGATTCATCACCTGAGTCATTTTTGGTTATTGGCGTTAATGACAGCAACAGAGAAGAAAGGTAGAACAAAATTTGTTCCCTCAAAAAGTGCTTGTCACTGTCAGAAACTCAGAATATCGTTGTTTGGACCAATACATAATATATTAAAAAAATCTAGATATCAAAAGTCATTGCATACTCAACATGGAGCTTAATGTTGCTTTCCAGGAAGAACTGAACTGAAAAAAGAGTGGTGAGAGTAATACAGGCAATGCATGTCAAGGTAATGAGGAGTCAGTGGAAAATAGTCACCAGGAAAAATTTGGCTACAGGTCTTATGGTAGTTTGAATGATGATGGCCTTATATATGATTGTATAATTGAAGTCTTGGGCTCAGTTAATGGAACTTACTGAGGAAAATTAAAACATATGGCATCATTGGTTGAGATGTGTCTCTCTCTGGAGTCTAAGTATTCTCAAAGAGAATAGGGTAGGAGGGACAAGCAGGTGAGAGAGCTTTCACCTCATAATCTTTTGTCTATTGTCTGAGGTAGAGGGCCAGTAGAGGGCACTGTGCTGGTGGAGTTCATGGAGGTGTGTGTGTGTGAGAGAGAAAGAGACAGACAGACACAGCCAGAGAGAGTGATGAGAAAGACAGACACAAAGAAAGAGTGAGACATACAGAGGGAGGGAGAGAGAGAGTACTCCGTAGGTCTACATCTGTGTGTTGAGCAGGTAGGATGATGTATGTGTTACGGGTATCTAAGTGCTCCCAGTTTGTGTGTGAATCTCTCAGTCAGTAGAATGGGGAGGCTGTGTCCATGGTAGATAGGATTCTCCATTACCTTTTGTGAAGTCCTGAGTTTCTATAATAACACGGAGCCATCTCCTCAGCCCTGAGAAAGCCACATTTTACAGCTTTGTATGTATTTCATTTATATGGATGCTTTGCATTCATGTGTCTGTGTGTCCTACCTGCAAAGGCCAATGAGGACAGCAGATCCCTTGGGAATGCATTTACAGGGTATGTTTATCTAGCTTTTGATTCATGAAATGGAACCCATCTTCTATAACAACACCCAGTGCTATTAACTCCTATGCCCTTTATAGCCAATTTTTATTTATATTTAATTTTACAGATGTTAATTAAAATGTATTACACCATTTCCCCTGTTCTTATGCTTTCTCCACCCTGTTCCAAATTCTTTCCTTCCAATGTCTTAAAAAGAATGTGTGAATAAGTATGACTAATGACATGAAGTACCTTGGTGTGACTTAACCAAGCAAGTGAAAGACCTCTTTGAAAAAAAAAAAAAAAAAAAACAAAAAAAAAAAAAAAAATTACCTGAAGAAGAAATAAATTGAAGAGGATATCAGAAGATGGAAAGAACTTCCATGCTCATGGATGCATAGGATTAACATAGTGAAAATGGACATCCTGCTAAAAGCAATCTACAGATTCAAGGCATTTCCCTTCAAAATAGCAACATCAATATTTACAGACCTGCAAAGAACAATTCTCAACTACATATGAAAAAAAAAAAACCCCAAATTGCCCAAACGATCCTGTACAACAACAGTTCATCTGTAGGTATTTCCATCCCTGATCTCAAGCTATACTACACAGCCATATTAACAAAAACTACATGGTATTGGCATAAGAACAGAATAATGGATCAATGGAACCAAATAAAGGACTCAGAAAAAACCCACACATCTACAGTCACTTGATTTTTGACAAGGAATCCAAAAGCATACAATGTAAAAAATACCAGCACCTCCAACAAATGGTGCTGGTCTAACTAGATATCTACATGCAGGAAAATGCAAATAGATACATACTACCTACTCTGCACAAAACGAAAGTCCAAGTATATCAAAGACCTCAACATAAAACCAGACACACTAAATCAGTTAGAAGAAAAAAAAGTAGTGGCAAAAAAGCCAACACAGTCAGAAAAATATTTGGCATAATGATACATGCAACTCTCAAGAGACAAGAACAGAAATGAGCTTGTTAAGGGGTACTACATGGAGAGAGGAGGGAGTTTTACTGGGACAGTAATAGAAAGACCGGTTGGAAAGAGAGAACAGAGGTCAAGATCAAATGAGCCAGAGAAAAAAAAAATTGCCTGAAGATTAGAAAAGATGGATGGAGTTAGTTTGAGACTATACAAAGCAATTAGGTGAGAGTAGAAAGCCAACTATAATAAGGAATCTAGGAGAGGAGTTTGAGCCAAAAAAGCTGAATTGAATCAGCCATCTATGAGCTCAAAAAGAAAAAGATAGTGTGTGTCTATTGAGCAGGAATTCTCAGAGGCCAAAAAACTCATAGGCTTAAGGTAGGTTGTATGGAACCTAGAATCTGCTCTGCCCAGGCCTATGGTAGCAGAAAGAGGGGCAATAATATTTAGAGACCATGATTTCTAGATTGAATAAAAGTCCTTTCTACAGTAATATCTGTTTAGCAAAGGTTTCATTGTCTTCATTCATATCAAACTGACTTGAAAGCAAAATAACATAGCTTACATTGAGGAACATGAGTTTGGGAGAATTTAATATTCCTTAATACTCTAGAATATTGATTCTTTACACTATTGCTTTTCTTTAAAACTCCTGGGACACATTGAAAATGTTTCACAGTCATATTTATATCAGCTTCCATGAGATAATTACCTTCCATATCTTCTCGAACTTTGACACTGTTCTTCAATATTATGGTCTTCCCAATTGAAGCCTAAAATATATACCAGAAAGAGTTGATATTTTACTGAAAAGTAGGGAAAATTTAACTTTCTCTCTTCAGTGAACTTTAGAAACATGATTGATTTATTCTCCATCATTCCAATTGAAATTACATAAGAGCATCATTGAGAAAAATCAACAACAGATGTCCACTTTAACCAAATAGTGAAAGAAAATTTACTGTCTTACCTATGGCTGTAAGGTGCTTGTAGGTCTCTATCATCACATCTTTGTAGAGATTCTTCTGGGAAGGATCCAACAAAGCCCACTCTTCCCAGTGAAGTACACATTCACATCATCATAGGTGATAGAATTCTAAATTATCCCAAACATGGGTATTAGAGAAAGCACAATAGTGGCAACAATGTAAAAGTATACTTCATCGACAATATATTCATATAATTCTGGATCTTCCCTGACTTATCTCCTGACAGAGAAGTTCTGATGTACTCACCTGGTCATTTTTGAAGTAAACTAAATGAGGAGGTTCATCTCATTTCTGCACCTTTTGAATAGAATATAGCCTTCCAAGAGAAATGTCAATTAACAGACATAAAGTAAGCAAGTCAAGGATGTTGATGAACAGTACAGACTGCAGATCACAGAAATTGTATGAACAATTACTAACTACAATAATTATGGACAAGCAGGATGTATTGGCTCATGACTTTAATTCCAGGAGTCAGGAAGCAGAGGTTTGTGTATTTCATTGTGCTGCAAGCCTGTCTGGCCTCCAAAACAACTTTCATGACATCCAGATGAGGTAGAGTTAAGGCCTTTATCCACTGCAAAAAAATCATTCAATTAAGAAAGATACAAAGAACTCCATGGTATTTCTGAAGTTCCTACAAAGAATTGTATATTCAATACAGTTCTGTTTCTATCTTCCAGAAACCTGAAGTGTCCCAGTTTAAACTCTAATACTAATGAGAGTTTACTAAAAGGGAATGTGTGTTCAAACAGGTACAAAAGGACGGATGTTGTACCTGGAATAGTTGTCCATTAATGAGCAACGTAAGACGGTTGAAGTGGATCAACATGGAAAAGCTCTTGTTGGTCTTGACAATAACTGGCCTCAATGGCCAGTGCTTACATCAGGCTCACAACTACTCATTACTCCAAATTCTGAACTTCTGAGGCCATCAGCTGACTATTGTGAGGATCAGGTACACAAAATGCGCATAGTCACACAAACAGGGAAAATACCTAATCTAAAAACTCAAAACAAGCACAAGAGGCAGGAAGAATGTCACACACCTGCAATCCAATAACTCAGGCAGTATTAATGTCATGAATACATGACATCCAGAGACTAAGAATATACTCTCTGGCAAATATTAAAACATAAGGGTGGATGTGGATCAGCACAATAGCATATGCTAGGACATGCTTGCATGGAGAATAAGGCGGTATATGGGGGATCTTCCCCAATATCTATGTTACCACAAACCCAATTCTAAGGATCTTCCCTAGTGCTCCAACTGAACACTTGTGGCTCCTTCCCCTCCATACCATCCAGCAAACATGAACACCCTAGCCAAGCAGGTCATTAAAATAGCAACACTCATCCAACACATTTTCTGAAACTTCAGAATGCTAACAGAACCCCAAGAACAAAACTCCCACACATCAAATCAGCACTTAGTCCTATAATTGCCCCAAACTCAGATGCCTAGACACCAGTTTAGGAATAAATTCAAGAAGAGTCAGGCAATATGTCACTACCTGAGCTCAGCTATATTACCACAGCAGGGACTAACTATCTGAAAATTACAAAACTTTTTACAGAAACATAAAGGAATACATCTTCTCATCATTTCATGAAACATCCTGTATAATTGACCACATACTCAGACACAATGTAAGTCCTAAGAGTAAATTGAAATAATATCCTGTATCCTATCAAACCAGCATGGCTTAAAGCTGGATGTATATATAGCATCAGAAAGTACACAAAGCTTACAAAC
Source organism: Meriones psammophilus (assembly GCA_036365155.1). Lineage (NCBI taxonomy): Eukaryota > Metazoa > Chordata > Mammalia > Rodentia > Muridae > Meriones > Meriones psammophilus. Next base: position 59,855 of record JAEOAE010003587.1, read on the forward strand.
TCATGGAAAGTGAATAACCTTCAACCAAGTGAAAAAAATGGTTTCAAACAGAAAAAAAATATTTAAAGAGTATAAATTAAATGAAAACGAATACATGTCACATGAAAACTCATGGAATATAATGAGGAATGAAAAAATGATGCTAAGAGGAAACTTCATAGCACAAAGTGCCTACATAAAGATATTAAAGAGGATTCATACCATCAAGGTAACAGTAGACGTGAAAAGACTAGAACAAAAATATGTAATCACACAAAAGGAGTAGACATCAAGAAATTATAAAATTTAGGTAAAAAATAAAAAATAGAGAAAGAATCCAGGAAATAAAGTTTTGGATTTTTAAGAAAAATCAACAAGACGGACAAACTCTAGTAAAAACTAACTAAAAGAGAGAGAGAATATATCAAATCACAAAATCAGAAACTGTATTAAGAATTTTTGTTTCTTTAAAATCCCACTCATGTTATGTGAATGTGTTTTTCTATTATCCCCAGGTGTGGAGCATGAGGCTGCTTCAGTTTGTCCACAGCTGTTACTTATGATTGTCTCTAGCAGGCCTGTGGTTTTGCCACCTGCACATAGTTATTTCTGACTCTTCTGGAGAAGGTACACATGCCAGAGCCATGAGAGGGATGGGGTCTTTGAAGAAAGAAGAAGCTGCTGCTCTTCCTGATGCTGTTCACCCACACTGCTTCTCTGTTTGTCACTGCTGGTTTGTTGGACTCCTGGATATACTGGTGATCAACAGGTGTTGCCCCAAAGAACCTGGCCCCCTAAACCTCACAGAGCAGCTTAAAGAGACCTATAACACTTTCCCTTCTAGCTTTTGTTCTCTTTTACCTAGCTGGGGTGTTGGAAGGAATAAGGTTTGGAAGGGAGGTAGAGTTTTAGAAATGAATAAATGAAACAGTTTTAATAAAATAGTTCCATTTGCTGTTTGAGTGGACTTCTAGAATCCAGATGACAGAGACTGGTAATGCCCTAAAGAAGTCATTGACCCTACCTAGAATTTAGTAGCTGTAGAGATACAAGCTCCTTGTTTGTACTAACCTGTTTCTCTCCTGTCTAGGGCAGTGGGGTGGAAGGGAGGTAGAGGCATCTAAGAACCATAAATAAAGTAGGTTTTGAAACAGGAAAGCCTACAGTTTTGCTATCAGCAATATGAAATATAAATCCTTATTGAAAAAAATCACCTCATGTCACATTTTGTGTTTTCTTTCCATAGCTTAAATTGTGGCATCCCTGCTCATTTCATTCCAAAGCAACACTTTCGCTTCTACTGGGGGGGGGATGAGAGATCAGGGGACTCAGACAGCACAAACCATCTCAGCTCTGCCCTTCCATTCTAGGGGCAGACACCGCGTTAGGCTGTTAAAGTAGTAGTTTAGTAAAATTTTCCACTCTCCCAGGGTATATGTTTATTTTTTACAAGTCACATGGTCCTGCATGTATACATCCCATTACCCTCTCAGTGTCCATTGCAGCCATCTCTACCTCACAGCTGAGAATTCCTGCATCAACCCTCAGTCAAATGCAAACAGTGACAAAAACTGAAGGAGCTTTGAATTTGAAAGAAAACAGTAGCAAGTGAGAGCTAAATGAAAAACTAAACATTAAATGACATGATTCTTCCTAAATATGGTGGGGAGAAAATTTATTATAGATAAAAAGGCACACCCACAGGCTGGAACTTCTGGGAGAGCCCAAGGTGAACACAACCCTAAGCCGTGGGAGGAGAGGGAGGAGAGGAGAGGGGCACGCCAAACCATGAGACTATGACAGTAAATAATAGATGAAACAGATTAGGTAACCAAATTGTATAGATAACAGAAAGAAGGGCAGTGGGGTAAAGGGTCCGAGCCCTGTGCTAGAGGGCAGTGTATGCCTGCCATAGCCTATAAACAGGGAGGGACTCAGCGATGCTGGGCAAACCTGGTAGCTAATTCTGCTCTAAACTGTTAAATAGGCACCTCAGCCATTTGTCCCAGGATTTGATTCTTAACAGTGCCCAGGTCGCCACATCCAGTCTGGTCACAGTCCATCCCACTTCTAACTTGTGGGACTCAGATAGCTCAGCATTCCTAAGGACAGGACAAAGGACCTCACATGCAGCTGATGGCTGCCGGTTTCCATCCAGCCCAGCAAGGACCAAAAACACCAGCTGTTGCTGCTCAGCCTCCTACTCCACCACCATGTTGGCTGCCTCGGCCACACACTCACCATGTCGTCTCTTTGGAAGTCGCCTGCAATCCCCTCACAGGAACCAGCAGCTGAGCTCAGACTACAGCACACCGAACATTCCAGACAGCTCAGCTTCCAAACGGAACCTGAAACCTGGCACGTGGAAGATCCTTCCTCTTCCTCTGAGTACAGGATTCGTCTGGAAGTCCTGATTGGCCAGTGAGTCTTGAGCGACATGCGCACATCCCATAGGGTCACAGTGTACTGAAGAGACAAAGCATAGTACTTCCTGGCCCAGGAGGAATAAATTCATATTTGCTAATTACAAAGAGCAATGAGACCCTGGCTTAGGGAGGAACCTGACCTTGGAAAAATCTATGCTCCAGGCAGGGATCTTGGATCCATGACTTGAACTTTGCATCCATATGTGGAGAATAAGGGCCACATTTTTTCCAGATCTGCAGAGATTTCGTTGTCAGTTGAATTTTGCCTGTTGTCTAATAGCCTACCCTTCTTTCTTCAGGTACTCAGGAATCATTTTCCCTTCTCCTCCTCCTAAAATCAAGGTGGATAGTTTGAACAATCCATTACTCAACTTGCAGTGGAGTAAACAGTCTATCCACATGAGGAAGGCTACCCAAAATACTAACAATTTAGAAAGATTTTAGGAAGCAAAATGAGATTGTTCTGTGACTTCACACTGAGGTCCGCTAAACTGAAGCTACTTTTCCCCTGGTAGGTATCAGACAACCTTGGGAGAAAAGCAGCAAACAGATGATACACAATTTGGATCAAGCATGTCTTCCTCTGTGAGACTGTGAAAACAAACAAACAAGAAACTGGAAAAACAGAGTGGTATCAGCAAAGGATGTGTAGGTGAACCGAACAGATAGATTGAATCTCTCTATGGATGTAGCAACTGGATCTATAAGAATTACCCGCAGTTTCTGGTCCACCTAATCCAACAACCTCTGTCTGCAAATGGAAATTTGAAGAATCCAGTAGCCACTCAGACCATGTAGCTGGATGTCTCAGCTGGTCTTCAGTAGATCCCAGAATTCCAAAATTAGGCTCTACTCCCAGTTCCAAAAAATATGACCTTGATAGCCAGAGTTTGAACAAGCAGAAAACAAGAAAGAGCTATCATCTTCAATGGAGTTCATATGTGTACACTGCTATCAGAAATGTGGTTTACATGAAAGAGATATCTTTTCACTTCAAATAATACAGATTAATCGCCAGGCAGTGGTGGTGCATGCCTTTAACTCCAGCAATCCAGAGACAGACGCAGGCAGATGTCTGTGACTGAAAGGCCCACCAGGTGTACAGAGGGAGTTTAAAGACACACATGGTTACACAGAGAAACCCTGCCTTAAAAAAGCAAAATAAAAAATAAATATATATAAAAACAAAATCAAGATTAAAGAAGCGGTTTCCTACTTCACAATACCCAACTGCTTGGGATTTAGTTAACAGAACTAGCATAAGTAGTGGCCCCTACCACTACCTTGGATGGTCTCATGAAACCTCTACCCAAATTTCAGCTGGGAAAATCTGACCCTCTTTGGGACATGATGATCAGTAACAATCATGTTTTAAAAGAATCAAGATTGTATCAGATGGGATCCTGTTGGCTATGGTACAATTTACACCCACTAATTATGAAGGGATTGGTTTAATTGATAATTATACCATTGAAGATGATTCCAGCAATGTCGAAGGCAGTGTGTTGGAACATAATGGACTCTTAAATCAGTATCAGGACAAGGAATTTGTTTGGGACAGGTACCATCGTCCAACTGGCATCTATGTAACATTACCTTGAGTGTTCCATCCTATCAGACCAACACATACTTGAGTCCGCCCAGCCAGGGATGGTGGCCTTGTGACACTGGACTCACTCCTTGCCTTTATAGCAGCATTCTGAACAATACCCAAGAATTTTTTATTCTAGTTCAACTGGTTCCATAGATTACACATCATTCAGAAGATAAAATAACTAATATTCTTTTTGGAACGCCAGAAACACTGACTCGGTTCAAATGAGAACCCATGTCCTTTACTCTGGCTCTGATCCTAGATGTGGGCTCTGCTGGGGCAGGAACAGGAGTTGCAGTTTTAGCGGATCAGAGTAAAAATTGTAATGCTTTAAAGGCTGATCTAGACCAAGATATTCAACCCCTGAAAATTCAATCTCTCAACATGAAAGAAGTGTCGAATTTTTGGATGAAGTGGTTTTAAAAATAGAAGAGGGTTAGACCTCCTATTTTTACAACAAGGGGTTTCCCCAGATGAGAATCCTTTGTGGCTGTGTTTGTGGGTGAATACAGTGGTTGTGAATTCAGTGGCAAACCCCAGGCACTGATGATGGAAATTTACCTCAACTTGTGGCCTGGGCTCGTTAAGAAAACTTACAGAGAAGTAGACAGTGACCTTGTAAAAGAACATAGTCGCAAACAGAGTTCCACCATAATCTTTGCCTTCTGTTGATATCCTGAGTTTCTTTCCTGATTTCCCTGAATGTTTGGGGCCTGCCAGCATCAGCCAAAGAAGCCAATTCATCACCTGAGTCATTTTTGGTTATTGGCGTTAATGACAGCAACAGAGAAGAAAGGTAGAACAAAATTTGTTCCCTCAAAAAGTGCTTGTCACTGTCAGAAACTCAGAATATCGTTGTTTGGACCAATACATAATATATTAAAAAAATCTAGATATCAAAAGGCATTGCATACTCAACATGGAGCTTAATGTTGCTTTCCAGGAAGAACTGAACTGAAAAAAGAGTGGTGAGAGTAATACAGGCAATGCATGTCAAGGTAATGAGGAGTCAGTGGAAAATAATCACCAGGAAAAAATTTGGCTACAGGTCTTATGGTAGTTTGAATGATGATGGCCTTATATATGATTATATAATTGAAGTCTTGGGCTCAGTTAATGGAACTGACTGAGGAAAATTAAAACATATGGCATCATTGGTTGAGGTGTGTCTCTCTCTGGAGTCTAAGTATTCTCAAAGAGAATAGGGTAGGAGGGACAAGCAGGTGAGAGAGCTTTCACCTCATAATCTTTTGTCTATTGTCTGAGGTAGAGGGCCAGTAGAGGGCACTGTGCTGGTGGAGTTCATGGAGGTGTGTGTGTGAGAGAGAGAAAGAGACAGACAGACACAGCCAGAGAGAGTGATGAGAAAGACAGACACAAAGAAAGAGTGAGACATACAGAGAGAGGGAGAGAGAGAGTACTCCGTAGGTCTACGTCTGTGTGTTGAGCAGGTAGGATGATGTACGTGTTATGGGTATCTAAGTGCTCCCAGTTTGTGTGTGAATCTCTCAGTCAGTAGAACGGGGAGGCTGTGTCCATGGTAGATAGGATTCTCCATTACCTTTTGTGAAGTCCTGAGTTTCTATAATAACACAGAGCCATCTCCTCAGCCCTGAGAAAGACACATTTTACAGCTTTGTATGTCTTTCATTTATATGGATGCTTTGCATTCATGTGTCTGTGTGTCCTACCTGCAAAGGCCAAAGAGGACAGCAGATCCCTTGGGAATGCATTTACAGGGTATGTTTATCTAGCTTGTGATTCATGAAATGGAACCCGTCTTCTATAACAACACCCAGTGCTATTAACTCCTATGCCCTTTATAGCCAATTTTTATTTATATTTAATTTTACAGATGTTAATTAAAATGTATTACACCATTTCCCCTGTTCTTATCCTTTCTCCACCCTGTTCCAAATTCTTTCCTTCCAATGTCTTAAAAAAAGAATGTGTGAATAAGTATGGAGTGATGTATATAATCAAAACTTATTGAGTCCAGTATACCAAAGACAAAAGGGCTGAGAAAGAAATTAGGGAAACAACACCCTTTACTAATGACATGAAGTACCTTAGTGTAACTCTAACTAAGCAAGTTAAAGACCTCTTTGAAAAAAAATAAAATTCCCTGAAGAAATAAATTGAAGAGGATATCAGAAGGTGGAAAGATCTCCATGCTCATGAATCCATAGGATTAACATAGTGAAAATGGCCATCCTACCAAAAGCAATCTACAGATTCAATGCAATTCCCTTCAAAATAGCAACATAAATCTTTGCAGACCTGCAAAGAACAATTCTCAACTACATATGGAAAAAGAAAAAAACCCCAAATTGCCCAAACGATCCTGTACAACAACAGTTTGTCTGTAGGTATATCTATCCCTGTTCTCAACCTATACAACACAGCCATAGTAATAAAAACTAGATGGTATTGGCATAAGAACAGAATGGTGGATCAATGGAACTGAATAGAAGACTCAGAAAAAAACCCACACACCTACAGTCACTTGATTTTTGACAAGGAATCCAAAAGCATAAAATGTAAAAAAGACCAGCACCTTCAACAAATGGTGCTGGTCTAACTGGATATCTATCTGTAGGAAAATGCAAATAGATCCATACTACTCACTCTGCACAAAACAAAAGTCCAAGTACATCAAAGACCACAACCTAAAACCAGACACACTAAATCAGTTACAAGAAAAAGTAGTGGCAGAAAAGCCAACACAGTCAGAAAAATATTTGGCAGAATATGATACATGCATCTCTCACGAGACAAGAACAGAAATGAGCTTCTTAAGGGGTACTACATGGAGATGGAGGGAGTTTTACTGAGACAGTAATAGACAGGTTGGAAGGAGAGAACTGTGGTCAAGATCAAATGAGCCAGAGAATAAAAAAAAGAGCCTGAAGATTGGAAAATACAGATAGAGTTAGTTTGAGACTATACAAAGCAATTAGGTGACATTAGAAAAGCCAGATTTAATAAGGAAGCTAGGAGAGGAGTTTGAGCCAGAAAAGCTGAATTGAATCAGCCATCTATGAGCTCAGAAAGAACAAGACAGGGTGTATCTATTGAGCAGTAATTCTCAGAACCCAAAACACTCCTAGGCCTAAGGTAGGTTGTATGGAACCTAGAATCTGCCCTGCCCAGGCCTAGGGTAGCAGACAGAGGGGCAGTAATCTTTGGACACCATGATTTCTAGATTGAATAAAACTCCTTTTCACAGTAAGATCTGTTTAGCAAAGGTTTCACTGTCTTCATTCATAAACTTTCTTACTCATGAAAACATAAGTAAGATAGCTTATATTGAGGAACATGGTTTTGGGAGAATATTCCTTAATACTCTAGAATATTGGATTCTTTACACTATTGCTTTTCTTTAAAACTCCTGGGACACATTGAAAATTTTTCACAGGCATATTTATATCAGCTTCCATGAGATAATTACCTTCCATATCTTCTAGAACGTTGACACTGTTCTTCAATATTATGGTCTTCCCAATTATAGCCTAAAATATATACCAGAAAGAGTTGATATTTTATTGAAAATTAGGGGAAATTTAACTTTCTCTCTTCAGTGACCTTAGAAACATAATTGATTTATTCTTCCTCATTCCAACTGAAATTACATAAGCACATCATTGAGAAAAATCAACAACAGATGTCCCCTTTATCTTAATAGTGAAAGAAAATTCACTGTCTTACCTATGGCTGTAAGGTGCTTGTAGGTGTCTATCATCACATCTTTGTAGAGACTCTTCTGGGAAGGATCCAGCAAAGCCCACTCTTCCCGAGTGAAGTACACATTCACATCATCATAGGTGATAGAATTCTAAATTATCCCAAATATGAGTATAAGTGAAAGCACAGTAGTGGCAACAATGTAAAAGTATACTTCATTGACAATATAGTCATATAATTCTGGATCTTCCCTGAGTTATCTCCTGACAGAGAAGTTCTGATGTACTCACCAGGTCATTTTAGAAGTAAACTAAATGAGGAGGTTCATCTCATTTGGAACCCTTTGAATAGAATTTAGCCTTACAAGAGAAATGTCAAGTAACAGACATAAAGTAAGAAAGTCAAGGATGTTGATGAACAGTACAGACTGCAGATCACAGAAATTGTATGCACAATTACTAACTACAATAATTATGGACAAGCAGGATGTATTGCCTCATGACTTTAATTCCAGTAGTCAGGAAGCAGAGGTATGTGTATTTCATTGTGCTGCAAGCCTGTCTGGCCTCCAAAACAAATTTCATGACATCCAGATGAGGTAGAGTTAAGGCCATTATCCATTGCAAAAAAATCATTCAATTAAGACATTTAATTCCAGTAGTCAGGAAGCAGAGGTATGTGTATTTCATTGTGCTGCAAGCCTGTCTGGCCTCCAAAACAAATTTCATGACATCCAGATGAGGTAGAGTTAAGGCCATTATCCACTGCAAAAAAATCATTCAATTAAGAAAGATACAAAGAACTCCATGGTATTTCTTAAGTTCCTACAAAGAATTGTATATTCAATACAGTTCTGTATCTATCTTCCACAAACCTGACGTGTCCCCGTTTAAACTCTAATACTAATGAGAGTTTACTAAAAGGGAATGCCTGTTCAAACAGGTACAAAAGGACAGATGTTGTACCTGGAATAGTTGTCCATTAATGAGCAACATAAGATGGTTGAAGTGGATCAACATGGAAAAGCTCTTTTGGTCTTGACAATAACTGGCCTCAATTGCCAGTGCTTACATTCAGGCTCACAACTACCCATTACTCCAAATTCTGAACTTCTGAGGCCATCAGCTGACTATTGTGAGGATCAGGTACACAAAAGGCGCATAGTCACACAAACAGGGAAAATACCTCATTTAAAAACTCAAAACAAGCACAAGAGGCAGGAAGAATGTCACACACCTGAAATCCAATAACTCAGAAGTCTCAGGCAGTATTAATGTCATGAATACATGACATCCGGAGACGAAGAATATACTCTCTGGCAAATATTAAAACATAAATGTGGATGTGGATCAACACAATAGCATATGCTAGGCCATGCTTGCATGGAGAATAAGGCGGTTATGGGGGATCTTCCCCAATATCTTTGTTAATTGAAACCCAATTCTAAGGATCTTCCCAAGTGCTCCAACTGAACACTTGTGGCTCCTTCCCCTCCATACCATCCAGCAAACATGAACACCCTAGCCAAGCAGGTCATTAAAATAGCAACACTCATCCAACACACTTTCTGAAACTTCAGTGAGCTAACAGAACCCCAAGAACAAAACTCCCACACATTAGATCAGCACTTAGTCCTATAATTGCCCCAAACCCACATGCCTAGACACCAGTTTAGGAATAAGTTCAAGAACAGTCAGGCAATATGTCACCACCTGAGCTGAGCTATATTACCACAGCAGGGACTAACTATCTGAAAATTACAAAACTTTTTACAGAAACATAAAGGAATACATCTTCTCATCATTTCATGAATCATCCTCTATAATTGACCACATAGTCAGACACAATGTAAGTCCTAAGAGCAAATTTAATTAACATCCTGTATCCTATCAGACCACCATGGCTTAAACCTGGATGTATATATAGCATCAGAAAGTACACAAAGCTTGCAAACTAATGGAAAGTGAATAACATTCAACTAAGTGAAAAAAATGGTTTCAAGCAGAAAAAAAAAAAAAAAAAATTTAAAGAGTATAAATTAAATGAAAATTAATACATATCACATGAAAACTCATGGAATATAATGAGGAATGAAAAATGATGCTAAGAGGAACCTTCATAGCACCAAGTGCCTACATAAAGATATTAAAGAGGATTCATAGCTTCAAGGTAATTGCAGGCGTGAAAAGACTAGAACAAAAATATGTAATCACACAAAAGGAGTAGACATCTAGAAATTATCAAATTTAGGTAAAAAATAAAAAGAAGAGAAAGAATCCATGAAATAAAGTTTTGGGTTTTTGAGAAAAATCAACAAGACGGACAAACTCTAATTAAAACTAAGTAAAAAAGAGAGAATATATCAAATCACAAAATCAGAAACTGTATTAAGAATTTTTGTTTCTTTAAAATCCCACTCATGTTATGTGCATGTGTTTTTCTATTATCCCCAGCTGTGGAGCATGAGGCTGCTTCAGTTTGTTCACAGCTGTTACTTATGATTGTCTCGTGCTCTAGCAGGTCTGTGGTTTTGCCACCTGCGCATAGTTATTTCTGACTCTTCTGGAGAAGGTACACATGCAGAGCCATGAGGGGGCCTGGGGTCTTTGAAGAAAGAAGAAGCTGCTGCTCTTCCTGATGTTGTTCACCCACACTGCTTCTCTGTTTGTCACTGCTGGTTTGTTGGGCTGCTGGATATCCTGGTGACTAACAGGTATTGCCCCAAAGGACCTGGCCACCCTAAACCTCACAGAGCAGCTTAAAGAGACCTATAACACTTTCCCTTCTAGCTTTTGTTCTCTTTTACCTAGTTGGGGTGTTGGAAGGCATAAGACTTGGAAGTGAGGTAGAGTTTTAGAAATGAATTAATAAAACAGTTTTAATAAAATAGTCCCATTTGCTGTTTGAGTGGACTTCTGGAATCCAGATGACAAAGACTGGTAATGCCCAAAAGAAGTCAATGATCCTAACCAGTATTTAGTAGCTGTAGAGATACAAGCTCCTTGTCTGTACTAACCTGTTTCTTTCCTGTCTAGGGCAGTGGAGTGGAAGGGAGGTAGACGCATTTAAGAACCATAAATAAAGTAGGTTTTTGAAAAAGGAAAGCCTACAGTTTTGCTCTCAGCAATATGAAATATAAATCCTTATTGAAAAAAACAACCTCATGTCACATTTTGTGTTTTCTTGCCATAGCTTAAATTGTGGCATCCCTGCTCATTTCATTCCAAAGCAACACTTTTGCTTCTACTTGGGGAAGATGAGAGATCAGGGGACTCAGACAGCACAAACCATCTCAGCTCTGCCCTTCCATTCTAGGGGCAGCCACAGGGTTAGCCTGGTAAAGTAGTAGTTTAGTAAAATTTTCCACTCTCCCAGGGTATATGTTTATTTTTTACAAGTCACATGGTACTGCATGTATACATTTCATTACCTTCTCAGTGTCCAGTGCAGCCAACTCTACCTAACAGCTGAGAGATCTTGCATCAACCCTCAGTCAAACGCAAACAGTAACAACAACTGAAGCATAAAGGAGCTTGGAATTTGAAAACAAGAAGTAGCAAATGAGAGCTGAATGAAAAGATAAAAATTAAGTGACATGACATGACTGGTGGGGAGAAAGTTTATTATAGATAGAAAGGCACACCCACAGGCCCGAACATCTGGAAGAGCCCAAGGTGAACACACCTGTGATCCATGGGAGGAGAGGGAGGAGAGGAGAGGGGCACGCCAAACCATGAGACTATGACAGTAAATAGATGAAACAGATCAGGGAACCAAATTGCGTAGATAACAGAAAGAAGGGCACCTAGGTCAAGGGCCCGAGCCCTGGGCTAGAGGGCAGTGTATGCCTGCCATGTCCTGTAACCAGGTAGGGACTAGGCGATGCTGGGAAACCTGGTAGCTAATTCTGCTCTGAACTGTTAAATAGGCACCTCAGCCATTTGTCCCAGGATTTCATTCTTAACAGTACCCAGGTCCCCACATGCAGTCTGCTCACAGTCCATCCCACTTTTAACACGTGGGACTCAGATAGCTCAGCATTCCTGAGGACAGGACAAAGGACCTCACAAGCAGCTGATGGCTGCCCGTTTCCATTCAGCAAAGGAAAGACAAACCAGACCAGCTCCTGCTGCTCAGCCTCCTACTCCACCACTACGTTGGGGGCGGCGGCCACACACTCACCATGTCGCCACTTTGAAGTCGCCTGAAACCCCCTCAGAGGACCCAGCAGCTGAGCTCAGACCACTGGATGCCAAACACTGCGCAGAGCTCAGCTTCCAAAGCGAACCTGCAACAAACCGCCAGGAAAAACCCTCCCCTTCCTCTGATTACAGGCCTCGCCTGGAAGTCCTGATTGGTCAGTGAGTCTTGAGCAACTTGAGCACCTCCCCTAGGCTCACAGTGTACTGAAGAGACAAAGCATAGTGCTTCCTGGCCCAGGAGGAATGAATGCATGTTGGCTAATTACAAAAGCAATGAGGGCCTGTCTTTGGGAGGAAGCTATGCTCAAGGCAGGGACTTTGGATCCATGACTTGAACTTTGGGTCCATATGTGGAGAATCAGGGCCACACATTTTCCAGATCTCCGGTGGTTTCTTTGTCAATAAACTAGTGCCTGTTGTCCACTAGCCTACTCTTCTGTCTTCCAGCAATCAGCAGGCACTTCCCCTCCTCCTCCTGGAATCAAGGGGGATAGCTTGAACACCCCATTATTCAACTTGCAGTGGAGTGAACCGTCTGTCCACATGAGGAAGGCTGCCAAAAATGCTGACAATTAAAGAGAGATTTTAGGAAAGCAAATGGCATTGTTATTGTGTGACTTTACAGTGGAGTCAGTGAAACTACAGCTACTTTTCACCTGGTAGGTATCAGACAATCCTGGAAGAAAAGCAAAAACAAACAAACAAACAAAAAACAAAAACAACAACAATAACAAAAAAATCCAGGTGATATACAATTTAGAGCATGCATGTCTTCCTCTTGAGAAGGTTAGTTTTTTATTCTGATTCTTGAATGCCTGTGCTCTAGAACACACAAATGTCCAATCAGGACATTTATTGATCATCTATAATTGACTACCTCACTTCATATTGTTAATGTCGACTACTGTGAAAGCATGACAGCTTCCTTCCTCTTCTTCAACATTCCTTTTCAGTGCTGTGACTACAAAAGCTCCAATACTGGTCAGTTATCTCACTTTTTACACAGTTACTTCTTCATTTGTAAGGCTCCAATAAAGGCCAGAAAGTTTGGAAGACTCTCATTTACTGGCCTACTTTTTCTTCTCATTGACCAGTAAGGCCCAGCCTGGATGGAGGCAGGACTGTCTTCTCAGCACTAGGAAGCAGACACAGGTCTTGTTATTCAAGGTAATTTGCAATTACATAGCATGAGACAAGCCTGGGCTGTAGGAGACAATGTTCTATAGGGAAGTAAATAATACAGAACACTTTAGAAAATAAAAAGTAACATTGTAATTACTAAGAAACACTAGGGACTAAATAATTATAAGAGATTAGAGCTATGATGCATTTAAAGAAAATGCAATTTAAAGAGAGAAACCAAGAGTTGCCGTTTTGAAAAGATGAATAAAGCTGAAAAATGCATAGCTATAGTGACCTTGAGAAAGTTCAGGCCATTCCCTGGTAGAAAAAATGTCGTTAATGAGACATCTCTAAGAAATGTGTATGTGTCTATGTAAACATACATATAGTTTGTAAAAAGTTATGACACATGTCCTGCCAATGCTCCCCACAGAGGACATAGACTACTATGTAATAAAAACACCAGTGCCATGCATGGAAAAAAATCTCTTTCACATGAACAGTGTCCAAAGTACGTGAAAAACCCTTAGGTTGCTGCTGTCACCTTTGGTTCTATTCCAGAGTTTGAAGGCAAGCCCCCATTTCTTGAAGCCAACATGGAGTTCAGAGACAGGACTCAGAGAATTCAGCTTGGATTTGACCTGAAAGCCTCCTTAATGAAGACTAGATTTCACAGCACTGGATGTTTTTATGTGGGCATATAATGTAAGCAAACAACCAACAGTGTTACACAGCTGTACCTATAAACTACAGCAGTGATTACCATGGCAAGATATTCCTATGGTTTCCATAGCAGTACTCATATCTTGATAATAATTAACACCTCTTCAGTTGAACTGAAGGCCCAACAAAGAAAATGGAAAACATGTCTGATATTAGAAACCTAGCCAAGTACTCCAGGAGAGTGAAGTCATGGATCTTAGAAAAAGAACCTACAGCATTCAACTTAATAAACTACAGCTATTGACCTCATTCTAATTCATACACTTTTATCTACTTCTCTGTATCCATTGCCTTCCTCTTAGAAAATCCTTGACACATGAAAATTATTTGAAATGCGGTAACAACATATTGCATAATAACCAGGCTCTCTCTCTCTCTCTCTATATATATATATATGCATATATAGATGAGCATAAATATAGCATTATTTATAAATATGTCATATGGAACTTTAAAATGTAAAATTCTATACCTTGGAGGACATAAAAATCAACTCTAATGTTAGGATCAAGAACCATGAATATTATGAGTATGTTTTAAAGAGATTGTCGTTAAAGTAGAATTCAATGCTATATAAGTGGAATAATGGTGAATATTAAGTGTATGTGTAAAAAGTAATCTGTAATACTAGGCAAAACTATTTAAAAAGTACTCATCACTTGGTGAACAAACTAGCTGTTTACAAAACCAAAACTAGACAGGTTTTATACCTTCCTCCAAAGAAGCACACAAAGAAGAAATAAATGTTCAATGATATTCTCCTACTTGATTCTCTGGACCTTTTCCACTCTCTGTTACTGAAGACCCAATTCTCATGGTTGCCCCTCGGAGTCCAAAAGAGCAGCAGTGGCAGCTCCCCTTTCCTGTGTTCAAGTCTCCTGTGATTACACATTCCCACTCTCTGTTCTGCTTCCGGGATCCCACTCCCAAGTCCTCAGCTCAACCATAGGCTATGCTTGCATAGAGACCAAGACAGTATACAGGGATCCTCCCATCTTTGTTACAGCACACTCAATTCTCAGGATCTTGCCTAGTGACCAACAGAACACATGTGGCAAGATCCACTCCATACCATCCCAGCAAGCCTAACACCATGAACACACTAGACAAGCAGGTCATTAAAAAAGTAACACTGTGACAACACACTTTCTGAAAATTGAGAGCACTAACAGAATCCCAAGAACAAAACTCCCACACAAGAGAGCACTTCGAACTATAATCCAAAAAATAGAAAGAGAAGATAAAGAAACAATGAAACAAAGGGTTGGTTCTTTGTGAAAAACAAACAAGATAAACAAACCCTTACCTAAACAAAATTAAAGACAGAGAGGAAATATCCAAATTAATAGAATCAGCAATTGTATTAAAAATTTTTGTTTCTTTAAAATCCCACTCATGTTATGTGAATGTGTTTTTCTTTTAACCCCAGGTGTGGAGCACAAGGCTGCTTCAGTTTGACCACAGCTGTTGTTTATGATTGTCTTGTTCTCTACCAGGCCTGTGGTTTTGCCACCTGCACTTACTTTAATTCTGAGTCTTCTGGAGAGGGTACACATGCAGAACCATGAGAGGGCCTGGGGTCTTTGAAGAAGAAAGAAGCTGCTGCTCTTCCTGATGCTGTTCACCTACACTGCTACTGTGATTGTCATTGGTGGTTTGTTGGGCTGCTGGATATCCTGGTGACTAAGACGTATTGCCCCAAAGATCATGACCACCCTAATCCACAGGATGCTGTTAAAGAGACCTATATTTCTTTCCTCTCTATCATTCTATCTCCTTTACCAATTGGGGGTTTTGGAAGGAATAAGGGTTGTAAGGGACATATAGGTTTAAGAATCCAAATAAAGTGCTGAAGCGATGGCTCAGGTTAGGAGCATAGGCTCCTCTTCCAATAAACCGAAATCAAAGAGATTTAAATAAACAGTGCCATTTGCTGTGTGCTGTTTCAGTGATTTTCTGGAATCCACACAACTGAGACAGTGATTGCACTAAAGAACTCAATGACCCTAATCAGCATTAAGTAGCTGGAGATCGGCATTCCTTCTCTGTACTAACTGTTTTCTCTCCTAACTAGGGGTAGTGAGTGGAAGGGAGGTAGAGGTATTTAAGAACCAAGAATAAAGTAGGTATTTCAAAAAGGAAAGCTTGCAGTTTTGCTCTCAGTAATATCGAATATAATTCCTAGTTAAAAAAAAAAAAAAAAAAAAAAAAAATGTCTCATGTCAAATTGTGGCATTCCTGCTTATTTCATTCCAAAGTAATACTTTTGCTACCAAAAAAAAAAAAATATCCCATGCCTCAACCTTCAGGTCACCTGTGCCTGTGCCCTTATATCAAAATACCCACTACTGTGAGGATACATCTGAAATCCAGAACCCATTTGTGTTCTCCTGGACATATTTCATCAGACGTAAGACTGTTCCAAAGTCAGGAGATGAACTACTGGAGGTATCTCCATACCTGACTTCAAGATATATTAAGAGTAATAATAATAAAAACTGCATGGTACTGGCATAGAAGTAGGCTGGGTGATCAATTGAAACAAATCAAAGACCTATAAATAAACCCACACACCTATGCACAATTGCTTTTGGACAAACGAGCGAAAAACATACAATGGAAAAAGACACCATCTTCAGCAAATTGTGCTGCTTCAAATACATGTCCACATGTAGAAAAATGTAAACAGATCCACATTCCTCACCCTGCACAAAACTCAAGACCAAGTGGATCAACAACTTAAACATAAAGCCAGATTCCCAAAATCTGCCAGAGGAGAAAGTGGGTAACACCCACCCTTGAACTTACTGGTCCAAGAGACAACTTCCTGAACAGAACACCTGCAGTGCAGACTCTAAGATCTACAAGTAATAAATGGACCACCTTGAATCTCAAAAGGTTTTGTAAAGCAATGGGCACTATTATTACCAGGAGATGGCCACCTACAGATTGAGAAAAGGTCTTCACCAATCCTCCGTCTGACAAAGGGCTAATTTCCAGAATTATATTAAAGATTTCAAGAAATTAAACACCAACAAACCAAATAATCCTATTATTAATGGGACACAGGGATAGAGAATTCTCAGAAGATAATTCATGAATGGTGCATAAGCACTTAAAGAAATGCTCAACATCCTTACTCATCAGGGAACTGCAAATCAAAATTAACTTTGAGACTCCATCTTACACCTGTCAGAATAACTAAGATCAAAACCTGAAGTGTTTTCCATGCTGGCAAGGATGTGCAGAAAGGGGAACACTCCTCCATTGTTGGCAGGGGAGCAAACTTTTACAATCACTTTGGAAATTTATCTGGCACTTTCTCAGAAAACTGGGAAAAGACATACCTAAAGACCCAGCTATACCACTCCAGGGAATACATATGAAAGATGCTCCAACATACAACAAGGACATTTCCTCAATGATGTTCATAGCAGCTTCATTTCTAGTAACCAGAAACTGGAAACAACCTATATGCCTCTCACCAGAAGAATGGGTAAATAACTTGATATATTTACACAGAAGAATATTACCCAGCCATTAAAAATAAGGAAATCATGAAATGTGAAGGCAAATGGATGCAACAAGAAAAGATCTTCCTGAGTGAAATAACACAGACCCGGAAAGACACAAAGAAGGCAGTACTAAGTC
>JAEOAE010004009.1:0-107482 GCA_036365155.1 Meriones psammophilus
GACAGTATGCCTCTATCAGCCATTCAAGAAAGGCTGCAGGAGATTCATCCAGACCCGGAACCGTCTCTCTTACCTTCGTCAAATCGGTGGGATTTCAAGCAGCCCTATGGAGACCCGCAATTAGAGTCTGGCGGTAGACCTTCAACCATTCCCTACCTCCAGATGTGTTGTAATCCCAGTTGGTGTGGGTGAGGGGAAAGCCATCATGAATCTCATTAGGGAGGATGGAAGGCCTGCTGTCCATTCCAGGCACAGTCTTTCTTGTCCCAATGAGGACCCGTCTCATTCCTCAGTAGTTATGAGTGCCTGCAAGTGTTTCTGGCAATCATCCCAAGTGGGCTAGTGAATAGGACAGATTCAAACAAATATGAGCCTTTTATCTCACCTCCAAGAAATGATAGTCACTGCCTGTCCCATAATAAAGTCGTCCATCAAGAAAGTCAAAGAAGCAACAATGATAGAGACAAAGAGAACAAGACAGGCAGTTAGACAAGGATGCCCTTATGGGTGGTACCACAGAATTCTGATTGAGAGGCTGCCTCATGGCGGCTGTCTCTGAAGAGAAACAGATGGGAGGAAGACCATCAGGACCTAGCCTCCCCAAATGGAATCTGGAACGTCCTCCAGTTCCCAGTGAACCAATATTCTGACAAATATGTCTATCTCAGGGACTGAGCAGATGACCAAAAATATCCAGATAGGTGACTAAAAAGAAACAGTGGTATACCAGAAATCAGACTAACCTGCTCAGAGCTCAACTTCTGAGCCCAGCCAGTTGAGGGTTAAGGAAGGGCACACTGTTTTCCTGGCAACACACCAAAATGTAACACCTGGAGTCTCACTGCTCAGGATTGCGCCCTTCACAGGAACAACTCACAGACCACAACTCAATGCAAAAGCAAAAGGTTTTCTTGCTGTCGAGATAGGGTCGCACCTCCAAAGACAGGACATGACCCTGAACATGCAAAGCACAGGGTTTTTATGCCTGAAAATCAGATCACTTTTGCTCTATACTTTACAGCTGGTTGTTTCTCAGAACAGTTCACCCCACCCTTCAAGAGCTAACAGCACCTGACTTCAATTCAAATAATCACAGTTATTTTTCTCATTCCCAGGTGGTCCCTCATTTGTTCTGATGGTGAAGTCACTGAATAATCTCATCTTGCAGGATTAAGAGTGCAGGGATCTGTTAAAGAGCCTGTGCAAAACAACCGCCTCATTCACTAAGGTAATTCAAGGCCCTGGAGAAGACTGTTCACCAACTTCATACAGAGATTGGGTTAAGCTCTCAAGAGGGCAGTACCAGACTGACACCAGATAAGCACTGATGCCATTCTTGGCGCATGATACTGTAAATATCACATGTAGGAGAGCATTTAGAGCATGAAGAGGAGGAGCAGCCCCAAGAAATGAATGATTAAGAGAGACAACTGCTATTGGCTCTCAGAAGCATCATGCCGACCTCACAAGACAAGCTACAGCTAGAGTTCCCAGTTCTCAAATCACCCGGTGTGCTATTTGGGGTGAATCCGGGAATTTAGCAAAAATAAATAAATAAATAAATAAATAAATAAATAAATAAATAAAATGAGAATAAATAAAAATAAATAAATAAATAAATAAATAAAAAAATAGAAATAAATAAATAAATAAAAATAAATAAATAAATAAAAAAATATAAATAAATAACTAAATAAAATAAATAAATAAATAAATAAATAAATAAATAAATAAATAAATAAATAAAATAAAATAAAATAAAAAGAGGTTAAAATCTCTAGAACTCAAAATAGGAGGTGTGTTAACACAGAGGCAAGTGGTCCCTTTACTCACAGAAAGGAACAAGCAGATTCTGGCTCCAAGGGAATGCAAAGGTTCCCGGGCTTCATGGCAGCTGTGGCAAGGGAAAGCACTGGTGTAGGGATCACAGCACCGAGAGGGACATACAGGCTAACCTTGCCATCAGTAAACAAACAGAGGGGCCTGTCAGGCTTACACCCCTCATGCAATAATACGAGCTGTCTCCCATCAGGCAGCCATGTGGTTCTAGGCAGGTAGGAAAATCTCAACTGAGGATTTCAGATTTGATACACACCACTGCATGCAGCAGCACAGCTTTGCATCTGGCTGCAGATAAACCTCTGACCCTATCCGCAAGGGTTCTATGTCACAAAGGAAATACAGCTGTTTATGGACCTGTGTCTTCAGGGATGGTAAAGCGGATCTCTGGAAGAAGCAGAATAACTTCTACAGGATCTATTGTACACCCAGGTACTGTCGATGGGGACTGCAAGAAAAAAAGTTAAAATTATGGCACATGTAAAACAGGAGATGCAAAAATAAGGCAGGGTTAGAACTGCTCAGCTGTTACTGTTCTCCTCCATCTAGGGCAAAGCCACACCCTGAAGAACAACAGGCACATTTGGCAGTACCAGAAATTGTGTGTTCTGGAAAACAGTGCCTAATGATCAGAGATCCAAATTAATGGCAGCAACAAATGTTGTTCCTTGAAATGAAGGAAATGACTTCAGCATCCTCTCCCAAAAGTCTTGGGATCCACACTGTGTGCTTCTGAAGGTTCATACAGTTTCTAGGAATCTGTAAAATTTCTCCAGTAGGACAAAGTGTATGATGGATTAAATAGGTAGAACCGGAGGAACCAAGAGGGAACTTGACACCTTCTGTGGCCTGCCACTGAAGGAGAAATTCAGAAATAATTCCAGGAGTCTTTCTGCAGGATGAGTCTACTCTTTGCCCAAATGCTTAGACTTGCAGGGTCCTAACCATATTTAGATTGTTGAAATCATACACGGGAGACTGATGCTCAAAGGAACTTAAGGCAGACGGCACACGCAGAGTGAAAGATCTGCTCTAGCCACGTTCCTCCTTGAGCATCAGCCAGAGCTGAATGAATGACCTTGTTAAAGTAGGCAAAGACTTCTCCTGGCTTATGCCTCTTCTCCTTGCCTGATCATCAGAAGCCATGCCTTAGACTCTCCCCGCAAACTCCTTGTGGGCCAACACAGGTGCGTACTGTGAGCTAAGCAGTGGAATTTGGGTAGAACACAAGGCCAACTGTTTCTGGAAAGGCTGCTTTAGGGTGGGATATGGGAAAATTCGTAGGAGGAAGGAAGGGTTTCACAGTTTGGAAGCAGAAGAGCGTTCCACGTTTTGGCCTGTCATTGGAGGCCTCGAGGGAGTGGGTGGGGCCTCAGGTCGGTATTTAAGGGTGAGCAGCAGACCCCTTTACGCATTTGCCATAGTCTGCACTTTCCTGGGTGTTGTTGTGAGTACACACTGGAGAGGAAGAACTCCTGTCAAAGTGTCCACGGCAGGATGGAAGATCAGGCAGATGTGGGTGGCTGCAGTAAGACAAAGACATCCCGGCGTCAAAAGACTGTTTGGCAGGCCAAGCAGAAGGAAGTCTTGCTCTCAGTTTTCACCAAGACACCTTACCCGAGCTTCAGGACCAGGCAGGAACTGGCCAGGGAATTCGGAGTTCCAGAGTCCTCCATCCGCGTGTGGTTTCAAAACCGCAGAACTAGAACTGGCATGTCGAGGAAGACCTCAGAGCAGACCACCGCAGGCTCCA
Organism: Meriones psammophilus; assembly: GCA_036365155.1. NCBI lineage: Eukaryota > Metazoa > Chordata > Mammalia > Rodentia > Muridae > Meriones > Meriones psammophilus. Next base: position 3,593 of record JAEOAE010004009.1, read on the forward strand.
GCCATGAAGCCTCCCAATAGCCTCCTGAAAAGCTTGTCGCCAGGGTACAACAAGCAAGAGGCCTGCCCTCAGAACGGAGAAGGCCTCGAACGCGCTTAGTCCAGCACAGATCAGCATGCTAGTGCAAGCTTTTGAGATCTCTCCATCCCCAGACTATGCCACGAGGGTGCAACTGGCCCTGAGCACAGGTTTGCCTGAGGACACCGTCCACATATGGTTCCAGAAAAGAAAGGCCAGGCAGAAAGGCCGCGCTGGAGGCAGCACAGCTAAAGGTGAGGACCTGCCTGCCTCTCCTGGCCCGGAAAGGGCTCCTGGAGCATTGTGTTGCATTGAGGAGGAGGCTTCCTGGGACAGCTTGTTGACACCGGGTTCTGCAGGAGGCCAGTGTGCAGAAGCCTTGATGTCAAGACCCGAGCTCACCTTCTTCACAGAGGCCTACCCAGAATCCAGCGACTCCTGCCCTGTCCAGCTCTTCCTGGAGCAACCGGTGAGAACAGTGGAAGAGGAACAGGGACCAGCCGCTCTGGACCCAGATGTACCATGGGAGCAGATTGAACCAACACTTGAGGCTCCTCTCACGGAAGAAGAATATCAGGCTCTGTTGGACGATATTTGACCACATTGAGAACGCCCAGAATTGGGACTGTAAAACCCCGTTGCCTGGACCCTAACCTGACCATTGTCTCAGAGACTCCAGCCAGAAATGAGCTTGGACAGATGCTCAGACTTGCACCTAAGAAAGGTGCAGAGCTCTAGGGATCCTGAGTAAGTGTTGGGGAAAAGATGGAAGGCCCTGGAGGTGCGAGGAACCTCACAAGAAGACCAACAGAAACAGCTGACCCAGCCCCCAGGGGGCTGGCAGAGACTGAGCCATCAAATAAGGAGCATGCTTGGTCTCGACCTCGGGACCCTGCACACACGTAGCAGGTGGGAGGTGAATCCTTGTGCTTCATGTGGGTTGCCCTACGAGGGAGGTGTTGTGGAGTGGCTCAACGGCGATCGAGAGTTGTTTCTAACCTGGATGGTTTTTGAAGGACAGTTATATAATGTTAGCTTCAATTATGATCAGGATAAATATGTAATTTGTCTGCTATTGTACTCTGCGTCATTAAATTATTTTTAGGCATTGCTATGACCTGGTTATTCTTTTCATTTGGAAGTTAATGTAAAGAGGAGATATGAACCTTCTTCTTGAGGATTTCAGTGTATTTGAAAGTGAGTTGCGCCAACCAGCCTCATGGACTAAGCCACTGATAGATTCCTCGATTTTCCATTTTTAGCCATCCACTGTTGAATTAATTGACTCACAGATTGTAAATCATTCTCATAAATCCTTTCCTATAAAGAGAGAGTTAGAGGGAAAGTAAACTATGCATATAATCATCTTTCATATAGAACTACCAAATTTTCTGCTTTTAATAATGTCATGTAATTCATTCAGAAATCACTTAAACAATAGTAACTGACATATGAGGAGTTATAGAAAAAAATATTCATCATCATGCAAAGTCAAAATGCTACATAAATTTTTGGGTATATTGATGGACGAGGAGTTAACTTTTTTGATGCAGTTGCATTCTAAAATATCATAATTGAATTACAAGTATTTTAATTTTTGCAGCATTTATATATAGTTTATTTTTACCTCAAATTAGTCCCTTCTTTGTCTCAATTTCCTCAACACACATTAAAGTTTGTGTTCATTTTTCATTTTCTTAGGTTAGAGATTTCATTTCATATGTGGATAACACCACGAAAATTAACTGTTCTATGCATGACACTGCTAATACCAAAACAGCGTTCAACTAATAAGTAGACCTATCAGAATCACACTAGAATTCTCAGCAGAGATTATGAAAGACAGAAGGGCTTGGATGGATATCATGCAGACACCAAGAGACCGCCGATGCCAACCCAGACTACTATACCCAGTATATATGCAGCCATCCAGCCCTACAGAAGATACTAGAAGGAAATCCCCAACCTAATAATATGAAATACACTCCAGAAAATACATTGAAGCCCACACCATGAGGGGAAGTCCATGCCTGACACTGCCTGGATGACCATGAACCATAGTCAAGATAGCCTAGAGACACACGATATCTGTAAACATGACAGGCAACATATGTCAATGAAAGATACTCTGCTATAATCATAGATGAGTGCCTAGCCCAGTTGTCATCAGAGAGACATCACCCAGCGTCTGATGGGAACAGATGCAGAGACCCATAGCCAAAGACAATGATGTACCCAGCGGAACCCCAGAAATGAGGGAATATGTTATTGTAGGAACCAGAGATATCAAGGATACAGCAAGAGCATGGCCCACTGAGTCAATTGGGCTCATAGGGGATCACAGAGACTGAAGGTCAAAAACATAAACATTCAATGAGTCTTGTGAGCTAGGTTGTTGGCATACACCTTATGATCATTATCCTGATGTCGCTGAGGGACTTCCAACAGTGAGAATGGGGGTGTCTCTCACTCTTTTTCCTGACCTAGCTACACTTTCTCTCCTCATGTATTGCTTTGACCAACTCTGATATGAGGGATTATTCCTAGTCTTTTTGTAACTTGTTAGGCCATCACATTTTTTTTTTCATTGAAAATAAAGAAGCAGTGGATGAAGGAGATGTGAGGTGGGCAGAGTAGAGGTGGATAGATTGTGGCTGGGAGGAGTGGAGGAAGAGGAAACTGCAGTTGGGATGTAGTGCATGAAACAACAACAAAAATAAAATGCTACAACAAAATAAACTATCAGCAGCTAGGCCTCATGGTGAGCACCTGCATTCCTAGCACTCGGTAAGTTAAAGGTAGGTGGATCTCTGTGAGTTCAAGCACAGGCTGTTCTATAAAGAGAGTCCGGGACAGCCAAAATTATTCAGAAAAATCCTGTCTTCAAACAAAAGAAATCTGTCAGCATTTTGTGTTTCATCTTTAGGAACTTTGTTTTATGTTCCACTTTTTTAATTTTTATTTTTAATATTAGACACAGCTTGTTAACTTTGTATCCCAGCTGTAGCCCAGTTCCTCATCACCTCCCTATCCCACCTTCCTTCCCTCATCTCCTCCCTACCCCTTTCCAAGTCCGCTGATAGGGGAGGGCCTCCTCCTGTTCCAACTGACCCTTGCTTCTCAGGTATCATCAGGACTGGCTGCAATGTCCTCCTCTGTGGCCTAGCAAGTCTGATCTTTCCTTGCGGGGGGAGGGACAGGTCAATGAGCCAGCCATTGAGTTCATGTCCGAAATAGTCCTTGTTCCACTTAGTATGGTAACCAATTGGATGCGGAGCTAACATGAACTACATTTGAGCAGGGGTGCTAGGTTATATGCATACATGGTCCTTGGTTGGAGAAACAGTCTCATAAAAGACCCCTGTGCTCTGATATATTTGGTCCTTGTGGAGTTCCTGTCCTCTCAAGGTCGTACTAACTCCGCCTTCTTTCATATGATTCCCTGTGCTCTGCCCAAGGTTTGGTTATGAGTCTCAGCATCTACTTTGATACACTGCTAGGTAGAATCTTTCACAGGTCCTCTGTGGTAAGCTTCTGTCCTGTTGTTTTCTCCTATGTCCATCCCATTTGTCTTTCCAAGTGAGGATTGATCATCTTAATCCATGTCCTCTTTCTCATTTATCTTCTTTAGGTGTACAGATTTTAGTATGTTTATCCTATCTTATAGGTCTAGCATCCACTTAAAAGTGAGTGTATACCATGTATGTCTTTCTGATTCCGGGATACCTCACTCTGGATGATCTCTTCTAGATTGTTTGTTTGTTTCTTCATGTTTACATTTCATGACTTCTTTGAATGGTCTACATATAAACCTGTCTGTTGCGTAGCTGGTAAAGATGTTTCCCATTTCATAAGCTGCTTCATCATTAAGGAATGGATTTCAAAAGCTCTTTAATTTCACGTTGTAAGACCTGGAGTCTCACTGCTCAGGAGCTCAGGATTGTGCCCTTCCAAGGAACACTTACTGACCACAACTTGATGCAAAAGCAAGAGTTTTATTCAAATCGTGATAGGGTTGCCCCTCTAAAGACAGGAGAGGACCCCGAGCATGCAAAGCACAGGGTTTTATACTTAAAAATCTGGCCACTTTTGCTCTATACATTTATTGTTCAGCAAGAATAGCATGAAGATAGTTTACAGCTAGTTGTTTGCAGTTTTTGGCCGTTTGTGTGTTTTCTCAAAACATTTCACCCTGCCCTTATTTTTATAAAACTATCTCAGAGCAGTTCATCCTGCCCTTTGAGAGCTATATGCCTCTGGCTTCAATTCCACACTATCTCAGAGCAGTTCATCCTACCGTTCGAGAGCTATGTGCCTCTGGCTTTAATTCAAGGATGGAAATAGTCACAGCTGTTTTACTTTTACAGTTGTTTGCATTCTCGGGTGGGCTCTCGGATAGAAATGAAGAGAGACAGAGAAGGAGAGAGCAGGACATGATAGGGGGAAGTGAGAGAGAGAGAGGGGCACCACAACAGAGAAAGGGGGAGGGCAAGAAGGCAATAGCAAGAGGGCAAGAGAGGCCAAGAGAGAGACAAAGTGGGCAGGCAGATCCTTTTAAGGAGCAAAGTAACCACACCTGCCCTCCCTGGCTGTCGACACATAATGACATCACAGGTTGCTAGGAAAGACAGAAGCAGGTGACTAAATACTACGTTTTGGCATAGGCCTTTAATCCCAGCACTCTGCCAGGCAGAAGCAGGCCAGTCTCTGTGAGTTCAAGGTCAGGCTGGTCTACAGATCTAGTCCAAGATAGCCAAGGCTAAAAGGAGAAACCCTCTCTCAAAATACCAAAATATTCATATGTATAATTAATATATTCTCACTAAATATAGTAATATAAACGAATATACTTAATAAATATGTTATATATTAATATATACATTTTGTTTTAATCATATGTATATGTTTCAATTTATGTTTTAATCATATAGATATATGATTGAAATAAAAAATCTGAGCCAGGCTTTGTGGCACATATCTCTAATCCCGTCTCTCCAGGAGACACAAGCATGCTGCTGTGTAAGTTCAGTGTCACCCTGGTCTACAAAGCAAGTCCAGGACATGCACGGCTAGAGAGAAACATTGTCTAAAAAAAACAGGCTAGATGTGTGGCTAGATATGTCTGAAATCACATAGTGTGACTAGGCTATAAGAAAGTCTTGTCAGACATGGTGACACACATCCGTAGTCCCAGCACTTGAGAGGCAGATGAAGGTAGGTCTCTGTGAGTTCAAAGTCATCCTGGTTTACAACGAGATTCCTGGATTGGCAATGATGCACTGAGACACCATGTCGCAAAAATAAAACATTAAATTACATTAAAAAAATCAAAGCCTGGACTGTTGGCAAATGCCTCTAATACTAGCACTATGACTGACAGAGGAAAATTTATCTGTGTTAGTTAAAGGCCTGCCTGGTCTAGAAAGCATGACAGGTCAGTCAAGGCCATACAGAAAATCTCTTTCTCAAAAAACAACATCCAGGGATGTAAACAAAAAACTTCTAGTATCTGAAGGTTGTTTCTTTTTTTTTTTCACTTTTTAAAAATTTATGTTTTTGTAAATTACAGTTTATTTACATTGTATCCATGCTGTGGCTGCATCCTTCATCCCCTCCTTTACTCAACCTCCTAACTTCCTCCCATTTCTGTCCCCAAGTTCACTGATAGGGGAGGTCCTCCTCCACTTCCATCTGACCCTAGCCTATGAGATCTCATCAGAACTGGCTGCATTGTCCTCCTCTGTGGCCTGCTCCCCCATCAAGGGGAGGTGAACAAAGAGCCAGACACTGAGTTCATATCAGAGACAGTTCCTGTTCCCATTACTAGGAAACTCACTTGGAGACTGAGCTGCCATGGAATATATCTAGTCAGGAGTTGAAGAGGTTCAAGGTTATCTACATGCATGGTCTTTGGTTGGAGTATCAGCCCCCAAAATACTCCTGTGCCCAGTATTTTTTCATCTGTTGCTCTCCTTGTGGAACTCCTGCCCCCCTCAAAAGTCTTCCTTAGTCATCAGGGAAATGCAAATCAAAATGAATCCAGGATATCATATTACACCTATCAGAATGGAAAACATCAAAAACTCAAATGACAACACATGCTGGAGAGGATGTGCGGAAAGGGGAAAACTCCTCCACTTCTGGTGGTAATGTAAACTTGTACAAACACTTTGGAAATCAATGTGGTAATTTCTCAGAAAATTAGGAAGAGTGTTACCTCAAGATCCAGATATATCACTCCTAGGCATATATCCAAAATTTGATCTAATGTACAACAAGGACATTTGCTTGACCATGTTTGTAGCTGCTTTATTTGTAATAGGCAGAAGCTGGAAACACCCAGGTGCCACTCAGTTAAGGAGTGGATATAGAAATTGTGGTACATTTACACAAGGGAATACTACTCAGTATTTAAAAATAAGGAAATAATGAAATTGGCAGGCAAATAGTGGGATCTAGAAAAGATCATCCTGAGTGAGGTATCCTAGAAGCAGAAAGACACACAGGGTATATACTCACTCATAAGTGGGTATTAGACATATAATATAGGATAAATGTGCTAATATCTGTACACCCTAAGAATCTAATCATGAAAAGAAACATGGCCTTGGATGAAGTAAATTATTTACGATGTTCACTTATAATGTAATGGAGGAGGTCACCAGTTGTGGTTGTGTTCTATATTTTGAAACAATGGAGTAGCTATTGAAGTTTGCTGTATTTGTATTAAATCCAATCACAGACGTTTATTAGTTCATTCTGATATTCTTTCTGTGGCTGCTGTTGATCTAGTGCATCTAATCACACTTGGTGATAGGTATTTTTCTGCTGCAAAGTATAGAATGGGATCTCCATCATCTATGTGATCCATTGCTTATTCATATCAGGTAGGGTGTGATCCTGCTTTTCAAGGAAGGGTCTCTGAGAAAGCATGGTGCTTTTGTTTTTCATTTTCACAAATACCTTTAAGATGTTTTTTTTCAAGCCTGATTTGGATGTCAGTAATTAGGCAAAGCTACATTTGAAGTCTTGATTATCATATGTCAGCCTTCTCAGTACAAGTCCACGGGTGGAAGATGTTCCCCCAACGTGTTCTATTTTTACCAACGTTAATGTTAAAATGCTTAATAGTGTGTATTTAGGTATGTATGACTATATGTATGTATATCTATATGTATGTATGTACTGTTTAATGTTCCATTCTTCATGGTTCCATTATTTACTGCATGACACATAATGTTGAAGTACTGCCTTCTGAGAGAATTATCTAGAGGAGCTAAATAATGTAACAACAATGATATTTATTTCAAAAGGCATGTTGTGTGTGTGTAATGTTACTATGGGTTCTTAGGCTATGACAGATGTGTGAAGAGTTGGTTACAGCTTTGTGGGGTTTTGGTCATTGTTATATGATGTTCAAAGTCATGTTGTCAGTTTTGCTTACCGCAAACATTCCCAGGTGAGTTCATTGAGTTTATCCTCAAATAATTTAACTGAAATATTACATCAGTAAAATATTGTCTTCTATCTGGATTATAAACCTATTGTCACATAAGGATGGAAGATCATGAAATACTTGAATAATGAATACTATTTTCAAATTAAAATAATATAATGCTGTCATGTTTTGGAATGTGTTAGTTCATTCTTAGGAGTAAAGACTTATTCATAACACTGTCTCAGATCTACAAGTGAATGTCAGAGAATTGTGTCAGTGGGCATAGTTGGTTGTTTCTAAGCCTGATGATTTGAGCTCAATTTCTGGGTAGCCCATATTGCTCCTATAAAATTTTTCTAATATTTCTATACTTGGGCTATTGTATACACAAATTCACACAGCAGCACATACATAAATCATTTTAAAACCTAACTAAGCACCAGTTTTTTCACTGGCCAAAAGACTCTTTGGGTTTCATGTCGAAAACTCATGTGTGGGATGTAAACAGATAGTTAACAGCAATAAATTGTCTTCTCACTGGCACATACATACCCACTTACTGACAACATCAGAAATGATTTGGAAGTGTAAATAAATATAGATTTTGAAGACTTATTACTGTTCATTAAAAGAAAATGGTACCTTTGTACATCTTATTTTATCCTATCATTCCTTGATTCGAGAGTAGGATAGGTCATTTTAAAAATATATTAGCTTGGCTCAGAGGTGCATCCCTGTCATCCTAGACCTGGGAGTCCATGGCAAGATAATCTTTCTGAGATTGTGGTCAGCTTAGTCCATAGAGTGAAATCTCTTTTGTGTTTGTTCATTCATTTATTTGTTTGTTTTTTAGACAGAATTTCCTTGTGTAGCCTTGGCTGTCCTAGACTCACTTTGTAGACCTGGCTTGCCTCAAATTCAAGTCTCTTCTTCCCTGAGTGCTGGGATTGCAGGTGTGTGCCACCATGACCAGCTCCAAAGATTGAGTTCTAAAACAGGCATGGCTATGTAGAAATATCAAAATGTACTCTGTATCTCAAATTATAGGGTTATTTTCCCCTCAGGGATAGTGCACACAGACCTGGGTCCTGGTATTGTTCCTGGTCCTGGTCCTGGTCCTCAGAGCCTAGCTCTTGGCCCAGCTGTGGCCCCAAAAGTCTGCTGTCAAGCATTGGCCCTGTTGGGCTTTGTTTCTGGGGCTCAATCTATCCCAGTAGGCCCCCTAGGCACCAACTACACACCTGGCAGGATCTTCTATAGGTGGATGCACATGCCCAACTCACAGGGAACTCTTGACAAAACAGGCTCCATACCCCTTGGCTCAGCCAGGACCACAGCCTAGGAATGGTTCCACCTACTGTGGGCAGATGCGGAGGCCATCTCTGAATACATCACTTAAGTTGAGTAAGCAACACCTTTTTAATAATAATATGAAACCAACACCAATAACGCAACAGTAAAAAACAGCAATTTAAAAATATACAAAATAAAAGGAATCTTTTCTCTAAGGGGAGCAGGTGCTGGGTGCAGCTCAGCCGGCAATTGTACCAACTATATGTCTACCTTGGGCAGCGAGGACAGGGGATCGGGTGTCCCCAAGTGCACCACAGTGGAGAGAAACAGTAGCTCATCTGCCAGGTCCACAAGGGCCTGTGCGTCCTCTGATGCTAAAGCCGGAGGTTGCACTGGTCCAGCTTCTGGCAAGACTGGGGTCCCACAGCCATGGGATCCAGGAGCTCAGCATCCTCTTGGGGCTTAGCATCTGACCCCGAACCCAGGCTCCGTTTCTCCTGTGCCACCAAGGCCTCTTGTATGGGCAGCTCTGCAGTTGAGGCCCCAAGTAGCCCAGGATCTGAGCAAAGAAAGGGGTGAGCCGTCATCTGGGATAAGGGAGCAGCCTGAAGGCACGCAGAATGTAATGAGCTAACTCAAGATGGCATCTCCATGCCAGAGAATTCACAGTCCCCTCTCCTACCCGCAGGACGGTCAAGTTGACAGGCGTCCTCCTCTGCTTCATTGGCCAGAGCTTCAGGACACTTCCCTATGGGACACAGGGCTGGAATCAGCTGCTGTCTCACCAGGTGCCTCCCCCGGGTCCTCCTGGGAAACAGCAGGAGGAGATCCGAGGGCTGGCTAGATCCCTGGCTGGTCTGTCCAGGCTGCTGCTGCTCTCCTGCCTTTTCAGGATCAGGTCCAGAACCATCGAGATGGTGGCAAACTTTGGATAAAGGGCCAGAAAGAAGCAGAGAGATACCCTGTCATCCCTCTGCACAGCCGTGGGAAATAGGGAATCATCAGCTCCACATAGTCCATGCCATCATTGCTGAGCATGGGGATGCCATGCAGGAAGGCTCACTCCCTTTCGCTATAAGGAAGGACCAGGGCAGGAGGGGAGGTCTTAAGTATGCAAACCCCGAGGGGCACCCCTTTCCCTACACCTAAGCAGGAAGCAGACATGATAAGTGTTCCTCAGTGTCCCAACAGGAACACTCTCCCAGGCTGCGATCATGGTGGATGGGGGGTAGGGTGGACCAGAAAGCTTCCCTGCTGAGGGCGGCCCTGGTTACCTTGGTCTCTGAGGGGGAAACAGGCCAGAAACGTGTCAGGGTGAGCACCACGTGTCTCCAGTAGCGGCACAGGTGACCACCGCTGTCTTCTCTGAGACCGGAATCCCTGGAGGTCTGGAAGCAGAACAGACTCATCTCTCCAGCTCCTCTGGACCGGCTGGCCTGTCCAGGCTGCTGTTGCTGCTGCTGGCCTCCTGTTACCTGGCAACCGGGGTTCTGAGTTCCACCCAGAACAATGCTGAGGAAGCATGGTCACTTCCCAGAGTCACCCTGCTGGAACCTTCCCCTCATGGGCTCTTCCTGCGGGTCACCAGCCCAGCGGGCTCCGCTGATGAAAGCGTCAACCATTCCAGAGATAATTGATAGAGAATTTGCCTCCCATCACCACTAAAGTGCTCAGAGACACAGGAGACGGTTGAAGGATGAAAAGAACTGCAGGAGAAGAGAGGGATGACTAAAAGGACTGCTCAGAGGTTAAGAGCACAAGATGCTCTTCCAGAGGTCTAGAGTACTATTCCCGCCACCAGTGGTGGCTCAGAGCCAGCGCCCTCTGCTGGCGAGCAGATTAATTAGGAGACAGTGAAACAGCAGAATACTGATCCTGGTTCTGGTCCTTGTCTCACCCATACTGGAGAGAAACCTTATGAATGCAACCAATGTAGTAAATCATTTTTAATACTCTTCTCTTAATGCATGAAAGATCACACACTGGGAAGAATCCATATGGATGTAGTCAGTGTGATAAAAAATTTGCATGTAACTGACATCTCCTAATACATAAAAAGAACACACACTGCAGAGAAATTTTATGAATGCAACCAGTGGGGTAAAATATCTTCATGTAACAGTCATCTCCAAATGCATAAAAGCACCCATACTGAAATAAACCATATAAATGTAAAAAAGTGTGGTAAAGCCTCTGAATGACATAGTAGTCTCAAAAACATAAAAAGAACACACACTGAGAGAAACTTCATGAATGTACCCATTTCAGAGTAGTCTTTGAAAACATAAAATAACAGACAATGGATAAAAACCTTATGAATGTAAACAGTGTGGTTTCACCTTTGTACAACACAGTCATCTCCTAATACATAAAAAAATGCATACTGGAGAAAAACTATGAATATAACTAATATCATAAAGGCTTTCCATGTAACAGTTATCTTCCAAGACAAGGAAACATATTGAGTGAAACCCTATGAATGTAACCACTGTCGCAAAGCCATTGCAAGGCATAACAATCCACAAATACATGAAAGAATACACACTGAAGAGAAATGCTGTGAACATAAAATCTCCTAAGACATGAAGATCACATAATGGAGAGAAATCTTATCAATATAATCAATGTGGTAAAACTTTTGCTAATCAGAATCATCTTCAAAGTCATGGAAGAATTCATACAGAATTCACACAGAAAGACTATGAATGTACTTAACATCATCATGAAAGAATTTGTACTGAGAGAAAACTTATCGATGTGTTAAAATGTGAGGCCTTGCACATATCTATAGTTTTCATGGTCATAAAAGTTTCATACTGGAGAAGAATTCTGTGACTATAATCAAAGTGGTAAGGCCTCAGTATTCTTCAGCCCACTCACTACAACTCAAACACTAGTTCAATGCAAATGACAAAAACTTATTGTCATTCAGGCACTACTGCTTGATTAGGGCCACATAACAATCTTTTGAGCTCAACTGTGACACCTACACACCCACTGAGACAGAAAATTACAGAGGTTCTAAGCTTGAAAAATCAAAACTGTCTATGCTATCTTACAAATAATTTTTTCCATCAATCAACATTTAGGGATATGTGATGTCTTTATGTCTTTGATGATGTCAACTGATGCAATATGTAGGTTTTACAGTAGAACAAATCATATCCATTTGTTCTTTTGTGGTTAGGAAGACATATTGTGTTTTAGGGAAGAGAAATTATAGTTTGGAACAGTCATTATGTTTAGGGGAACAGAAGCCATGGTACGGAACCATCACATTTTGTGGAAAAAAACAATGAATAACAAAAGCTGGTCAGCTATTGGGAAGTCTGTAGCTTTCTTATGGACTATGAACTTAAAGAGTGCTTCAGAGTGTGTAAGCAACCCGATAAAGCCTTTGCATATCACAGTAGACTTTGAGAACCTGAAAGAATCCATTCTGAAGGATATCTGTTAGAATAAAAGATTTGTTAAGATCTTTGACCAACCAACTTGCATTCATTTAAGCAAGATTAATTGGGCGGGGATATTTTAACAAGTGTCAACAATGTATTCATACATTATGACATCCATCCTTGTTTTAAGCTCATATGGACAAAAGGTCTATGAATTTATACATTGAGGTAACCCTTTTAGATTTTACAATTCTCTTCAATTACATTAAATGAATCATCCAGTTGTAAAATTTATGATGTGTATTAGTGCCTTTTCTGTGACAAAACACAATGTCTAAGGTAACTTCCAAAAGTGTTTACTTTGCGTTCCAGTTTCAGAGGGATATGGGAAATGGACATCAAAAGTGTCACACCTGGCAGATAAAGTAGGAAGCTTGGAGCTCACAACCTCAACCTATAGCATGAAGCAGAGTGTGGGAACTACAGATGATATGTATTTGAAAACTATCAAGCCCATCCCAAGTAACATACTTCCAACAGCAGGGCTGCATTTCTGAAACATTCCCAAATGACACCACCAACTGAGAAGGATTCATTTCTCTGACTTCAAACCTGCATGTTTGATGTCTGTTACATGAAGGAATTCATGATGAAGAAAAACTCTGTAGACAAGCCTGTAGGTACCTCAACACCTGAGCTACAGGAATAAATGGTTACACATGAAAAATATTCATGAGTAAACATATTAGTTTAGGAATTTGTTTTAATTTCCATTATGTGATAACAGTATATCTTTGTGTGTTTATGTGCCTATGCATTCTAGTCTACAGGAAGAACAGACCATTTGGTTTTCTTTAAGCAGGGATTACAGGAAGTTTTCAAAACCCCAATCTAGATCCTGGAAATGAATTTGTCTTAACTGCACAGCTATATCTCTAGTTCTGTAAATATCTTGAATCCTTTGTATATTATCTTGATGTCAAGAAGTAGAAAAGAATTCAAAGAAGAGAGCAACCATATTTATGTAAAAGATTTAATGATGTTGGGCATAATAGATATAATCATTTTCATGAAAAGAAACCTTCTTAAATCTGTTTTTATCATAGCTTTGAAGGAAGTAAATTATTTACCATGTTCACATGGTAATGTGAGGATATCACCAATTATGATTATGGTCTATATTTTGAAACATTGGAGTAGGTTTTGATGTTTGCTTTATGTGTAGTAATCCATTCACAAACATTTACTAGGTATTTCTGATCTTTCTGTGGCTGTTGTTCATCTTCTTATGCATTTCCATTTGGTGATAGGTATTTTTCTGCTGCAATGGATAGAATGGCATTATGATCATCCATGCAGTCCATTCCTTATTAATATCAAACAGTGTGTGATCAGGCTCTTCAAGAAAGGTTCTCTGAGAAAGCGTGGTGCTTTTGATTTTCATGTTTTCACAAATTCTTTTGAAACATTTGTTTTCAAGCTTTGTTTGGATGTCACCAAGTAGTCATGGCTACAATTTAAATCTTGATTCTCATGTGCCACCATTCAAGATGTTTCCCAACTGTGTTTTGTTTTGTCAACGTATTTTAACCAAAATTAATGTTAAAATGCTTAATTGTATGTATGTATGTATGTATGTATGTATGTATGTATGCATGTATTGTTTGAAGTTCCATGCCTCCTCATGTTCCCTTATTTACTATAAGGCACATCATCTTGAAGTACTATCTTCTAAGAGAATTATCGAGAGGTGCTAGGTATTGTATCAAGAATGAGATTTATTTTTAAAAAGCGTGTTTTCTGTGCGTAATGTGACTATGGGTTCTTAGGCTATGATAGAGATTTGAAGAGTGTGTGAAAGCTTTGTGGGCTTTATTTTTACCGATCTTATATGATCGTCAAGATCATGTTGCCAGTTTTGCAAAACCACAAACATTCCCCATTGAGCTCACTGATACTCAATTAAACTTAGTTGAAACTTTACATCAGTAAAATACTGTCTTATGTTCTGAGTATAAATATATTGTCATCTAAGGATGGGATAAAATGAAATAATTTGAAAAATGCTGTTTGCAAATGAAAATGATTTACTGCTTTTGTGTTTTGGAATGTGTTAATTCATTCTCAGGAGTAAAGATTTGTTCATAACTCTTTCTCAGAACTACAAGTGAATGTCAGAAAATTGTCTCAGTGTGTAAAGTTGGTTGTGGTTACACATGATGATTTGAGCTCAATCTCTGCATAGCCCATATTACTCCAACAGATTTTTTAAATATTTCTATACTTGGGCTATTGTGTATGCAAACTCACACACCACCACATACATAAAAATAATTAAACCCAAATAAGGGCGAGTGTGTTCACTGGCTAAAAGACTACTTGGGTTTCCAGTTTAGAACTCACATAGGGGATGTAGGTAATAAACAGCAATAAGTTGTCCTCTCGCTGGCACATACACACCATGGCATAGGTGTGTATACATGCAAACACACTCAAACATTTTTAAATGGATGAAATTAAAAAAGCAAAGAACTCACTTATTGACAACATCAGAAATGATTTGGAAGTACAAATAACTAAAGAATTTGAAGAATTATTACTGTTTATTGAAAGAATAATGGTTCCTCTGTACATCTCATTTTATCCTTTCATCCCTGGATTCAACAATAGGTCATTTTAAAAACATATCTCAGCTTGGCTCAGAAGTATATCCCTGTCATCCTAGACTGGGAGTCAGAGGCAGTCCACTCTCTCTGAGTTTGAGGTCAACATGGTACACAGAGTGAATTCTTTGGTTTGTTTGTTTCTTTGTTTTTTGTTTTTTTGCTTGTTTGTTTCTTTGTTTGTTTTGGAGGGGAAATTGGCTTGTGTATCCTCATCTGTCCTGGACTCACTTTGTAGACCAATCTGGTCTTAAATTCACAGAGATCTGCCTGCCTCTTGCTCCCTGAGTGCTGGGATTACAGGTGCGTGCCACCATGCCCAGCTCCACAGATTGAGTTCTAAAACATCCATGGCTATGTAAATATATACTGTCTCCAAATGATTCCAAAAAGTTAGACTATATCTCAAATTATGGATTTTTTTCTAATATTAGCTGACTGGTTCCAACAAAGACTTTTGTTACATTTATTTATATCAAGAGAACTGTGGCAACAAGGAAAATCAGAAGCAATGTGGAAATTCCATTTGCACAGGGGTTGAAATCTATATCTGACAAGAGGGTTAATATCCAGAATATATAGAGAACTCAAGAAGTTAAACAGCAACAAATCAAGTAATCCAATTAAAGAATGGGCTACAGAGTTAAACAGAGAATTCTCAATGGAGGAATGGAAGAGAAACACTTAAAGAAATGCTCAATGCCCTTAGTCATCAGGGAAATGCAAATCAAAACAACCCTGAGGTTTCACATTACATCCATCAGAATAGCTAAGATCTAAAGCTCAAGTGACAATACATGCTGAAGAGGATTTTGAGAAAGAGGAACCCTCCTCCACTCCTGGTGGGAATGTAAACTTGTATAATCACTTTGAAAATCAATCTGGCACTTTCTCAGACAATTAGAAATAGTGCTTCCTCAAGATTCAGCTATACCAATCTTAAGCATATATCCAAAGGATGCTCAAGTATACAACAAGGACATTTGTCCAACCATGTGTGTAGCAGCTCTATTTATAATACCAACCCATATGCCCCTCAACTGAGGAATGGATACAGAAATTGTGGTACATCTACATAATGGAATATTGCTCAGCAATAAAAAGCAAGGAAAACATAAAAATTGCAGGCAAATGGTGGGAACTGGAAAAGATCATCCTGAGTGAGGTATCCCAAGAGCAGAAAGACACACAGGGTATATACTACTCATAAGTGGATATTAGACATATAATATAGGATAAACATACTAAAATCTGTACAACTAAAGAAATTTATAAACGAGGAGTACTCTGGCTAAGATGCTGAATCCTCAATCAATAAGGCAACGAGGATGGACAACAGAAGAGGAAGAAAACAGAACAGGACATTAGCCTACCATGGAGGGAATCTGAAAGGCTCTACCCTGCAGGATATCAGAGAAGATACTCAGACATGTAGCCAAATTTTGGGCAGAGTGCACAGAACTTCAAGAAAGAAGTAGGAAATAATGAGAGCTGGAGAGGAAACGTGTTCCACAAGGAGAGCAACAGAACCAAAAAAATCTAGGCACAGGGGTCTTTTCTGAGACTGATAATCCAACCAAGGACCACTGATAAACTAGAAATATGCACAGATGTTGCCCATGGCAGTTCAGTGTCTAAGTGAGTTCCATTGTAATGGGAATAGGGAGTGTCTCTGACATGAACTGATTGGCCTGCTCTTTGATCACCTCCCCCTGAGGAGGGAGCAGCCTTACCAGGTCACAGAGGAAGACAGTGAAGCTATTTGTGATGAGCCCTGATAGACAATGATCATAGGGAGGGAGAGGAGGACCTCCCTTATCAGTGGACTTGGGGAGGCACATGTGTGGAGAAGGGGGAGGGAGGATGGGATTGGAGGATCCCATAGGGAGGGAGGAGGAGGGAGGGAGCATAGAGGGATTCAAAGTGAATAAAGTGTTATTAATAAAAATTAAGATTAAAAAGTGGAAAGAAAAAAGACACAGAAGCCAGATTTATAAGCTCTCATTGGTCAAATGACAAAACAATTTAAACATCATAATTATCTGCATATCTATGTCCTCCCAAAATTCCTACGTTGAAGTTCTGAGACCCAAAGTAATAGAACTGCATGAGACCTTTGGGAGGTACTCAGGTCTGGGAGGTGAAGCCCTTATAAATAGGTTCATAACCTTATTGAAGAGACTTTATAAAATCATGTGGCCCTTTTGAACACTGAGTTTAAAGTGAGAACAGGACTGTAGACAAGCATGCCCCCAACTAGTCCTTATAATTTAACTTTAGACTTTCCAGAGTTCACAACTGTGAAAAGTAAAACCTTTGTTTATAAATCATTTGTCACTTAGCCCCAGCAGACTAAAACAAACAGTAACCGTCCAGTCCACTATAGAAGGCACATAAATCATGAATCCATATTTATGTAAGTGTATGGCAAAATCATTAACATTCTGATGAGGACCAAGATACAGTGTCAAGGTACTCATGGAGGTGCAGGGTATTAACTCTGCAGTAGAAAAGCCTGGCAGACACTGAAAGTGAAAGTATGTACCACCTGACAAAACACAGTGTGCACCACTGTTGTGAAGCCCTTGCCCAAACATACGTATCCATACATGAGAGCACAGAGAACTGAGACAGTCTACAAAAATAACTAACCTGTGATATTAGCCCTATAGTACAGGATAAGCATGTTACAACCCACAGACCAAAATAAACAGAGGGATCAAGAGAGGATACTTGAATCCCACTAAGAAGGGGAAATAAAATAGACATGAGAAGTGGAGGGAGAGAGGAAGTGGGTAGGAGCCGGGGGGGGAGAGAGGAACAGGAGAGGGGATCAGGTGTGGGTAAAGGGGGATGGGGGTAAAAGGGCTTGGGGAGAGGGAAAATAGTGTTGGGGCATCTCTGAGACCACATGAGGTGCCTGAGAAGATATGGGGGTGACCCTGGCTGAGACTCCTAACAGTAGGGATATTAAGACTGAAGTAGATACATCCTGTAGCCAGAGTATGGAGGGGGACACCATCCAATGCACAAAACCTTAGATGCAAATTTGTCCCCCTACAGGATATGCAAGGATAAAAGATGGAACAGAAATTGAGGAAATGGCCAACCAAGGACTGGCACAACTTGAGAACCAACCCATGGGAGAGACCCAACTTCTGAGACTATTAATACTACTCTGCTATACTTGTAGACAGGAGACCAGCATTATCTGTCATCTGAAAGGCTTCATCCAGCAGATAATAAAAGCAGATGCAGAGACCCACAGCTAAATAATTCGGCAGAACTCAGGGAGTCTCGTGAAAAAGTCAGAGGAAGGATTGAGGAGGGGTAGGACATCACAAGAACTAGGCAGCCAGCTCCCCTGGGACAGTGGGGCCTCATAGAGACTGAACCACCAACAAAATAACATACCTGGACAAGTCCTAGCACCCCTACACATATGAAACTGATGGGCTGCTTGTCCTCAAGTGGGTCTCCTAACAACAAAAGCAGGACTGTCTCTACCTTGGACTCTGTTGACCCCTTCTGGATTCCATATCCCTAGCAGGGCTGCCTTGTCTTGCCTCAGTGAAAAAGAAGGTACTTAAACCTGATGTAACTTGATGTGCCATGGCAGATTGTTTAGGGGAGTATGTAGGGAAAGTGAGTGAAAGGGTAGGACTGGGAAAAGAACAGGGAGTGAGGGTGTGAGTGGGATTTAAAATGAACAAATAAGTTAATGAAGAAAAAATATAACTGCCCCGCAGTCATCAAAAGTGACAAGATCATAAAAAAATGAGGGAACTCTTCCATATTCAATGAGACTAAAGAGATAAAGAAACAATGCAACACTGAAATGTACCAACTTCTTTCAACATTTATGTGAGTAATAACATAGTCAACAAAACCCAAATTAAATGGAATACTGTGTCAGTGTTAATTTCCTGTTTTGATAACTGAATTGTCATTATGTAGGACAACGTTCTTGTTTGCATAAAATTGACACTAAACCATTCAGAGTGACAGGGCATAAGGTCAGCAGCTTCCTCTCAAAATGTCCAAAGTAAAACAGCAATTAACTGTGTACCATACTTGGAAATTTTTTCAAGTTTGTTATTGTTTTAAAATTGTTGTGGGGGAAGCTGGGCATGGTCTTTAACCCCAGCACTTGGGAGGCAGAGGAAGGCGGATCTCTGTAGGTTCAAGACCAGCCTGTACTACATAGGGAATCCCAGGACAGCCAGCCAGAGTTCTCAGAGTTCTGTAGAGAAAAAAAAAAAAAAAAAAAAAAAAAAAAAAAAAAAAACACTAAATAAAATTATTGTAGGGGGAAGAACAATGTAACTGAAAACTGAACAATATTAAAAACAAAACTGATTCTCCACACTAGCAGTCTGGGTAAGATTATGTCTGTAAGAGACTGACAAGTGAAATGACATGACATTTTGGAGCAGCAAGAATATTCTCTAAATACAGCCCAATGTGTGTGTGTGTGTTCATGATGCCGGTGAAGCATGCATACTAGGGAACACATAGGAAGGTTAGAAGACAACTCTGTGCAATCGCTTCTTGCCTTCCACCTTTTCATAAATTCAGGCATCGAACTCAGGTCTCCAGGCTTGCCCAGCAAGAGCTTTTATCTGCTGAGCCATCTCATCGACCTGCAAACGGTCTTTTTAAGTGACCTCAATTAGGCAGTAGTGAGAAAAAATTAGGAAGAATCCCTTCTCTTAAACAAATTCTTAGGAATGAATAAATAATAAACAGTGGTACCCTAGTGCTACCAGCGACTAACAATCAGCAAAACACAACCTAAGCACCTCCAGAAACAAGGGGCTGTAGGGCTGGTAGCTAAAATTCCTTGCAAATGTAAAACTGGAATTACCCTGAAATAAAAGTTTTCCAGGCTCTACAGTAAACTTGTGATTACATCTTGTTTATCTATACATAACAACCCAAAGAGATAAAAATAAGAAAATAAGCCTGCGTGAACCATGTATACACCTGGGTGTGCAAGTCCATCAAAGTATAAACAGCAGTGTATCTACCAAACTGTTCCTTATGAAGAATTCTCTGATGAATAAAGAGAACAATCAAATCATGTGAAAGCTAAGTGAGAGAGAGCACCTGCAGTGGCTGTCTTTACTTAAGAAGAGTCACTTCATTCTGGAATGCTGCCACATATGTCTGGAAACACTGTTCCTAGATATGTGCAAGGATCCTATGGCCTTTCCAAGTACCCAGAATTCTTTGGACCTGGATGTCCAAGCTCCTACATTCCACCCCACCCCCAGGGCAGGAGGGAGGCAGCACCGGACTCTCTTTACTTCCTTTCTGGGAGGACTAGCTCCAGCATCACTCTTCCTCAGGATGCAGGGCACAAGTGTATCCCTAGGAACTCCTCACACTGTGCTCCTTCCCTCTTAACCCTGGCGGCCCAAGAGCGGAGTCCGGGTACCGGCAGCCTCCACAGAAGCTCTTGGCAGAACCTCAGCAGGCTCTCCCAACCCGTCCAGACCGCCAGCCCCCGGCTGTAACTCCGCAGCCATCCTGTGGGTTCCTCACACACGCCCGCAGCCAGCCAGGCTCCGCCGCTCTGGGAGGGCCGACTACACGTGGACCCTCCACTCCTCCACCGCGGGACCCAACCCTCTCTCCTGCCAGACTCCCAGCCACGAAGCACCGCCCAGCAGAGCTCACTGGACTGTTGCCTGGGGCAGAAGCGGAGCCGGGGGCGGGAGAAGGGGGTCAGGGAGGAGCCCGGGGGCATGGGCGGAGCCCGGGGGAGGGGCGGAGTCCGGGCGGAGCAGAGGCGGAGCGCTCAGAGGGAGCAAAGGCAGAGCCTAAGGGCGGAGGCGGAGACCAGGGATGTGGGGGCGGAGCCTGCAGGTGTGGGGCGGAGCCCGGGAATGTGAGTTAGGAGCCCCGGGGCGTTGGCATAGCTCATGAAAGGATGGAGGCGGAGCACCGAGGCGGAGGGAGCCCAGAGTTGAGGAGACAGAGCCGGGGGGTGGATGTGGAGCCCGGGAAGGGCGGAGGCGGAGCCCGGGGGTAGAAGGAGGAACCCGGGGGCGGAAGGAGGAACCCAGGGGCGGAGGCGGACCCCAGGGAGATGGAGGCAGAGCCAGGGGAGGATGGAGGCGGAGCCCAGGAGATGGAGGCTGAGCCCGGGGAGGAGGCTCTCCTCCGGGGAGGAGGCGGAGACCGGGGATGGACGGGGAGCTCAGAGAGGAGGGGCGGAGACCGAGCCTAAGAAGGGCGGAAGCAGGGCCTGGGGGCAGAGGGGGAGTCTCATTGGGCGGAGGCGGTGCCCGTCCCACACCCTTACCAAACTTCTTTGGGTCTCAGCCTACCATGAAGTAGTTCACTAGCCAAGCCATGACTGCTGCCACCGCGCCTCGGAAGCGGGTTCCCGTCGCTGCCCCTGCCCACTATGCCCGGGAGGAGCTCAGAGTTTTCCCTTCAGCGTCTGTAGCCATAGCAAGGGCGCTGGACAATGGAGGCGCTCACTGCGCCTGCGCCGTGCCTCGCGCAAGCCCCTCCCCCGCCCCACCCGAGTAGGTTCTGCCTTCTGGGTCTGGTCACTATGAGGCCTGAAATTTCTGAAATCTTACTATTAATTTTACAGGACAAAAGGATCTTTGAGATAAGTGTACCTCAAGGCATTTCTTTCCTGTTTTCAAACCCCTGTCTTAGTTACTTTTCTATCACTGTGCTAAGATATCATGACCATGGCTGCTTATAGAAGAAACAGTTGTTTGGGTACCTAGAGTTTCTGAGGGTAAGTCCATGACTATCATGGCAGGGACCATGGTGGCAGACAGGAATGGCAGGCAGAGAACCAGAGAGAACAGTGGCTCTGAGCCTACATCCTGATCTACAAGTATGAGGCAAAGAGCTAACTGAGAATCGTGTGGGATTTTAAAACTTCAAAGCCCACCCATGGTAACACACCTCTTCAACAAAACCACACTTCCTAATTTTTCTAAAACAGTTCCACCAAATGGGGATCAAATTTTCAAACATATGAGTCTATCGGGGTCATTTTCATTCAAACAACTACACTCCTCAATAGCTTCCTGTGTTGCCAAGAATTAAGATAAAAAATTTTCAATCTCCCAAAGCATCCCCGGCACTCAGATTCTTGTGCTGTTTTGTTGTTGTTGCTGCTGTTGTGTTTTTGAGACAGAGTTTCATATAGTCCAGGTTGATCTTCGTTCCTGACCTTCCTTATGCTCCATTTACAGGAATGTGTCTCCACACTTGCTTTATGATCTTTTTTATTTATTGGTTTTTGTTTCGTTTTCTTTTACTTTTCAAAACAGGGTTTCCCCATGTAGCTTTGCCTGGTCTGGACTAACTCTGTTGACAAGGATGGCCTTGAACTTACTGAGATCCGGTGTGTGCCACCACACCAGCTGCCCTTGTTTTTTGAGGGGGTTATTATTATCTTTTGCATAGAACCAGTGAAAAGGGTATTTTACTTGCACGTATATAAGCATACCACGTGTGTAACTTGGCATTAAATTCCCAGAAACAGGAGCTGCAGAAGATTGTCAACCACCACGGACATGCTAGGAAGTCTGCAAAAAGAAGCAGAGAATGTTTAGAATGGTTTGATATGTTTTAAGATTTATTATGTATACAATGTTGTGTTTGGATGTACACCTGCATGCAAGAAGAGGAAGACTGATTTCATTATAGATGGTGAGCCACCATGTGGTTGCTGGGAATTGAACTCATGATGAAAAGCAGCCACTGCTCTTAACCTCTGAGCCATCTCTCCAGCCCTACAAAAAGTATTTTTCATCACTAAGCCATTTCTTCAGTCCCTCTGGCTTCCTCTTTAATCTTTGTTATTATTATTATTATTATTATTATTATTATTATTATTATTTCTTCCCTATTATATTCCAAACAAATTCACTTTCTATCATTTCCTCTACTGAACTAAAATGTTCTCAACTCTGGGCCTTTGAATATGTATGTTCTTCATCCCTTCTGTGGTATTAGGTACCTCTTGCTTTTCTTTAGGTTTCATAGTTTAATTTGTGGTGATATATACATTTCTATGTATGGTCTATGGGTCTATTTATGGTGGATTACCCCACATGACTGCAAGCTTATAGAGAAAAAATAATGTTTGCAGGAATCATTTTTGAGTGTTCAGGCCTTAGCACAGTATTTGGTACCTAATTCACAAATAGTAACTATCTGGGGAAGGACAAATAACCTTCTAAAGAGGAAATGCCTTTAACAAAGCCTTCATAATCTGATTGTAATACAGAATTCCCACCTAGAGTATGGGAGCATGTAGCATTTTATTTGTTAATGCCAGCTGTTGTGCCATCTGTAATAAACTTTTCCTGAAGTCTTTTTTTATCTTTGTTTTGTTACCTCTGTTAATAGGACAGCCTCTATGCCTGTTGCCTTTTCTGTGTTCTCTTTCATTTATCCCATAGCAAGTTACTTTCTTTAAGCTTTAGTGAGGTTGACCATATGGCTTTATTATATCCAAAGACTATCTGTATCTGCCTGTTTTGTACAGAAGCTAGGAATACAACTCAGAGGTAGAACACTTGCTTCACATATAGGAGTTAAGGAAGGAGGAAGAAGGGGAGGAGAAAAAAAGGAACAGGAGTGCAAATATTTGGAGAAGCAAAGCATTGTTTTTCTTTATGCAGATGCACTGCCTTAAATACAGGGGTTGACAGAGTTCCTGTCTCTGCCTTCCAAACAAGATAGAAATTACAGACACAGCAAGAGTGATACTTATTTGGTGTTAGTTTTTAACTTGGTCCCTCTCCTGACATTTACTCTGTACCTGCTTTATATGTAGTTGGTTTTATGTACATGTTCATTTTCTGGGAATAATCTATATTTTCATTAGGTTTTATGAGACTTCATATCCTCAGAAAGTGTCCTGGGCTTTGCATCCTACCATACTTATACCTAGGAGACCATATCTGCAAAGGTGATTAAGTCCTCTCTGTACATCATTTGATGTTATGACTTCAGGATACATCTTGAACATTGTTTCAAGAGAATGTTGTAAACAAGCCTTAAGCTTAACAGGAATTTGTGCCTCAGGAAATAAAAATTCATTATAAAATGGCCTGTCTGAAAAGAGCATCTGAGATCATTGTACAATGCACTCAGTTACTTTCATTTTAGTCATTAACATTATTAGTACTGTTTACTGTTTTTCATTACTTTGTTAGAGACCCAAATATGATGACTCTGGTGTAAGGGACTGTGTACACACTGTTAACTAAGAAAATAAAACCATACATTAAAAAAACAAGTAAAACCTCCAAATATTTATAAGAATTAGGTTTAGATTTAGAGCCCAAATTAATTCAGTTGAAATGTGAGGAATACATTGAAACACCATTATTCAGCACGCTTTTAGAGTATATATATAATTTGCATTATATATATATGCAAATTCGATGAAAGGATGTACATGAGAACAACTTAAGAAATTCTTGGGCATACACACGAAAGGTGGAACTTCATTAAGCAGGATTTTTTCCTTTCTGTTTTCTTGCCAGGGATATTTTGAACTTCTTTCTTCCCTTCCTTCCCTTCCCCTCCCCTTCATTTCCTTGCTTGCTCAGTGTGAATTTCTAAACATTGCACTTGAATGAATGCAATTCTTCAAAAGCATTGCCAAAAAGACCTCTGCTAGCTCCCTTCTAGACCTTGAACCCAAAATGCATTCTAGCTATTTCTTTTCCTTGCACTGGTGATGAAGTAAGGCAACTCATTTTCTGGGGGGATGGATAGATACCCAGACATGGTGATATTCCTCATATACCCCCCTTATGTTCTTTTGCACTTTGGGGAGCAATTTCACGGAAGTTTCCCACCCATGCAAACCACAATCATACATGTGCTTTCTAGAGTTTCTAACAAAATTCTAGTCGCTACTCAGAGACTTTGTCTAAAAAAGAACTGGCATGCCAAGTTGCTCAGGTGGGTAATCTCAGCACAGTGCCAGTACACTGGCACAGACCCAGGAGCTCAGTAGAATCAAGCCTTCTCCTTTTGGGTTCAGTCCACTTCCTAGTTAAAGCCACCTATGGCTCAAAAAGAAGTTTGAGGGATTAGGGATATAGGTCAGTTGATAAGTGGTAGAGCAGAAAAATTAGAAATTCAGGGTCATCTTATAGCTGTTTAGTTTCTGGCCAGGCTGGGCTACAGGGGACCCTAACTAAATAAAAATTATAGTAATAACCACAATACATTTTGTCTAAGAGCATGTTTGGTGATCATTGTTCCAAGCTAGAGCTAACCTCAGGTCATCGACTTTCCTCAGATAGGAAGCAAAGGGACATAAAGGTCCAGCCCAGTAGGATTTTCTGCACACAGACCCCTCTCCAAATTATCCTTTCCAGCCAACAATGTGGAAATGTGTACTCCCACTGGCAACCAGAGGTGTCCCAGCTTGTAGCGCTGGGAACCTGGGGCAGGCAAAGTCACCATGGAGCACAGCTGTTTGGTTACTGGCCCACTGAGACTAACACAAACAAACAAAACCACAAAAGAACAACACAATAAAAAATGCACTGGGTACAATTTGCACAAAGAGCATGGAAGAAGAAGGAACACCAAACTTAGAAAAGTGGCCTGTCTCTCTATGGGCCCTCTATCCTGTTCCATTAGTGGTGGGCTACCCCCAAATCAGGCTCCAACCAACTACACCAGAGTTTGGAATGGCAACCTGCATTCAGCCATACCAGAGAATGGAGCAGCAACATATCTGTTGATCTCTTCAGACAAGAGGCCAAAGCACCAGGCAAACTCTGCCAGACCAGAGACCACAGCAGCAGCAAACTCTGCCAGATCAGAGTCCAGAGCAGTGGACAAGCTCTGCCAGACCCAAGGCCAGAGTAGTGGATAAGCTCTGCCTGACCAAAGACCAGAGTACATTGGCAGAGGTGCCAAGCCTGGAACTACACATATTGTATCCATCCCTTGGCACCTCCTCACCACTCTCACTGGAGCCTCGGGAGCATGGCTCAAGCTTCCCTGATATGGGAAAGAATCAAGTCTAGGGAGATAGAAGGATTCTGTCTCATGTCCTCAGTCAGTCCCAGAGACAAATACTGGCAGCGACAGACAAAGCAGTTAAACAAGACACAAACAGCTAGATCCCATTGCTTGTGCAGCAGAAAAATACATAGAGCCAGACAGCAGATCCCACCACTCCTGCAGTGGAAAAAATGTAAGTAGGATATCAGCGAATCTCTGATGCAGGAACTACCTGCATTGTCCTTGTCCAAAGATCCGGAGATCACAGGAAACTGGGTACTCCACCACCCTTTACGGATAGGGGCACATTCATCCTCTCTGAGGTCCAGATATCACAGAAAACTCGGGTCTCTACTCTTTACAGATGTGCCCCTTCGAGGGGGTTTCCAGACACCCTCTGGCCCACAGCTGTCCAAAGCATCAGCTCTAACCTTTCTGACCACATAGATTACAAATTTTGCCCCAAGGCCCTAAAAAGGAAACTAGAGAAACACAGAGACAGACACAGAGTGCTCACTTACTGGCTATTGTTCAGCCCCATGTGCCAGGGGTGCTTGGGAGACTTGGGAATCTAATATGAGAACCCATATGTTATGACCAGATTTTAGGGTCACCAAAGATCACCAGGAGCTGGACCACATATGCAAGAGCAGAGAGTTTTATTTGGGCTTAAGCTGAGTCTCTCCAACATCACCAACACAGTGGATCAGAGAGGTGAACCCTGAGCAGTTGCATGGCAGGGTTTTAATTATGGTTTTAGGAAGGACCATGAAGTTCCAGTTTAACTGTTACAGGATTGGGTGGCATTGAGCAAGGGCAAGCTTTTTAGAAATGATTGGCTAGCTAACATAACTAACATTGAAAGAGCTATCTCTAGGAATGTTAGGTATTTTCTGTGTCATTCAATGTTCTACTGCAAGGTTGGTAGGCTGCTCAGCACAAATGCTCCACTTTGAGATGAGATATCTTCCCATCCTTGTGGTTATCCTCAGGCTGTTCCTTGGGTAGCAAATCTTACGACATGGCCCAATTCCTGGTGACCTTATGGTAGAGTCACGAATGTTCTCTTGTCTATCTATAATAAACTTTCTACTCCAACATTTCTAGGTATAGCCACATCCTTTTTGTTTTATTTCTCATTTTCATTGAGATCCCATTAACTGCTCCTTGCTTTCAAATTCATGGCCATTTGTTTCTTTAATGGTTGTTACTGTTTGGCTTAGACTGAAGTTTGGCTGAAGGACTTCCCAACAATGAGGTAGAGATGACTGCACTGCACACTGAGTATGTAATGGAATCTGCAGCATAAATGACATGTATCTTGGAAGATGAGCAGGTGCCCTGGGAAAGTGGAAGACTGTATTTTAAAATGTTTCCAACATGAGGTTGTTGCAGGATATTTGATCCCAGTGTGATCCCTTAGATTGTGAACTGTAAAAACCTGTGCTTTGTTTGGTATGGTTGAGCCCTAACACAAACCTTAATTCCAAGAACTTTCTGTTTATTGTAAACATGTGATTTTGGTGGTGTTCCGTCAGCCCTAGAACATAGCTTTAATTCAAAAGCTCCCTGTGCACAGGATTTAATAATGTTAACCCTAGGTCAAGAGGCAAAGCAAGAAGCCAGCTGACAGGGATTAAAGAGTAAGTGGAACTTTCAGCTGAAATGTATTTAAGACAGAGTGTAAAAGTGGAAGGAGTTTTAGCTTGGTAGATTTTGGGCTTTTGGAGCTTTGAGATAGAAAGCCTTTGGCCTTGGCTTCCTTTGGCCTATCCCCCTGAGCTATCATCTGAACTGGTGACATTTTGGGGCCTTTTCCTCTTGGAGGTGAGGTGAGTACCAGGGTCAGATGGTGCTTTCTCTGCCTCCCTGTGCTAGCAGGTTTTTAAATCGAATAATTGGAATTTTCATTCTTTTATAAAAACACTAGGCTATTAGCTAGTGTTGCCCTAACTGTTCCCAGAGGGGTTAGGGCAAAGTTAGAATGCCTCTGCTATCTGCATCATTTGATCTTTTGATCCACTGGTAGAGGAGCTACTACTCTCCTGAGATTCAGCTGTATTGTTCAAGCTAATTGGAGACTCTCGGTAGGCTTATCGGTGAGGAGCAACAGTGGGTGGTAGTTTATGAGTTTTTTCTGGGATTTTCCTTTGATGTAGCTCAAAAGAGCTGTGAGTGAGACCAGAGGCCATGTCATGCTGAGTGTGAGGTCATTGTCCCCAGGCCAGGAAGAGCAGGCTGCAGAGCTATTACAGCCTGATCTGCTTTGAACGATATAGACTGTGGTTCAGATTGTGTTTCAGGCTGTGGTTCTGTTGGTCTCCATGTGGTGATCTCAGCAGAGATCCTTGGCCTCCAACCTGTCATGAGTGTTGATTGTCCAGAGAAGTGAGGACTTTGCAGCCTGGGCAGTAGAAAGTTGTGGTGCTTATAATATCACTATCTAATGTGCACACTCAGGCATTGGTTTTGCAGTGGACATATTGGAAAACTGAAGGTCTCATTTCTAGAAATAATGAATGTTGTATTCCACACATGGTTTTGTGTAACAAATTTTACAAATAGTTTTGAAACTGGAAGGAAAGAGTTGGTGGTGATCATCCTTCAGCAATAATTGATTATTTGTTTTTGATTTTTTTTTACCTTGCATCTACCACCAGGCACAATGGCATGCTTTAGAGAAATTCAATTCCAGGGTACAAAATGAGTTTCTGAGATGCAGAATTTTGTCAGGTGTGCCTGGTTGTAGGTAAGTGGATAGGGCAGATTCCACAACTTGTGGCATAATCCATGCATCAGGAAACATATTAAAATATTCTCCAACATTGTATTGTGTGTGAGTGTTGGCAAGGGCTGGGCTGTGCCTGAACCCACAAGGGGACACGGGGGACTGCATGCCATAGCCCAGCTTTATGATCACCTCCATTTTCTAAGAGACTTCCAGAGCAAAAGGACTCTCTGTAAAGGAGGTTAGTAGTAGCTGGAGGGTCAGAAATATAACAGTTTAGGTATCACTTTGTTTTTGTCTTGTAGCAGTTGTGAAATCTGTGTTTATTTAATTTGTATTAATTAGAAAATCAAAGGTATCTCTGGTCCAGTGGACATTTTTCATGTTAGAGTTTCCTTACATCTTTTCATGTAAACTTGACTATATTATAGGATTATGTTTTTGGCTTTTTCTCCCACCCCCTCATTCTTTCACAAACACTGTACACATTCTTGATTATTGAAGTTAGTGGTAAGTACAGAAGTCGCATCATGCCAGAGGATTATGAGATTCGTGACAATAGAATCATCCCTTATTTTTCTGTTTTCCTCTGTTTCTTACCAGGTGGCTTTTCTGATATGAGATAGAGATTTTGGATTGTTCTTTAGCAATCACATAAAGACAGTTTGCACTTATGTCTGTAGAAGGCAGAAGAGATAACATGAAGGTGAGTGATACCAGTTGGCCAGTTTACTCCTTCTCTTTTGACATTTTCTTTTGGTGATCTGTCATTTTCTTCAGAAATTTCATGTGTCCAGTGGTCTCCATATTCTTTAGTTGGATGATTTATTCTCCTGAAAAGATTAAATCAAAACCCTGCCCCATCCCTAATTCTGGAGTGAGGGTTGTGCCTTTTTAGGGATGTTATATCTTTTATATGGCAAAATGGTTTTTTTGGAAATAAAAAAATATAATATCTCAATTAAAGTTAAAAATCTTTGAAAGTTTACAAATATACCTTAAAGTGTATTTATTCTAGATAATAAAGGGCATTCGCTTTGATTTTCAGCCTGCCTTTTACAAGCTGATTTTAAATAAAACCACTGTAAATCCTATGTACCTGCCTCTGCCCCCCAGGTGGTATGTAAAAGGCATGTGGCTCCCAAATGCTGGGATTAGGGCTATGAACCACCAACACCCTGTCATTGTAACTCCTGAATTTAGAAAACAACTAATTAATAGAGAACTGCTTGTCTCTGCTGGGATTAAATGCATGGTCTATCACCACGATGCTCAAATTTCTTATTCACTCCAAGTTATTCCATCTCAAACAAGTTTATACCTTTGAATTTACTTCAAACATTTTAAACCTCTTAACTGTTTTTAATATGAAACAACAAATGTATCTTTCTTTTATTTAAGAAGAAAACTTTAGTCTTTATTAAGTTAGTTTGGACTGAATGACCACACTGTCTGATGAACAGTTACCTCTGCTTATTCAGGAGATCTCTACTATTCAAATCTAATCATGATCAATTTTGATAGGATCCACCTTTCTTTTCCTGTGGAAACATTCGGTTTTACCAGTGAAGACACAGTTCAGTAGTTTCTCACTGTCTACTCCTTTTAGTTATGTTTACTTCTTTTTGTTCTAGAGTATTTAGGAGTGCTGTTAAGTTGCTACTAAGAGATCTTTCTGATTATTTTTTCTCAATGTACTTAGTGCTATGAACTGTCTTCTGGTCAACAATTCCGTTGTGTACTATGACTTTTGATATGTTGTGTCTTCATTTCATTGACTTTTAGAAAGTCTTTAATTTCTTTATTTATTTCAGTTTTGATCCATTTTTTATTCAATAGAGTTGTTCAATTTCTATGAGTTTGTAAGCTTTCTATTGATTTTGTTATTGGTGATGTGATGCTTTAAACCTTAGTGGTCTGATAGGATGCAGAAGGTTATTGCAAGTTTCTTATATCTTTTGAGACTTCCATTGTTCAAGTATATCATCAGTTTTGGAGAACAATATATGTGTTGCTGAGAAGAAGGAACAATCTTTTGTGCTTGGGTGAATGTTTTGTAAACATCATTTGGGTATATTTAGTTTTTTGATGTTAGTTAACTAGACCATTTGTCTGTTCAGTTTGGTCAGGGGGAGCTGTCCATTGATGAGAGTTATATATTGAAGCCTTGCCCTATCAGTTTATGAGGACCAGGATGTGATGCAAGCTACAGAAGGGTTTCTTTTATAACTTGGGTGCTCTTATATTTGGGGCATAGATGTTAAGTATTGATATGTTTTATTGCTGGTTGTTTTATTTTAATATGTCATGTCTTTTGCCATGTTTTGTTTAGTTGTTTTTGAAGTCTGTTTTGTTAGATATTAAAATTGCTATACAAGCTTGATACTCTAATTCATTTATTTGGAATATCTTTTCCAACACTTTACCTTGAGATAATATCTATCTTGATGTGAAGCTGTGTTTGATGTATTTAGAAGGGTGGATTCTGTTTTATCATCCATTTTGTGAGCCTGTGTCTTTTTATTGGTGAATTTGGGTCAATGGTATTAAGAGATATCAATGAACAGTGATTGTTAATCTTGCTATTTTGGTGGTGGAAGTGGTAGTGGTTTTAGCACCTTGTGTGGGGCTGTATTTATAGATACATATTGTTTAAATTTGACCTTAACATGCAACATCTTATTTTCTCCATTTGATGATTGAAAGGTTCTAGGCATAGTTAGTAATTTTTCTTGGCTTCTGTAGTTTTTTAGAGTCAGAAGCACACTGTCTATGTCCTTCAACCTCTAGCATCTTTACTGAGAATACAGGATTAATTCCAATAGATCTGCCTTTATTTATTTCTTGGTTGTTTTTTGTTTGTTTTGGTTTGTCTGATTGGTTAGTGTGGTCTGTTTGATTTTTTTTTATTACAACTTTTAATATTCTTTTTTTGTTCTGTATATTTAGCGTTTTTATTATTCTCTGGTAAGAGGACATTCTTTGCTGGTCCAATGTCTTCGGTATTTTTGTATGGTTTTTGTGCCTTGATAGACATCTTCTTCTTTAGGTCAAGAAATTTTTCTTGTCTGGACCCTTGATCTCATCCTTCTGCTAATCGCTAATCTGATTATCAACATGTTTTGTCTTTTCATAATTTCTCATAGTTCCTGGATGTTTTGTGATAGGGAACTTTTGGATTTAACATTTTCTTTGACACATGTATCTAGGTCAGCTTTTTTCTGTTTTGTTTTTTAATTGTTTATTTTCAGACAGGATTGCTTTTTATAGGCTTTGCTGTCCTGGAATCACTTTGTAGACCAGGCTAGCCTCAAACTCACAATAGTCCAGCTGTTTCTGCCTCCTCTGGTATTAAAGGAGTGTGTAAACACACCTGTCTTCCATTTCTTCTATTTTGTATTCAGTGCATAAATATATCTCCTTGATTTCTGTTTTTTCTGTGAACCTTGCCTCTGTATTTCCTTGCTGTAGTCTTTAAATTTTTCATTTCCAGGATTCCCTAAATTTCTGCATTTAAAAAATAATTTTCTTTTGGTTTTTTGAGCCTCGGATTCTCTGTGTAGCATATGCTGTCCTTGCCTTGCTTTGTAGACCAGGCTAGCCTCAAAGTCACTCTGCCTCTACCTACCCAAGTGCTGGGATCACAGGTGTGCACCACCATGGCCAGCTTGTTTTTGCTTTCTTTATTGATCATATTTCCATATTTCCAGAATGTGTTTCTTTCTGTCATTCTCCATTCAGCAGAGGCCTGGAGCTCAGCTTCCAGATGGAGAATAGTGGTTCCATTTCTCTCAGGGGCAGCTAGAACAGTTTAGGGCAACACTCATGTTCACTAGATGGGGGTGTGGAAAGAATTTTCTATTGACTGTTACAGGTAGATAGCTCTTTTAGAATGAAATCACCCATGGTAGTGGAAATTTTGCTATTCCAGAGCCTATGGCAATACCAAAGTGTTACCATTCTTGGATAAGCGGCTGTGCCTTGCTCTAAGGACTTTTACCTCAGAGGTTCAAATAAAAGTCCATGCCTAGTTGGCTTGCAACCATGGCATAGGCCTAGTGAGGCACAGACCCAGTGAGGCCTAGGCCCATGGGCCAGTGAGCAAGCCCAGATGGGGATAAATGATGAATCTCAGAGGCCATGATGGAAGGCTGATGGTATCAGGTGGCATACAAGCTACCAGCACACATGCACCCCCAGCATGGGCTGGATTTCTTAGGAAGAACATTGAATCTGTTGAATGGTTATTACTAATGAGACATTCAGGACCACAGTGAAAGAAAGAGTCAAGTGGAGCAGAAATAAATGTAGTCTTTGGTTTGTAGAGAAAAGCATCACTAGGTAGTTTCAGATAGCAGTCACATGCTGAAACAGAGACAGGAATTTTTAAGGAGATCATCATCAAAGAGAAGGTCCTAGGTCTGGATTTGAAACCTAAGATGGTGTCCTTAAATTAACACTCCTTCTTGATAATTCTTCCGTTAATCAAAGAAGTAGGCTAAGTGATTCCTAATACCAGGAAAGAACTTCATATAAAACCTGCGCCAAATGTGTTCCAAGTGTGGCACAATCCATCCCATTTTCTCCATCCCAACTTAAAATCCAACTTGACAGTCTCACTCATGTTATGCACATTCTGGAAACAAGAAAAATGCAAAATTTAAGATAATAGATTCTTCATTTGTGTTTTCAGTTCAACACGGTGACAGCCATCTGTGTTTGGCAGAGTCAGCTCCCCAGGGAAGATTCTGTAAAGGTTCATTGCATGAAGCAGTGAGGGTGAAGCTTGAGTTGTGTCTTGACAGTACAAGATGTTGAGGTGCCTAAGTTATGAGATACCTACCATAAAGTGCTTCCTATAAGGAGTCGAAGTAAGCAATCTTGGGGATGTATGAGATGTTTCAGGGATAAGACCACCTAAGCCTTTTCAAACAGCATCAGGCTTTGTTGTTTTCCTTGCTGATCTTCTTTCCTTGGTCTACTCTTCCCTAAATATGTACACATTCCTCTCTACAAGAATTGGAAAGGGGTATTCTGTGCATCTATGTTGGAATTATGTAACTTGCTTCTGATGTTACAAGATGTAGCACCCAAGAAATACTCTGTGTGTCAGAAGAGACTGTGAAAATTTGAACAGTGTATGAGCTATTGCAGAATTTTAGGATCATTGAAGTTAGACTACATTTTCTTCATGGCATGACAATAATCCTATAGTGAATTTGGTCAGAACTTATTTGATTGAATCAAAAAAGCTCCCAGAGAAGATCATGTTTCTATCTTTGACACTGAAGAAAAAGTTTCTTTGTAGCCTTGGCTGTCCTGAAAGTTGGTATGTAGACCAAAAAGGTTTTGAACTTACAGATCTAACTCCAGTCTAGTATTAGGCTTAAATTTATTCCAACATGCCTGGCATCAACATCAATATCAACATTGTCTGCTGAGTCTGGAATGTAGCATTTAGGTTTTTTTTTTTTTAATTTTGTTTTGTTTTGTACATGTAAGCAAAGGTTGTGCTGATCTTCATCCATACCCTGCATTTTAAATTTGGAAGAGAGTATATTTAATTTCTTAGGATGGCATGTATTCATGACACTAACAGTGTCTGAACTTTCTGGGTTATTGAATTGCAGGTGTGTGACATTCTTTCTACCTGCTGTATTTGTTTTTTTAGACTTTATTTATTTATTTTATTCACACTTAGTTTGTTTTAATATAAATTTGTTTTTCTATAATTTATTCTCTGACATGAACTCGGCTCTTTGAACACCTTCTCCTGGGGGGTGTAGCCTTGTGAGGCCACAGAGGAATATGGTGCAGCCATCCTTGATGAGACCTGAAAAGCTAGGGTTAGACAGAAGGGGACGACTATCAGGAGACTATGGAAAGGGCATAGGGGGAGAAGAAGGAGAGTGGGTGGGACTAGGAGGAGACAATGGAAAGGGCTAAAGTATGGAT
This sequence comes from Meriones psammophilus, assembly GCA_036365155.1. Classification (NCBI taxonomy): domain Eukaryota; kingdom Metazoa; phylum Chordata; class Mammalia; order Rodentia; family Muridae; genus Meriones; species Meriones psammophilus. The sequence continues at coordinate 38,102 of JAEOAE010004009.1, forward strand.
ACAAAGTGAATAAATTGTGATGAATAAATAAATAAAATTTAAAAATAATTTATCCACTTAACCTCCCAATTTTAGCCCCCTCCCTTGTCTCTTCCTGGTTTCACCCCTCTGTTCCACTTTCATCCTTACCCCATTTCTGATTTCTCAGATAAGGGGAGCCCTCATCTCCTACCATCTGACTCCAGCCTATCAAGGCTCACTAGGACTATTTGCATCCTCTTCCTTTGTGGTATAGCAATGCCCCCTCTACCAGGGGAAAGTGATCAAAGAGCAGGCAACAGAGTCCATGTCAGAGCCAGCTCCTACTCTTCTTATTATGGATCCCCCATGAGACTGAGCTGCCTATCAGCTACATCTGAGCAGGGTTCTGTTTCCTTTTCATGAATGGTCTTTGGTGGGTGCATCAATCTCTGCAAGTTCCCATGGGCCCAGATTTGTTGTCCTTGTTGGTCTTCTTATGGAAGTCCTGCCAGTTCTGGGTCTTTCTACTTTCTATCCCCCTACTCTTTCCTATGATTCTTTGTGCTCTACCCAAAGTTTGGCTGTGAGTCTTAGCATTTGTTTGAACCCCTGCTGGGTAGAGTATTTTGGAGGATATGTATGTTAGGCTCTCATCCTGTTCCCTCTCCTCAGTCACTTCTGGTGTCGATTCTATTTGCACTTTTGAATAAGACTTGACCATCCTCCATTGGGTCCTCCTTTTTATTTAGCTCCTTTAGATCTGTGGATTATAGTATGTTTATCCTATATTATGGCCCTTATCCACTTATAAATGAGTAAATACCATGCATGTCTTTCTGGTTTTGCAATAACTCACTTAGGATGATCATTTCTAGTTTCATCCACTTGCCTGAAAATTTCATGGTTTCCCTTTTTTTTTTAATACCCAAATAGCATTCCATTGTGTAAAAGCACCACAAGTTCTGTAAAACAATGGTTTGGTTGAGAGACATGTAGTTGTTTCCCTATTCTGGCTATTATGCTATGAACATAGTTGAGCAAATATCTTTGTTGAATGGTGGAGCATCTTTTTGATATATGTCCAGGAATGGTAGAGCTGGGTCATGAAGTAACACTATTTCCAATTGTCTGAGAAAGCATCAGATTGATTTCTAAAGTGGTGGTATAAGTTTGCACTCCCACCAGTAATGGAGGAGTGTTCCTCTTTCTCCACATTCTCACTAGCTTGCTATTAAATTCAGGTTTTGACCTTAGCCATGATGGGTTTAAGATGGAAAGACATTTGCATTTCCATGATGACTACAGATATTGAGCATTTAATGTCCACCATTTGATATTCCTCTGTGGAGAAATCTCTGTATAGTTCTGTACCCCAGTTTTAAATTGGATTATTTAGATTGTAGGAGTTTAATTTCTTGAGCTCTTTATAAATATTGTTTATTAGCTCTTCCCGTTGTATGTAGGGTTGTTGGAGATCTTTTGTCAAGCTGTAGGCGGTCATCTTGTTCTACTGACAGAGTTCTTTGCTTCATAAAAGCCTTTTTCTTTCATGAGATCCTATTTGTTAATTCTTGATCTTTGAGCCAGTGTTCTTGGTGTTCTGTTAAGGAAGTTACCTTCTATGCCAATGAGATCAAGCTCTTTCCCAATTTTTCTTCTAACAGATTTAGTGTATCTGGTTTTATGTTGAGGTCTTTAGAACAACTTGGACTGTAGTTTGATGCAGGGTGATAAATATGGATCTATTTTCATTTTTCTACATGTAGACATCCAGTTAGACCAGCACCATTTGTTGAAGATGCTGTCATTTTTCCATTGCATGGTTTTGGCTTCTTTGTCAAAAATCAAGTGGCCATAGGTGTGTGGGTTCACTTATGGGTCTTCAGTTCAATTCCATTCATCCACCATTCTGTTTTTATCACAGTACTGTGCAGTTTTTATTACTATTGTTTTATAGTAGAGCTTGAGATCAGGTAAGGTGATACCGAATGAAGATCTGTCTTTGAACATGATTGTTTTAGCTATTCTGGCTTTTTATTTTTCCATATGAAGCTGGGAATAATTTTTTTTCAAATTCCTTAAGGAATTATATTGATATTTTGATGGGAATATCATTGAATCTGTAGATTGTTTTTGGTATGATGGCAATTTTGACTATGTTGATCCTACTGATCCATGAGTATGAGAGATATTTCTATCTTCTGGTATCTTTTTCAATTTCTTTCTTCAGAGGCTTAAAGTTGTTTGTTTGTTTGTTTGTTTGTTTGTTTGTTTTCATGCAGGCTTTTCACTTGCTTGTTGAGGATAACTCAAAGGTACATTATGTTTTTTTTTTTTTCCTGCCTATTGTGAAGGGTGTTGTTCTCCTAATTCTTTCTCAGTCCATTTGTCTTTTGCATACAGGAGTGCTACTGATTTTTTTTTTAGTTAACTTTATATCCAACCACTTTGATAAAGTGTTTTTCAACTGTAGGAGTTCTCTACAGTAGAATATTTGGGGTCACTTTTATATACTGTCATATATGTGAATAGCAATACTTTGACTTCTTCCTTATCAATTTGTATCCCCTTGATCTCCTTTAGTTGTCTTATTGCCCTAGATAGGACTTTAAGTACTGTACTGAAGAGATTTGGAGAGACTGTGTGGTCTTGTCTTGTCCCTGAGTTCTGTGGAATTGATTTAACTTTCTTTACATTTAGTTTGATGTTAGCTATAGGATTGCTGTATATTGTCTTTACTAGTTTTAGATCTGTGCCTCTGTCCCCAGTCTCTCCAAGACTTTAAACAAGAATAACTGCTGGATATTGTCAAATGTTTTTTCAGCATCTAAGGAAATGATCCTTTTTTTTCAATTTGTATATATGACGGATTAAGATTCCCTATATTGAACTATCCCTGCATGCCTGGAACTAAGCCTACTTGGTAATGGTGGATGATATCTTTGACATGTTCTTGGATTTGGTTTGCAATTATTTTATTGAGTATTTTTGCATCATTGTTCATAAAAGAGATTGGTCTGGAGTTCTCTTTCTTTTTGGGGGTCTTTGAGGATTTATCAAGGTGACTGAAGTCTTACAAAAGGAGTTTGGTCATGTTGCGTCCATTTCTATTTTGTGGAATAATTTGAAGAATATCGATATTGACTCTTCATTGACGGTCTTGTAGAATTCTGCTCTGACATCATCTTGCTCTTGGCTTTTTTTGGTTTCAAGTATTTAGATGGCTGCTTCTATTCCCTTAGGCAGTAAAAGACTATTTAATATCTTTACCTGATTTTGACTCAACTTTGGTAAGTGGAATCTAACAAGAGAATTGTATATTTCATTTAGATTTTTAAATTATGCGGCATATAGGTTTTTGACATAAGATCTAATGGTTCTTTGGACTTTCTCAGTGTCTGTTATCTCTCTCTCTCTTCCTTTCAGACTGTTGATTTGGATAGTGTCTTTCTGCCATTTACTTAGTTTGACTATGAGTTTGTCTATGTATTTGATTTTCTCAAAGAACTAGCTCTTGGTTTTGTTGATTCTTTGAATTATTCTCTTTGTTTCTAATTTATTGATTTCAGCCCTGAGTTTGGTTAGTCCTAGTAGTCTACTCCTGTTGAGTGTGTCTGCTTCTTTTTTCTAGGGCTTTCAAGTGTGCCATTCAGTTGCTTGTATGGGATGTCTCCAATAGCTTATGAAGGCCTTTACTGCTATTAAAAGTCCTCTTAGGACTGTTTTCATTGCAGTTTGGGAATGATGTACCTTCATTTTCATTGAATTGTAGGAAGTTCTTTCTTTATTTCTTCCCTGACCTAGATTTCATTGAGTACGGAGTTGTTCAGTTCCCACGTGTGTGTAGGCTTTTTGTTATTTCTGTTATTGTTGAGGTCCATCTTTAGTCCATCATGGTCTGACAGGATACAAGATATTATTTCAATCTTATTGTATCTGTTGAGACCTGTTTTGTGACCTACTGTATGTTCAGGTTTGGAGAAGGGTCCATGAGGGGCTGAAAGAAGATAGATTCTTTTCTGTTTGGGTTAAAAAATTCTCTAGATATCTGTTAGGTTCATTTGATTCATGACATCAATTTGTTTCATTATCTCTCAGTTTAAGTCCTTTTCCATTGCTCTGTCCCTTGATGATAGTGACATGTTGACCTCTCCCACTATTAATGTACAGTGATTGATATGTTCTTGAAGTTTTATTAATGTTTCTTTTTACAAATATGGGTGTCCTTGTATTTGGGGCATTGTTGCTCAGAATACAGATGCCATCGTGTTGGAATTTTCCTTTGATGAGTATGAAGTATCCTTCCTCATTTTTATTTATTTATTTATCTATTTACTTATTTATTTTTATTTAGGAGCAATAATGTTATCAGGCAATATTTTCATAGTTTGAAACTATGTGTAACAGCATAGATTTTAAAAAATCTTTCAACATTTTTTGTGTTCTTTTTACATTTTTATTAATAACAGCTTATTCACTTTGTATCCCTCCTGTACCTCCTTCCTTCCTCCCCTCCTGAACCCTCCCTCCATCTTTCCCACCCCTGTCCCTTTCCCAGTTCATTGATAAGGGAGGTCCTCCGCCTCTTCTCTCTGATCCTAGTCTATCAGGTCTCAATAGGAGTGGCTGCATTGTCTTCTTCTGTGGCCTGGCAAGGTTGATCCCCCCTCAATGGGAGAAGATCAAAGAGCAGGCCAATGAGTTCCTGTCAGAGACAGTCCCTGTCCCCATTACTATGAAGCCCACTTGAATACTGAACTGCCATAGGCTACCTTTTGTGCAGAGGTTTCAGGCCATCTCCATGTGTGGTCCTTGGCTGGCGTATCAGTTTCAAAAAAGACCCCTGTGCCCAGAATTTTTGAAACTGTTACTGTCCTTGTGGAGCTCCTGTCCTCTCCAGGTTTACTATCTCCCAGTTCTTCCATAAGATTCCCTGCATTCTGTCCAAAGTTTGGCTATGAGTCTCAGCATCTGCCTTGACACCCTGCAGGGTAGGGCCTTTCAAAGGCCCTCTGTGGTAGGCTCCTGTCCTGTCCCTGTATTCTCCCTCATCTGATATCCATCCTCTTTGCCTTTCTGCATGGGGTTTGAGCATCTTAGCCAGCATACTCCTTCCTGATTAACTTCCTTAGGTGTACAGATTTTAGTATCTTTATCCTATATTTTATATACTATATCCACTTATGAGTGAGTATATACCCGGTGAGTCTTTCTGATTCTGGGATACCTCACTCAGGATGATCTTTTCCACTTCCCACCATTTACCTGCAAATTTCATGTTTTCCTTGTTTTTCATTGCTGAGTAATATTCCATCATATAGATATACCACAATTTCTGTATCCATTCCTCAACTGAGGGGCATCTGTGCTGTTTCCAGCTTCTGGCTATTACAAATAAAGCTATTACAAACATAGTTGAGCAGATGTCCTTGTTGTATACTTGAGCGCCTTTTGGATATGTGCTTAGGAGTGGTATAGCTGGATCTTGAGGTGGCGCTATTCCTAATTGTCTGAGAAAGTGCCAGGTTGATTTGTAAAGTCGTTGTATAAGTTTACATTCCCACCAGCAATGAAAGAGGGTTCCCCTTTCTCCCAATCCTATCCAGCATGAGTTGTCACTTGAGTTATTTGTCTTAGTCATTTTGATGGGTGTAAGGTGAAATCTCAGGGTGGTTTTGATTTGCATTTCCATGATGACTGAGAATGTTGAACATTTTTTAAGTGTTTCCCTGCCATTCTATATTCCTCTATTGAGAATTCTCTGTTTAGCTCTGTACCAAATTTTTTAATTTGGGTTACTTGATTTATTGGTGTTTAACTTCTTGAAATCTTTATAAATACTGGATATTAACCTTCTGTCAGATATAGGGTTGGTGAAGATCCTTTCTCAATCTGCAGGCAGTCATTTTGTTTTGACAACAGTTTCCTTTGACTTATAGAAATTTTTCAGGTTCATGAGGTCCCATTTATTGATTGTTGCTCTTAGAGCCTGTACTGTTGAAGTTCTGTTCAGGAAGATGTCTCCTGTTCCAATGAGTTCAAGGCTCTTCCTCCTTTTTTTCTTCTAACAGGGTTATTATGTCTGTTTTATGCTGAAGTCTTTGATCCACCTGAACTTTAGTTTTGTGCAGAGTGATAAATATGGATCTATTTGCATTTTCCTACATGTAGACATCCATTTAGACCAGCACCTTTTGTTGAAGAAGCTATCTTTTTTCCGTTGTATGGTTTTGGCATCTTTGTCAAAAATCAGGAGTTCATAGTGTGTGGGTGTATTTCTGGGACTTCTATCCAATTCCATTGATCCACGAGTTGGTTTCCATGCAAGTGCCATGCAGTTTTTATTATTGTTGCTCTCTAGTACAGCTTGAGATCAGGGATGGAGATACCTCCAGAAGATCTTTTAGTATGGAAGATTGTTTTAGCAATTCTGGGTTTCTTGTTATTCCATATGAAGTTGGGAATTTTTCTTTCAAGGTCTGTAAAGATTTGTGTTGGTAATTTGATGGGAATTACATTAAATCTGTAGATTGCATTTGGTAAGAGGAACAATTTTAATATGTTAATCCTGTCAAGCCATGAGAGATCTTTCCATCTTTCCATCTTCTGATATCTTCTTCTATTTCTTTCTTTAGAGACTTGAATTTTTTTTCAAACAAGTCTTTGACTTGCTTGGTTAGGGTCACACCAAGGTACTTTATGTCCTTTTTCACTATTGTGAAGCGTGTTGTTTACCTAATTTCTTTCTCAGCCCTTTTGTCTTTTGTATACAGGAGGGCTACTTATTTTTTGAGTTGATTTTGTATCCAGACACATTGCTGAAAGTGTCAGCTTTAGGGTTTCCCTGGAAGAATTTTTAGGGTCACTTAGCTATACTATCATATCACCTGCAAATAGGGATATTTTGACTTCTTCCTTTCCAATTTGTATCCCCTTGATCTCCATCAACTGTCTTATTGCTCTAGCAAGGACTTCCAGAACTATGTTGAAGAGATATGGAGAGAGTGGGCAGCCTTGTCTTGTCCCTGATTTCAGTGATATTGCTTTAAGTTCCTCTCCGTTTAGCTTGATGTTGGCTATAGGCTTGCTGTATATTGCCTTTACTATGTTTAGGTATGTGCCTTGTATCCCTGATCTCTCCAAGACTTTAAACATGAATGGATGCTGTTTTTTTTTTTCAAATGCTTTTTCAGCATCTAAGGAGATTATCATGTGTTTTTTTCTTTCAATTTTTTAATATGGTGGATTACATTGATGGATTTTTGTATATTGAAGCACCCCGGCATACCTGGCATGAAGCCTATATGGTCATAGTGGATGATATATTTGATGTGTTCTTTTATTGGGTTTTCAAAGTATTTTGTTGAGTATTTTTGCATCAATGTTTATAAGGGAGATTGGCCTGAAATTATCTTTCATGGTTGTGTCTTTGTGAGGTTTAGGTTACAAGGTGACTGTGGCTTCAGTGAATGAGTTTGGTAGTGTTCCTTTTGTTTCTATTTTGTGGAAACGATTGAAGAGAGCTGGAGTTACCTCTTCTTTGAAGGTCTGGTAGAATTCTTCACTGAAACCATCTGGCCCTGAGCTTTTTGTGGATTGGAAACTTTTGATGAATGTTTCTATTTCCTTAGTGGATACAGAAATATTTTATTGATTTACCTGGTCTTGATTCAGCCTTGGTAAGTTGAATCAACCAAGAAAATTGTCCATTTCATTTAGATTTTCAAATTGTGTGGCATAAAGACTTTTGAAGTAAATCCTAATGATTGTTTGGATTTCCTCAGTGTCTTTTGTTTTGTCCCTGTTTTCATTTCTGATTTTCTTAATTTGGATAGTGTCTCTCTGCCTTTTCATTAGTTTGGCTAAGGGTTTGTGTATCTTCTTGATTTTCTCAAAGAACCAGCTCTTGGTTATATTGATTCTTTGAAATGTTTTATTTGTTTCTAATTTACTGATTTCACTCCTGAATTTGATTATTTCCAGGTGTCTATTCCTTTTTGCTGTGTCTGCTTCTTTTTTTCTAGGGCTTTTAGGTGAGCCATTAAGTTGATTATATGAGATGTTACAAATTTCTTCTTGAAGACACTTCGTGCTATGAACTTTCCTCTTAGTACTGTTTTCATCATGTCCCATAAGTTTGGGTATGTTGTGTCTTCATTTTCATTGGATTCTAGGAAGACTTCAATTTCTTTCTTTATTTTTTCCCTGACCCAGCTGTCTTTTAGTAGTGACTTGTTCAGTTTCCATGTGAGTGTAGGCTTTTTACTATTTCTGTTGTTGTTGAGGTCCAGCTTTAGTCCATGGTAATTAGATAGGATACGAGGCATTATTTCAATCTTCTTGTATCTGTTGAGACTCACTTTGTGACCAATGATATGGTCTATTTTGGAGAAGGTTCCATGAGGTGCTGAGAAGTAAATACTTTGGTGTTGGTGTAAGGTTCTGTAGATGTCTGCTAGGTCCATTTCATTCATGACCTCTGTTATAGATATTGTTTTTTTTTAAATTTCTGTTTTGTTGACCTGTACTTTGTTGAGAGTGGGGTGTTGAAGTCTCCCACTAGTAATGTATGGGGATCTGTGTGTGGTTTAGGTTTTATTAATGTTTCTTTTACAATCATTGGTACCTTTGTATCTGGGGCATAGATGTTCAGAATTATGATTTCTTCTTGGCAGAATTTTTTTTGATGAGTATGAATTCCTCATTTTTTTGATTAATTTTGGTTGAAAATATATTTTATTAGATATTAGAATAGCTACTCCTGCTTGTTTCTTAGGTCCATTTGCTTGGACCCTTCCAGCTCTTTACTCTTATGTAATGTCTATCTTTGTGACTTAGATGTGATTCTTGTATGCAAAAGACTGTTGGGTCTTGTTTACATATCCATTCTGTTAGTTTGTGTCTTTATTGGAGAGTTAAGTGATTTGATGTTGAGGGAAATTAATGAGCAGTGGCTGTTCGTTCCTTTTATTTTGATATTGGTTGTGGTACTGTGTTTGTGTGCTTGTTTACTTTTAGTTTTCCTGTAGTGACATTATTTATTCCCTATCTTTTCCTGAATGTAGTTAGCTTTCCTGGGTTAGAGTTTTCTTTCTAGGAGCTTCTGTACCTCTGGATTTGTGGGTAGGTATTATTTAAATTTGTTTTTGTCATTAAATATCTTGTTTGCTCCGTTATGATGACTGAGACTTTTGCTGGGTATAGTAGCGTGGGCTGACATCTGTGTTATCTTAGGGTCTGCATGATATCTGTTCAGACACTTCTGGCTTTCATAGTCTCTGTTGAGAAGTCAGGTGTGATTCTGATAGGTTTGCCATTATGTGTTACTAGGCCTATTTCCCTTGCAGGTTTTAGTACTTTTTCTTTGTTCTGTATACTTACTGTTTATTATGTGGTGGGAGGATATTCTTTTATGGTCTAATTTATTGGGTGTTCTGTAGGCCTCTTGTATTCTTACAGACCTCTCTTTTAAGTTGGGGAAATTTTCTTCTATGATTTTGTTGAAAATATTTTCTGGGCCTTGGAGGAGAGAATCTTCTTTTTCCTCTATTCCTATTATTTTTAGGTTTTGCTTTTCATGTTGTCTTGGATTTCTTGGATGGTCTGTGTCACAAATTTTTTAGATTTAACATTTTCTTTGATAGCTACATCTATTTCTTCCATTGTGTCTTCCACACCTAAGATTCTTTCTTCCATCTTTCATAGTCTATTGCTTATGCTTACCTCTGTAGTTCCTCTTTTCCTCCCTAAGTTCTTTCTCTCCACAGTTTCCTCCACTTGTGTTTTCTTTAATTTTTTCCAATTCTCTTATCAGATCTTGAGCCATTTTATTGATTTCCTTCACTTTTCTGACTGTATTTTCCTTCAATTCCTTCAGCTGTTTATTTGAACAATCCTCTGTTTCTTTATTATCTTTCAGTGATTTAAGTATTTCCTCTCTAAAGGCCACAAATTGTTTGGCTGCAACTTCCTGTATTTCTTTAAGGATGGCAATAATCTTTTTTACTTTATCTTCATCTTGGTCTTTATGTAGTTTATTTTTTCCTCTATTATCCTGTTCATAAGCACAGATGTAAGGTCATCTTCTTGAATTTCATTTACCCTGGTATGTCCAGGGCTGCTTGCCCCTGAATAACTGGGTTCTGGAGATGCCATATTTCTCTGTCTTTTTGAGCTTTTACACTTGCCTCTACCCATTTGGCTATCTTAGGTGTTGGGTGTTAGTTTCTGGTGCTTCCTGGAATCCTGTGGTGGGGATAATCCCCTTGGCAGGAATATGATTTTTTCCTGAAGGAGGCCTCCTCAGCTTTTGGGGTACAGTCACTGAATAGCAGGTATTTTTCAGGAATTGCCAAAACTCACCACAGGCATAGTGACCTGAGCTGTAATTGTGGTCTTTGTTAGTCAAGGGGGCTCTCCTCTCACCCAGAGAAGTCCTGGAGACAGCTGTCCTGCTTCTCCCTTTCTTGCTGTAAATTTAGTAAGCTGCAGCTGTAACCTGGTACCCCATGGTTTGATCAGTTTAGTTAGGGATAACTGGTTTTCCCTTGGAGCAGTATCTGGGGGTTGATCTCAGGGAACCCAGGCTTCTGTAGGTCTAAGTTTGGAGCTCTGTGCCACAGTACCCAAGTGGTAATCAGTGGCAGGTGTGTATCACTCTCATGATCAGGAGGCTAGAGTCTGGAGCCTGTGGATAACCAGGAACTTTTCTAGAGCTAGGTGTCCTGAGGTAGGGCCAGATATTTCCTCCACCTTTGGGTTTTCTCTCAACAGAAAGACCCAGTCTGTACTGTTGGGGAGGGGGCGTGTGGAGTGAGTAGGCACTTGCTTGCGAGTGGTGGCTCCAAGCTGGTGACTGGACAGGAACCTGAGAACTTTTTCTGAGAACATTCTCATATGTGTGATGTTATTGGTGGGAGGGTCAGCTGAGTACTCTAAGCTGGGACCTGCTGTTTCCCTCCCTGTGGGGTTTTCTCCCAACAGGGAAACTGAGCCTCTAGTGTCCTGGGGCACACAGTTCTGTCTGTAATGGAGAGTTATTTGTGGAGTTGGCGGTTGAAGCCCCACTCAAGGCTGGCTGCTTTGTGCCTGCACGTCTGCAGGACCTTTTGCAGGCATAGACTGGTTGACCTGAGGTCAGCCCTACTTGCTTCCTTCCCTGTGGGGTTTTCTCAAGACTTGGACTTCCAGTCTCTTTTGCGCTGGGGTGCACAGTTCAGCCTGGGAAGGTGATCAGGACATGCAAGATTGTGCTTCTGGTCTAGTGACCCAGTGACTGTGTGACCTGGTGTTTCTTCTGGGTTCTTGCTGGATGACCTGAGAATAGATCCGACTTATTCCCACTACGTGGAGTTTCCTCTCACCTGGGAAACACAATTGCTGTTGTTTTAGGGTCCAGAGTTCAGCCTCTTAGTCACTGTACCAACATTGCTGCCCTGCTCCTCAGACAGTGTCATCCCAGCACCACCATCTTGGATTACCCCCTTTCTCATCTCTTTCAATTAATTTTTGTTGAAAGTCTGTTTTATTAGATATTAGAATGGTTACTCCTGCTTGCTTCTTGGGTCTTATTCCTGCCACAACAGCCCAGGAAATTTTCAGGATTTAGCTGGGCGCTCTGAGGTTGAACCCAAATGTTTTTTCTGATCATTGTGTTTCTTGTCACCTGGTAAACATGGGCAGTGGTGTTTGGGGGCCAACAGTTCCAACTATTTGTCACTGTGTAGTCTCTGCTACCCCACTGATCAGACACAGTGTGCAATCAGTCCTGCCATCTGGGATCTGTTTTTAATTTTTACTGAATATGAGTATTCTGATTGTATGCATGAATATGAACCCCTTGTGTGCCTGATCCTCACAGTAGTACGAAGATGTGTTCAGAACTCATGAACTTATAGCAATTGGTAGCAGTGTGTCCCAGTTAAACACTGACAATTGAGCCCAATTATTTGCAAGAGCAGCAAGAGCTCCTCACTGCTGAGCCATCTCTCCTGCCTTATATTGCTTACTTATGATCATCATTTACATTGCTAATATTTTCATTTTTCTATTTTTAGCTGTTTTAGCATGCATTCCCTTTTAGCAAGATCTTTTAAAGTTGCAGTTTAAGGTAGGGCAGTGCAGATTTCTGGAAAATGAATACAACTGGAGTGAATGTATAATTCCTTATAGAAGCTTCAGTAAAGACCTCTCAGTTCTTTCAATCTTTTGTGTTTGTTTGATTGACTTTTAGGGGAGGCTCTGACTTACTATATAGGGCTGGCTGTCCTGGAACTCTTTGCATAGATCATGCTGGCATCCAATTCAATAAGATACACCTGCCTCTACCTCCTGAGTGATGGAATTAAAGGCATGACAGAATACACCCAGCTTGTCCATCATTTTTTGTTGTTAGTAACAGTTCATAAATTTTTTTGATGTGTACTTAGTACTGTCCATCTCTTAATTTCTCTCTGTGTGTCTCTGTCTCTCTCTTTCTATTTAACTCTCTTCTCTGTTTGTCTTTGTCTACATTAATTGGCATGTCTACTCCAAAGCTATATCCTATTCAAAAAGTTCAGATATGACACAGTTAAACCTCGTTATTCAGTTTTCTTCTAAAGTAACTTAGTGATAACATTAACACATCTTTTTTAATAGAAAAGTTTTATTATTTATTTTTAAACTATAGACTGTACATGATTTAGAAGGGAGAATATACAAAACATTGATCAAAGAATAATCATGTTTCTATGCCTTTTCTTTTGTCTGGTCACTCAGAAATATGATGTTATCAGGTATGATTATTGTTGCTTGCCACTCACATTATTTTTATCCATCTATTCACTATAGTCCACTTTCCCTTCCATGAATATATGAGCCTCCATTTTCATATACTGATATGCCACATCTCTGATCCCTGGTCAGAACATGATATTCAGTGCCATGTTGTCTTTTGACTGACACCACCCAACTGTTCACCGTACCCTGATAGCCACATCTCATTTGTTGCTAGATAAAATATCATGAATGTGTTTTTTTCCTCCCCCCTGTCTCATGACAGGGTCCTGACCTACTCACCTATGAAGATGATTCATAGATCACTCAAAAACCCAACTAATGTCTATTACATATTCATGCCTTATAAACTAATGAAACTCCTTTAACACAGGTTTCCAAAGCACACCTTTGGTTTTCCTTACAATCTAACCTTTAGGCTTTTTCTTTTCTCCTCCTTCACTTTTTGCACAGCACCCAACTGTCTAACACTAGCACCTCAGTGTCAGAAAATAAATAGAAGAAGCATTAGAATTATATGATTATATTGCCAATGAAGCATAAATTTATATTGTTGCCACTCTTTCTTTTGTACAAATGTATGGTATATTTTAGAATTCGGTGACCTTCAATGATGTGTATGTGAAATTCAGCCAAGAAGAGTGGGCCTTGCTGGAACCATCCCAGAAGCAACTCTACAAAGATGTGATGCTAGAGACCTGTGAAAACCTCACTGCTATTGGTAAGCCTGCAAATTTTCTTTCACTTTTAAAATAAAGAGACAACTCTTACTTTGTTATTGATCCTCTTCTGTAATTCCAATTTTGAATGAGGAGGAATGAGGTGAATAAATCAGGCATGGTTCTAAGGGTCACAGAAGATAGTGATTTAAGTTTTGCCTTAATAATAACATGACATTTCCAATAATATAGATTTTCTGGTACTATATTTTAGGCTACAATTGGGATGACCATAATATTAAAGAACATTTTCAAAGTTCTACAAGTAATAAAAGGTAACTTTATGTGCATGTTGATACAGATATAAATCTTAAATTTTAATGTGTCCTGGAAGTTTGATGTTTTTTGTTTTTTTGTTTATTGGCTGCTTTTTATTTTTTGTTTTTGAAATAGATTTTTTTTCTGGGTATCTGTGACTTTCTTAGACTTGCTTGTTAGACCACCCTGATCTCAAAATAACACAGATCTGCCTGCTTCTGCCTCCACAAGTGCTGGAGTTGAAGGCATGTACCAGCACACATGGCTGTGTCCTGGAAGTTTTAAAGAAAAGCAACAGTGTAAAAACAGCACTGCTTTAAGTGTATTGATGATCATTAAAATCTCATAATTCCATGTACTTCAATGTCAGGTATCTGATTTGTGTTTACAAAGCACTCCCCTAAGATAGAAGAAAATAAAATAATATTGTAACAAAAATACCATTTGAATCATATGGACATTACAGCTACTGACTTGAACTGCCAATCTGTTTAGTCTCATTCTATCTAGTCAGATATTTTAAGAGGTATACACACTGAATTGGTGATCAGTATGTGTCCAAAACCTTCTAATAAGCAAAAATTTCATATTAGAACCAGTGTTACTCATTTTCGTGCAGTAACATTGTAAAGTTTAGTGAAAGGAGCAGCTTATGAGAATCAAGAATATTGTTTTGGAGAAACCTTAATCCCTATATGACATGTCTATGATGAACAAAAACAAACTGTGTTAATTCAATGTGGGAATCTTTATTATTTTTGTAAATTAAACTGCTATATCATATGTCAAAATGATTCTAAGACACATGAGCATAGGGTTATTGAAAGAAGCAGTGTCCCTGTCTTTCTCCAAGAACAATTGATTTGGTAGTAGTCCCCACTGTGAGTAAATCTTCTGAATGTGATAAATGGTTACTGTTAATTGGTTTTGCAACTTCACTGAGAATTCATCAGCAAACTCATATTGCTGAAAATACCTATGAATACTAGGATTTTGGAAATTCTGCTTGTCTTAGCTTACTTTGTAAATGAAGTAGCATTCATACAGTACAAAAATTTGTGAATGGGATTGCTGTGGTAAAACTCTGAATTCTTACAATACTCTTCATATATAAGAGAAAACCTCTTATAGAAAAATGATGCTATAAAAGTGATAAACATAACAAATGCTCTTACCACCACAGGGATCTTCAAAAATACCCATAATGAAGGGGAATACCATGAATGTAAGTAAAGTGATAAAACTTTAAAATTTGATTCTTCTTTACCCTTAGACCAAATTATGAAATTAATTCATATAGATAAATATATTTATTAGTGTATTGAAATCACTGTGGTAAATCTTTCACATGTGCCAATTTTCTTTGCAGGCATGAAAGCAGTCATACTGGAGAGAAACCCTTTAAATGCACTCAATGTGGGAAAGCCTTCCCCTATATCACTGTTCTAATATGGCATAAAAGAACACACACTGGAGAGAAGCTTTACAAATGTAATCAATGTGGTAAAGCCTTTGCAAAAAGCAGTCAGTTCATAAGGCATAAAAGAACACATACTGGAGAGAAACCTTATGAATGTAACCAGTGTGGTAAAGCCTTTGCACAAAACAGTCATCTCATAAGCCATAAAAGAACACACACTGGAGAGAAACCTTATGAATGTAATGAGTGTGGTAAAACCTTTGCACAAAACAGTCATCTCATGAGCCATAAAAGAACACACACTGGAGAGAAACCTTATGAATGTAATGAGTGTGGCAAAGCCTTTGCAGAAAACAGTACTCTCTTAAGCCATAAAAGAACACACACTGGAGAGAAACCTTATGAATGTAACCAGTGTGGTAAAGCCTTTGCACAAAACAGTCATCTCAAAAGTCATAAAAGAACACATACTGGAGAGAAACCTTATGAATGTAATGAGTGTGGCAAAGCCTTTGCAGAAAACAGTCATCTCATAAGCCATAAAAGAATACACACTGGAGAGAAACCTTATGAATGTAATGAGTGTGGCAAAGCCTTTGCAGAAAACAATACTCTCTTAAGCCATAAAAGAACACACACTGGAGAGAAACCTTATGAATGTAACCAGTGTGGTAAAGCCTTTGCACGAAACAGTACTCTCTTAACCCATAAAAGAACACACACTGGAGAGAAACCTTATGAATGTAACCAGTGTGGTAAAGCCTTTGCACAAAACAGTAATCTCCTAAGACATAAAAGAACACATACTGGAAAGAAACCTTATGAATATACCCAATATGATAAAGCATTTGCACAGCAGAGTAGTCTCCGAAAACAGGAAAAGACACACAGTAGAGAGAAGCCTTGTGAGGGTAATTAGTGTGATAAAGCCTTTGCATGTAACAATCATCTCCTAAGACAACAACACATTCTGGAGGGAAACCATATGAATATGACTATGTGGCAAAGCCTTTGCACATAACATCTCCTAATCCATAAAATAACACATACTGGAAAAATGTCTGACTGTAACCAATGTGAAAAAACTATTGGACTTCAGAATAATCTCCACACTCATGAAAGAAATCCCAATGGACAGAAAGCCTGTGAGTGCTTTTAGCATGGTGAAACCATTCCACATTTGTATAATCTTCATCATCATGAAAGGATTCATAATAGAGGAAAAACTTATGAATGTGTTAAAATGGTGAGGCCTTGCACAAATCCAGAGTCATCATCAACATAAAAGTATCCTTACTGGAGAGGAATTCTGTGAGTATAAGCAAGGTGGAAAGGCCGTTGTGTACTTTGGTCCACTGAGATGCAACAGAACTGTAAAACTAGCTCAATGGAAATGACCTCCCTTTTCTGAAGGGGAAAGAGGATAGGGGCAATAGGAACGGAGGGTAGTCATGGGCAGAGAAGGGAGGGGGATTACTATTGGAATTTAAAGTAAATAAACTTATTTTTAAAAAGAATACAATGAATGGTGAATATCAATTACATGCAACAGTATTGTATAATGTCTTTATGGAAAACTTATTGATAATCCTGATTCTCAACATTTACTATTTTCAGTTGCCTCACTTCACACAAGAAACTTTTAGTCCAGTGGCTGATGAATATCAGTCCAGGGGATGAATATGTAGGGAATGGTGAACTAACACCAGCCAGGAAGTTCTCTGAGAGCAACACAACAGCGGTAGCCTGTAGAAGTTTCTTTGTGTACACATACCTATTGTTCCAGGGGTACTATAGAAAAACATCACAACCCACACTGAATTTTGAGATATGAGGGAGGAGGCTTTCTTTTCCATGTATGAACCTGCTTCTGGAGTAGATGTGTAACCATGTCAAGGGTGAGTTTTCTCTGCCTGACTTCATCTAGAGAGTGTCTTTAGACATAGACACCACCAATCAAATTTGATAGATGGCCTTTGACACAGATCAGTGATAATTCTCCCCTCCCTTCAAATATAGGATAATTTGGATCTGTGTCCTTGTTATTATTCATATAATAGGAATGTGCTGTTTAATACAAATCAAGCATCCTTGAATTGCCTAGCATTAAACAATTATCTACACCTATGCTTGGAGCATCCCAGGCACTCCCCAAGGGATAGAAGCCTCTGTTTTCTGTTTTCTGGAATTAAAGTTGAACCTTCTTTCTAAGGTGGTTCCCAGAGTGGCTGACCACAGTTTTGCTTGCGGGCTTTCCAAGCTTTATGCTAATCATCTTCTGCTCCTTATGCCTTCCTGGGCTGGTGGGAAACAGCCATCCAGACAGCAAGAGAATCATATTCTCTGAAATGCCTGTGATAAAATATTTCAGACATTATAGCATTTCAAAGTTCACATGTTTCTGGATGTGAGATGGTCCATCAACAGTGTCTTGAGTAGGACTCTTTAAAATGAGTTATACTTAGTGTTTTCTTCACAGTATGGTTGCAGGCAAGCTTCATGGTATGAAATCTTCTGAGGTGAGTACAATAGCCTATGGAAAAGAAATAAGAGCAGAAATTTTATTTCTCTGTTTTTAATAGCTGAGTACTGTTCTGATAATGTATGGTTGGATGGCAGAGGAGAGGAACTCCCGTTTTGAGTGGTCTAGGGAAAGGGGATGGGGGAAGATGGAGGGAGGGTTGGACCAGTAGGAGTTGAGGGAGTGACCTTCAATCAGCATATATAATGAATAAATTGTGAAAAATAAAAACAATTAATAAAATAAAATAAAACATAGTAAGAAAAAAAAGCAAAAATTTGAGTCTAGTTTGGGTAAACGTCCCCCCTCAAAGAGAAGATGATATATAGAAAGAAAAGAAACAACATAATCTATGTCTTTGTCACCTTTCTTCCCTGTGAGCTCACTTGAAGATCATTATCTAATGGAGACCATGCTTCTCTCTCTGAAGTTTAGGTTACCGTAGAAGTAGGATTCAAATCTGGAACTAATGGCAGAGGTTCCTAGTTAACATATCAAATCAAATCTACCTGCTATTTTCTCCCAGCAATCCTTCAGTCCTTCCATGTTATCTGTTCCTCCAGGATAGTATAGCCCATGAAATGCCCTGAATTCTCCTTCTCAGGGCCTGAGCTAACCTTACTCCTCCCACACATATATAGACAAACTATTTTGGCTACCTGGTCTTGTCAAGAGCCATGCAGGAGCAACAGCAAAACATCTGTAGAACTCATGGAATGTGGCTCCCCTGTGAGCATAGTCATGATGAGTTTGTCTTGGAGAAGCATAATCCCAAGAACTGATTTTCCTGAGGACTTTGTGTTCTTATGTAGCATATCTCTGCTCGTTGCCCTTATGATGCCCATATTCCTCATAACATGAGTTGTATGAAAACTCTAAGGAGGCTTCTAGCCCATCACTGGGCAATATCACTGGCATTGAAAATTAACAATGCTTGATCTCTTTTCACATGTTTACTGGAGCAGATTAATGAATTTACCAGTGCCCTTGAAAGGAGCCATAGATGTAGATTGTTAGCAATGAGCATTATACTTAGAAACAATTTGGAAAAATAGATTGTTTAACAAGGTCAGGGAAGAAGTTTTTGCTAATGGCTCTGATGTAAAAAAATCTTAAAGATCAATTTAAAGTTAAGAAAAGTACACCATTAATAAAAAAAGTCAGGGGTGTTTTAAGGCTGATGAGCTGAAAAAATAGCCCAAGGTAGCATTGGCTGTCTGGACTCCCTCAAACTGGGTCTAAAACTGAGACAGCAGTTGATTCCTGTATATTTGTTTTTCCCCTCAGCTTCTTGATATGATTCAATAAAAATGATTAATGAATAGATGCACACCCCTTTACGATTTAAAGTACAGGTGCCAGTACCATCCATTTTTATTACTGTTGCGCTATAGTACTAATTGAGATCGCGGATGAAGGTACCTCCAGAAAATCTTTTATTGTACAGGCATTTTTTAAAATCAATTCTGGGTATTTTGTTTTTCGATATGAAAATGAGAATTGTTCTTTCAAGGTCTGTAATGAGTTGTGCTGGTATTTTGAATGGAATTGCATTGAGTCTTTAGATTTCTTATGGTAGAGTGGCCATTTTTCCTATGTTAATCCTACCAATCCTGGAGTATGGGAGATCTTCTGATATCTTCCTTGAAGTTCTTTTTTTCATGCAAGTCATTCACTTGCTTGATTAGAGTCACACCAAGGTACTTTATGTTATTTGTGGCTTTTGTTAAGGGGTTTTGTTTCCCTAATTTTTTTTTTTGAGCCCATTTGTCTTCTGTATACAGGAGGGCTTCGGATTTTTTAAATTTAATTTTGTATTCAGTCATTTTGCTAAAGTTGTTTATCAGCTGTAGGTGTTCCCTGGTTGAATTTTTAGGGTTATTCATGTATACTATCACACCATCTGCAACACAAGCTGGACTGGATGTGGAGAAAAGGGAACCCTTCTCCATTGCTGGTGGGAATGTAAAATTGTACAACCACTTTGGAAATCAATCTGGTGCTTTCTCAGAAAACTGTGAATAGTGTTACTAGAATATTCAGTTATACCAACCCTGGGCATATATTCAGAAGATTATCAACCATACAACAAGGACATTTGCTCAACTATACTCATAACAGCTTTATTGACAATAGCCAGAATCTGGAAACAACTTAGATGTCCCCAAACTGAGGAATAGACACAGAAATTGTGGCACATTTATACAATGCAATACTATTTAGCAATTAAAAACAAGTAAATCAGCAGGCAAATGGATGCAACTAGAAAAGATCACTCTGAGTGAGGTATCCAGAAGCAGAAAGACACTCATGGTATATACTCACTTATATGTGGATATTAGCCATATAATATATGATTAAAAATACTAAAAGCTAGAGTCCTAAAGGATCTAAACAACAGGAAGAACCCTAAGGAAGATGCTTAATCCTCATTCAGAAGGGCAAATGGGATAGACATAAGTAATGGGGGAAGATAGGGAACAGGGCAGGAAACTACCACAGAGGGCCTCTGAAAGAATCTACATAGCAGGGTATTGAAGCAGATGGTTAAACTCATAGCCAAATTTTGTGCAGAAAGCATGGATTTATATGGAAGATTTAGGAGGTAGAAATACCTGGATGTGAGAGGCCCTCCACAAGGAGGCCAATTGAGCTCAAAAATACGGGCCTGGGGGGTCCTGTTCCAACCAAGGACCATGAATGAAGAACACCTAGAATCCCTGCTCAGACGTAGGTCATAAGTATCTCAGTTTCCATGTGAGTTCCCTATTAAGGGTGACAGGTGCTGTCTCTGACATGAATTCAGTGAAAGGCTCCTTGATCAGCTACTCCTGGAAGATGCAGCCTTGCCAGGTCTCAGGGGAAGAAAGTGCAGCCATTCTTGGTAAGACTTGATAAGATAGACTAGGATAAGATAGTAGGGAAGGAGGACTTTCCCTATCAGTGGACTAGGAGAGGGGTATAGGGGTAGAAGAGGGGGGTAGGTTGTAACTGGTGGAAGATGAAGGAGGAGCTTACAGCCAGAAAACAAGGTGAATAAAATTGTAATAATCAATAAAAAAGAAAAAAATGAGTTTTTTTTTTTTTTTTTTTTCCTGAGATGGCTGGACTCAGGCAACTGTCTCTTAAAAACAACTAGAAAGAATAGTATTTCATCTCTACTCATTTTCCTTTTTCCTATAATACTATATATAATAAATACCCTTAATAAAATTCAGTGGTTTGTCATATATTCCTAGTATTATAATATTGTAAAATATTGTACAAATCAAATTTTGGTATGTTAAGTGTGTAAAAAGAGTTTATGAAAAAGTGGCTTGAATTTTCAAAAGAGCAAAGGATAATTACTCAAATCTCAGGAGAGTGAAAATGGAAGGAAATTTGATGGAAGAGTAAATAATATATAAATGAATTAATATCTCTTACACAGTAATTATAACATTTTGGATATTGAGATTTAAAAATATACAGAGAATATTTCTCAAGTAAACAATGTAAGCTATTATTAAAAGCTCTTATGCATGCACCCTGAAGTATTTCTTTATATTATTTGTCTTGTCACGGAAATGTGTTCTTTGACAAGTCATGCCACTACACCCTTATGTTCAGGCTCTAATACTGACTATTCAGTTCTTATTTCAGAGCACTGAGTGCTTATAACCCAGTTAGGACTGAAGTCAGACAATGTTTCATTTCTGTGTCTAGCTCAGATCATAACTTTTGATGATACATTTTGAGTTCATCCACAATTTCAAAGTAAAATGATTGCCTTTATTGAAATGTTAAATGTTCTCTCTCACTCTTGCATACACACACACACACACACACACACACACACACACACACACACACACGATACATGTAATAGCAGTTATTGGCAACCCAAGACTTGAAATTGAAAAAGCCAAAAGAGGGATATATGAGAGATTTTGTAGGTAGGACAGAGAAACGAGAAATAATGTGATTATATTAAAAATCTCAAAAACAAAAGCACATGTGTTCCATGAATAAAAAAATGAATAAGATTATATTTTGCACTCATGTGATTCAGGACAATCAAGTCCATTCTATCTTAGCACATGGTAAGCTTTGCTTCAGTAAACATGAGTGTAGATGTGTGCTGGACCAATCCAAGTCATCTGTTTCATATGGATAATGGTGGAACTCCTCATTCAGTGTGTACAGTCCATACTCTCTTTTAAATCGACTCAAGAATTTTAGTATTTGTTTGTGTGAACTTTATAAAATAAAGTTCCACTAAACTTCTTTTTTGGTCCACTTTCTTCTACTGTCTCCTTTCATCCTTTTACACAGAGATGCTGTCCAATCTGGATGATAAAGAGTGTTCAGTAGATGCAGCAGAAGAATGGACATTGTTGTCTAGTCCATTCTGATACTTCCTGTCTTTCTATTTGAGAATTGAACATCCAAGTCGACAGTTTTC
Source organism: Meriones psammophilus (assembly GCA_036365155.1). NCBI lineage: Eukaryota > Metazoa > Chordata > Mammalia > Rodentia > Muridae > Meriones > Meriones psammophilus. The sequence continues at coordinate 60,202 of JAEOAE010004009.1, forward strand.
AATGAGCAATGTTTATTATTTCCCTTTATTTTGTAGTTATGGTGTGGAGTTTTTGCCTTCTGATTTGATGCTTGGGATTATTCATTCTTTTTGTTGTCTTGGGTATGGTTAACACTTTAGATTGGAGTGTTCCATTGATTGCCTTCTGTAGTGAAGTTTTACAGAGATATTACTCATATTTGGTTTTATTATGCAATATATCTTTATTCATCATTTATTATTTAAAGTTTACTGGATATAGGAATAAGGATCCCTTAAAGATTATATATAATTTGTTTCAGACATTCTAGGTTTAGAATCTCTCTTGACAGATTAAGAGTTACTCTAAAGAGCCTGAATTTATATGCAACTTAATATTTTCAACTTGCAAATTTAATATCCCTTCTTTGTTTAACATACTTTTCTTTACATTTAATGTTTTGATTTTATGTGCTGAGCACAATTTCTTTTCTGTTGTTGTTCTATATACTTTTTGTACTTTTATAGGCTACCCCTTCTTCATTAGGCTAAGGATACATTCTTCTATTATTTTGCTGAAAATATTTTCTAGGATTTTGATGTGAGTTTTGTCTTCTTTTTCTATTTTTATTATTTATAAATTACTTTTTTGCACTTTTTAGATTTTCTGGATCTTTTGTGCATAGCTATTTAACATTTCTTTTGACACAATTTTTCTTCTCTTCTTCTTCTTCTTCTTCTTCTTCTTCATCTTCTCATCTTCTCCTCCTCCTGCTTTTCTTCTTTCTCTGAATCTTCCTTCTTCTTTTTCTTTCTCTTCATTCTCCTCCTCCTTTTTTCTTTTAAAAATAGTCACTTTACTTATATGTTCATCCAGATTAAAGTTTTTCCTTCCTATAATCCTGGCAACTCTTTCCCATCTCCCCTTCTATCATGTCTAAATTCACCCTCATATTAAAAAAAGGAGGGATATAATTTATAATAAGAAAATAAAATAGCAAAAAGACAAAAGCAAACACATCTGAGTAGGAAAAAAAACAAAAACAAAAATAGACCAAGTTGGGAAATGATGCAGACTTGTTCATACATGCAGGAATCTCATAAAATATTAAACTTGAAACAATGGTATACACACAGAGGACATGTAGCTTTAAAAATAGAAAAAAATCTTTAGCACATTAAAATGAGAACTATGATAAAAACATTTTAAATCAATGCCAGAATTCTAGTACATAAGAATCCAAACTTGCCAGTGAGGGAAATTTTTGGCCATCTACCTTTTGGAATGTACTCTTAAATGTACAATTAAGAGTAGTCCCTTGGAGAAAATGAGTGTCCCTTGGAGAAAACTACATTTTCATTTGCAAGCACTTATCAATTAGAGATAGTGCTAGGGAGAGAACACTAAAGGCCTTGTGCATGCTGCCTCAGTCTATCACAGTTTATCTATTCTTCAGTCCTCTTAATTTATAGTGCTTTGTTCTTTGATATCCTTTATCCTTTCTGGCTCTTACACTCTTCTGGCTGAATTACTGAAGAGCCTGGAGGGCATATTCTGAGGTCTCTCACTGACTGTCTATTTTCTCTATGGGCCTCTGAATTTGTCTCCATCAGATGCAGGATGACACTTTTTTGATGATGGCTGAACAAGATACTGGTCTATGAGTATAGCAGAATGATGGCAAGGGTCATTTTAATACTTTTAGTAGAACATAGTATTTGCTTTTTCCCTAGGACCATGGGCTATGTAATTTCTTTTTCTTGATCAATAAACCAGTATCAGGTGTGGATTCCATCATGTGAAGTGGGCCTTAAGTCAAACTATAGATTGGTTATCTACTCCTACAACTGTTGCACTAATATTGTCTTACAGGTAGGACATTGTTATAGTTCACAAGTTTGGTAGCTGGGTTAGCATTTATATTTCTTCTCTTGTAGTTGCAGAGTACTTCCCATACAAAAGTTGCTAGAATGCAGGCGTGACGGTTCTATGTAGGCACTAGCTCTATTTATCTATGTTCCATGTAAGTGTAAGTGTTGTCTCCAGCAAGAGGGCACTGCATTCAATTTGTGGAGAGTAGCCTATAGTCTTGGCAAAAGCCTGTATTGTTTTGGCATTACAATCACACCACTTTGGCCAGTACCTCAGTTAAATATAAACCATTACCAGTACTGGATGCTTAATTTAGTGACAAGAGATTTCCAGTTGGGACTTTCTTCTTGGGTGGTGATTTCATATTTATTAGATTCTTATATATATTTATTTTAGAAAGTTTCTATTGCATTAGGTTTCCACTGTACCAAACAAATGACCCCTAATTTTACCTGTCTTTCCTCATGTTACCTTTTTATTGCCCACTTCCTTTCCTAATCCCCTTCAATTCTATCTTTTTAGCCCACCTTCCACTTGTACCAAGTATTTTATTTCCCTTTCCTATGGAGAAATCTCTGCCTCCCCTAACCTCCAGTTCTTAATCTGTATGTATCCCCTGTGGTATTATGTTCAGTTGCTTGCATATCATATATCTTCTAACTAATATATATGTAAAAGCAAATACATACCCTATTTGTCTTTGGGAGTCTAGGTTCTCTCACTCTCAGTTACCTGCAAAGGTGCATTTACCTTCATGTTTCATGATTTGATTTTTTAAATATGTGAGTAATATTTGATTATGTAAATGCACTAGTACTATAACAAAAAAAATAGAAATACACACTTGAAAAACAGATAAAATCTTCATAAATGGTGCTGACCAAACTAGATGTATATATGTAGAAACATAGAAAGAGGAGCTTATTTTCACTGAAAGTCACCTTCAAATGGATTAAAACCTCACCAAAGTTCATATACAGTTAAAGCCATGAAGTCAGCACAACTATTTGACAAAGATCCAGCATAGCTGAGTTGCATGTTACAATATGCAGCTCATGCTATCTTTCAGGCTTGGTCTTGATCTCTACTTGCTACATGCTTAGAGGGCTTCCAGTACTTGTACAACCTGGGGTCATTGGAGCAATAGAAAATTTTTAACGAATCATTTATGTCTTCACTCTGTAGTGCTGCTTCTAAGCTTCCCAAGGAAAATCCTGAGCAGACTGCCCCTCTCACTTTTAGCGGAAATATCAATTATCTGGCCCTACATGAATGTCTTCCTCATGGAAGTTGTGGCTCACATAAACATGGCAGATAACTCCTTATGAGACTTCAGCTCCAAGATAGTCTTGCAAAATCTACCCCTGTGCTTCCTCCTGAAGAAAATAAAAATAATCAGAACAACATTTTCTTAAAAGGCAAACAAAGTTTGTATTAGGACTAACTTTTCCTAGAAATATTAGCTTGCACAGTATCACTGTGGTGTTGTATGACTAAAATAATGAAAGAATACTTAGATTTAGCAATAAATAAATTCTACAAAGATATGAAGTATAGACATTGCGTTATGACAGGAATTTGATTTTCATTTCTCTGATTTTTAAGGACGTTGAACATTTTTAAGTGTTTCTACGCCATTCAATATTCCTGTGTTGAGAATTTCTGTTTAGCTCTGTACCCAATGTTTAATTGGAGTATTTGATTTTTTGGATTTTTTATATATTCTGGGTATTAGCCTTCTGTCAGATGCAGAGTTGGTGAAGATCCTTTCCCAGTCTGTAAGCCATCATTTTGTTCTGCTGACAGTGTCCTTTGCTTTACAGGAGATTTTTAGTTTCATGAGGTCCCATTTATTGATTTTTGATCTTAGAGCCTGTGCTGCTGGTGTTCTGTTCAGCAAGTTGTCTCCTGTGCCAATGTGTACAAGGCTCTTTCTCACTTTTTTTCAGTAACAGATTAAGAGTGTTAGTTTTATGTAGAGTTATTTGATCCACAAAGACTTTGCTTTTGTGCAGGGTGATGAGTATGGATCTATTTGTATCTTTCTATATGTGGACATCCAGTTAGACAAGCACCATTGGTTGAAGATGTTCTTTTATCCATTGAATGGTTTTGGCTTCTTTGTCAAAAATTGGGTGTTGTAGGTGTGTGGGTTTATTTTTGGGTGTTTGATTCAATTCCACTGATCCACCAGTATGTTTCTCTTTAGTACAGCTTGAGATCCAGGATGGAGATGCCTCCAGAAGTTTCTTTATTATACTCGATTCTTTTAACTATTCTGGCTTTTTTTGTGTTTATATGTGATGTTGAATTGTTCTTTCAAGGTCTGTAAACAATTTTGTTGGTATTTTGATGGGAATTGCATTGAATCTCTATATTTCTCTTGGTACGATGGCCATTTTGCTGTTATTCCTACTGATCCATGAGTATGGGAGATCATTCCATCTTATAATATCTTCTTCAATTTCTTTCTTCAAAGACTTGAAGTTTTTTTTTATACTGATTTCTCACTTGCTTTGTTAGAGTCACAACAGTGCACTTTATGTTATTTGTGGCTATTGCAAGGTTGTTTTTTTCCCTAATTTCTTTCTCAGCCCTCTTGTCTTTTATATACAAGAGGGTTTCAGATAATTTTAGTAACTTTGTATCCAGCCACTTTGCTGAAGGTGTTTATCAGCTGTAGTAGTTCTCTGGTAGAATTTGTAGGGTCGCTCATGTATACTGTCATATCATCTATGAATAGTGATACTTTGACTTCTTCCTTTCTGCTTTGTATCCCCTTGATTTCCTTTAGTTGTTTTACTGCTCTAGCTAGAACTTCCAGTACTATGTTGAAGAGAAAGGAGAGAGTGAGCAAACTTGACTTGTCTCTGATTTCAGTGGGATTGATTTAAATTGCTTTTCATTTAGTTTGATGTTTCCTATAGGCTTGTTGTATATTATCTTTACTGTGTTTAGGCATGTGCCTTTTATTTCTGATATCTCCAAGACTTTAAACATTAATTGAGCTTGGATTTTATTAAATACTTTTCAGCATCTATTGAGATGATCATGTTTTTTTTTTTCTTTTTCAGTTTGTTTATGTGGTGGATTAAACTGATGGTTTTTTATATATTGTATCTCCCCTGCATGCCTAAGATGAAGCCACTTGGTCATGGTATAAGATCTTTGTTGTTTTCTTGGATTCATTTTGTGAGTATTTTATTGAGTATTTTTGTTTCAATATTCATAAGACAGAATGTTCTGAAATTATCTTTGTTAGTGTATCCCTGCCTTTTAGTTAGCTTTTGTGAGGTTTAGGTAATCAAGATGAATGTGGCCTCATAGAATGCGTTTGGTAATGTTCCATCTTTTTTGTTTGTTTGTTTTGTGAAGTAGTTTGAAGAGTATTCGCATTACCTCTTCTTTGAAGGCCTGGTAGAATTCTGTGCTGAAACCATCAGGCTCTGGGCTTTGTTTGGCAGGGAGAATTTTGATGAATGCTTCTATTTCATTAGGGCATATGGATCTATTAATTTAGTTACCTGATCCATATTCAACTTTGATAAGTCGAATCTATTAAGAAAATATTCCATTTCATTTAGATTTTCAAATTTTGTGGCATATAGACTTTTAAGGTAAAACCTAATGATTCTTTGAATTTCCTCAGTGTCTGTAATTATACCCCCTTTTATTTTCTGATTTTGCTGATTTGTATAGTGTCTCCCTGTGTTTTAGTTAGTTAAGCTAAAGGTTTGTCTGTCTTTGTCATTTTCTCCAAGAACTAGCTCTTGCTTTTGTTTATTCTTTGAATTGTTTTCTTTGTTTCTAGTTTATTGATTTCTGCTAAAGTTTGATTATTTCTAGCCATCTACTCTTCTTGTGTATGTCTGCTTCCTTTTGACTAGGTCTTTCACACATGTGTTGTTATGTTGATTTGAGATGCCTCAGATTTCTTTATGAAGGCACTTAGTTCTATGAACTTTCCTCTTAGAATTACTTTCATTATGTCTCATTAGTTTGGATAAGTTGTGCCTTCATTTTTGTTAAATTCTAGAAAGTCTAATTAGTTTATGTCTTCCATAATCCAGCTGTCATTGAGTAGAGTTCAGTTTCCATGCATATGCAGGTTGTTTATTATTTTTTGTTGCTATTATGTTCTAGTTTTAGAACATGTTGTTCTAATATGATACAAAAGATTATATTGGTATAATATTCTTTTTTTTTTTGAAATGTATACAATTTACCCTTGATCATTCAAATGCTGATTTCTCTCCTCCACTGTCTGGTTTCAATCCAGATATTGCATTGTGATGCTTCTTCTAAGCATCACTTGTCTCAAGTTTGCATAAACATGCCACCATTTGTTCTCTATATTGTCAATTAAAACAAACAGCCCCAATAATGAGTAATGTAGAGGATAAGGTGAGACATCAGGGTCCAGCGTGGGAGGAAGAGGAAGGAGGCAAGAGAGGAGAGGAGGAGAATCTGCAGGAGAGCTTTTGGCACCACATGCAGAAATGAACTGGAACTAAAATATAACAAAAAGCAAGTATGATGGGTGAATCTGAATGGTAGAAAACTCTACGGGCTTGGAGGTTTAGGATGGAGTAACTGTTGGCCAACATTGTGCTCTAGGTTAATTAATTAAATCCTAGTCTCTGTGTGGTGATTTGGTTATACAGCTGTTTAGGAATAACCACTGCTTAATTAAAAGATTTATCAATAGTAAATATTAATAATCTACAACAAATGGCACACAAATAATCTAAGTATCCACACCCTTTAAATCCTACTGTAATATAATTTGGTGGGAGAGAGGAATAAGCTCCCAGTTATACAACTCAAAATTTAAACCTAAAAACTCCCACATAAATTACTGGCCCTTTAAGAGAGATTCTTAAACATGCCTCAGAGCAAAAGACAGCCTACTGTGGGCAGACCTGAGACTGAACAAAATTGGTTGCCCCTACAGTGTAACAGGATGAGAGAAACATTAAAACAGAGTTCTCGGAGTATGACTAATACTCTCTTCTACAGTTTTAAGACAGAAATAAAGGAAAGTTTAGAAATTATGACTATGGTTACATTCATATTCCTCAATTTAACTTTAATAATTGATTGAGCCTTTTATGTCTTCTCAAAGGCAAAGGCTTTAGAAAAGATACTGGAACAACACATAAAACAAGTAGAACAATATAAAGAAATAACGAAGGTTAGAAACAGGACATAAAAAAAGAGTTACAAAAACTTAAAGAACATAAGAAACAACAGGAAAATAGGGCAGAGGTTTTAGAAAAGATAATGGAAAACAAACAATTAGAACACTACAAAGAAAAATTAAAAGTTAGAAGGGAGGCATAAAACAAGAGATTATTGAACAAAACAAACAACAGAGAGATAGGTATGACATATGGGTACAGACTTAAGAAAAAGAGTTTAGAATACTAAGTAAAGAAAATACTCAGGCAGAGGCAAAAGATAATAATAAAGGTGATTGGCTGACCAACCTATTTGGATTGAAAAATGGTCTACGAGTAAAGAAAAATTCCTGGCACTAGAACAGCTAGTCCTGGAGCAGCTAGAGGCTCAACATATAGAGGAGTCCAACAGCCCTTGGAAATCTCCGGTATTTGTCATCAAAAAGAAATCTGGCCAATGGAGGATGTTAACAGATCTCAGAGCCATTAACAAAATTATTCAGCCAATGAGATCATTACAATCCGGAATCCCATTGCCTTCCGTGTTACCTAAACAATGGCCTATTATAGTGATTGATTTAAAGGATTGCTTTTTCACAATTTCTTTAAAATGAACATGATAGGGAAAGGTTTGCTTTCTCAGCACCCACTTTTAATAGAAGCTGTCCAATAAAGAGATATCACTCGAGGGTCTTACCACAGGGGATGTTGAACAGTCCTACTTTGTGCCAATATTTTGTACAACAGCTGTTAGAGATAATTCATAAGCAATTTCCTCAATCCATAATTTACCACTATATGGATGATATCTTATTAGCTGATTCAGATAGAAAAACATTAGAAAATATTTTTGATGAAATAAATAGAACTTTGCCTCGTTGGGGTTTAGAGATTGATCCCAAAAAAGTACAAAGAGGAGATTCTATTAATTACCTAGGATACAAAATAGGTCTATAGAAAACTCAACCACAAAAAGTACAAATTAGAAGAACCCAATTAAAAACTCTCAATGTTTTAGATGCATCAGGCAAGAGTAGAGGTCTGATCTCTGATGTTAGAAATAAATTGGGACTTTGTACCGATGTTCATTTAGGTGTCATCCACCCAAAGAGCATCAGACCCATCCGATATCTTTTTCTCAGAGGCGGGACCTGGGGCATCAACCCGCATGCAATCAGACATGCTCTTCTCTGGGTCCAAAGCGGCTGACCCTGAGTGCAGTGCTTCGCCTCGCATCCTGAGCGTAACATTTTAGCTTTTTATGGTATCCAACCATGCTTGGGGAGAATGTCCTGCTTCAATGGCTGTAAAGGCCTGAATGATCATGGCTGCATCACATTTGGCTAAGGCTGAGGATCTGGCTTGCTTCCATGTATGTGGACCTATCTGCATTGCCCACGTGGCACGCCTGGGCTGGCTACCCAGAGGCTATTTAAGCTGTGGGCTGGCTTTCCCCAGGGTCAGATGATTGTTCAAGGTTCCTGAATAAACTGCATTGAAAAAAAAAAAAAAACTCTCAATGATTTTCAAAAATTGCTGTGAGATATTAACTGGCTATAGCCTACATTTGGTTTAATTACTCAAGAGCTAAATAACTTATTTCAAAATTTACAGGATGATAAGGACTTTAAAAGTCCAAGAACATTATCAACTGAAGATGAAAGTGAATTGGCTCTGGCAGAAATGAAATTACAAGATGCATATATAGACCATATTGATCCAAAAAGGGCCTGTATTTTGGTTATATTGCTTTCCACTCATTCTCCCACAGGAATTCTTATGCAGAGGGAGGGCTGTCTTAGAATGGATATTTTTTGGCACACAAACAAAATAAAAACTTAAAAACTGAATCCTTATGATTCAGTTCAAAAATCAAAATTATATACAATTCTCTTGGTGTTATCAAATTTTCAAGAATCTCTTAATATAGTCACTGACTCACAATATGCAGAAAGAGTTGTTCTGCATATAGAAACTTCTGATCTAATTCAGGATAATTTGGACTTAACTTCACTGTTTCTTCAATTACAACGAGTAATCAGAAATAGAAATAATCCATTGTATATAACATAGATCAGATCTGATATGGGTCCACAAGGCCCTCTAGCACAAGACAATGATGAAATTGACCAACTATTGATAGGAAGTGTGTTAGAGGCCTCAGAATTTCATTAAAACACCATGTTAACAGCAAAGGTTTCAAAAGAGAGTTTTCTATCACTTGGCAACAAGCCAAAGAAATTGTGTGAAAATGTCCCACTTGTTCATTATATAACTAAACTCCACTAACTGCAGGAAGTAACCCTAATGGTAACAAAAAAATGAAATTTGGCAAATCATGTATTTTATTTTATAGAGTTTGGCAAACTGAAATATGTGCACCATACTATAGACACATATTCAGGGTTCCAATGAGCAAAAGCCATAAGTTCTGAGAAGGCTGATTCAGTTATTACACATTTATTAGAAATGATGGAAGTTACGGTTATGCCTACACAATTTAAGACTGATAATGCTACAGCATATGTCTCTAATAAAATGGAAATACTTTTTTTACATATTATAAGATAAAACATGTAACAGGTATACCTCACAATCCTGCCGGTCAAGCAGTCATTGAAAAATTGAATCGTACTTTAAGGGACATGCTTAACAAACAGAGAGGTGGATTAAAATACCACAGAGATAGATTACATAATGCTTTATTGACCTTAAATTTCTTAAATGTTAATGAACAACAAACAACAGCTGCACAAAGACATTGGATTATAGAAAAAAAACTGCTGACTTATTTCAGCCTATATATTTCAAAGATACCCCAACTTCACAATGGACAGTAGGGAATGTGTTGCACACTGGGGAAGAGGTTTTTCATATGTTCATACAGGAGAAGAGAAATTATGGGTTCCTTCAAAACTAATAAAAATCAGATTTCACAGAGGAAGACCACCTGAAGACTTCATTCACACACAAGAAAAGAGAAATCAAGAAGACCAAACAAAATAGTTAATATAAATTGATAATCCCTTCACATGGGAAAAAAATCTAAAACTGACTAAAAAAAAAAATGTCTCTAGCCAGAACTTCAGCAATACATGGCCAATAAATCCTTGGCTATAATATCCTCAGTATTTATTATGCCATTCTTTTAATTGGCATTGATAAAAGTGGTTTACAGTTTAATTTCATTCTGAACATCTCTTACATTTATAATTTTAGAACTGTATAATGCTTATGAGAAATTATATGTTTGCAGAACAAAAGGAGTGAATACTGGAGATGCTGGACCAAACCTGACAGAATCCTCCTTCCAGCATGCTGAGACATTGACACATCTGTTTCAGTATCTTGCATGTTCCAGAATTCTGCTTGTTCCTGCCTCAACTGCTTCAATTGCTGTTTCTCATCACGACCTGTTCCCAAGAGAGCTTTGAAGAAAGCTACAAATCTTAATTGGTCCAGCATTTTAGACTGTTCTAAACAGGACTTTTATTTTTATTATTTTCTCAACATTCAAAGACTGGACCACAAATATTGCTTATTTAATTAAACATTTTTCCAATTTTCTTTGGGTCCCCAAAAGTATTTCTGCATGTCTAAAATGTCAGCTAGATGAAATCAATGAGAATGATGTCCTATTTTCCTTAAGTGGGATTGGGTAGTTTTGGGTTGTTTTCTGTGGCTACAAGTGTTTATTGTCATTGGGAGATGTTTATAAATTACTAATGGTCTTATTCAGAGTGAAACTGTTATGCCCAGTTTGGGAACCCCAAAAGCCCAGCGGTACACTCTACTGTAAATACATGAGGTTTTTAAAATTGTATACATGTCCAGACATGGGACACAAACTTCCTGTGGACACAGGAGAGGAATGTAGCCCTGAAATCTAGGGAAGCAAGGTTTTTATGGGGCAAAACTGCAAGCAGGGACTTACATGCTTTGGTGTTACGTGATTGTGAAATGGAAACTGACTTTTGAAATGGTTGGTCCACTTTGGGCAGCAAGAGTGCAAACAGTTCTGGCCTGGCCCTAGCAACTGTATAATTAGTGGGCAGGAAAGAATGTAGTAAGGTTAATTTGTGCCCTCAGGGCATTAAGGCTAGCTCTTCCTTGAAGGAGGCTGGCCATGTTTCCAACTTACTAGCCTTTATTCATGCTTCTGCTTTAAATTTTTAAACAATAGCCACTGATTTTTAAGTCTTTGGTCTCTCAAATCCATTAAGAATTAATGTAACTGACATTTTAAAAATGAAATAAAATGAAGTTTCAAATCTTTCTTCCATCTGCTATTTTTCCCATAAACTCTACTGTGTGCCTTCCTTGTGAAAGGAACCTGGGTCTGGCAATGTGCTAGCAGGCCAGGCTCTGATTTTTTTTATTTCAATCTTATTATTATTATTATTATTATTATTAATTTGGGTTTTTGAGACAGGGTTTCTCTGTGTAGCCCTGGCTGTCCAGGCCTCTTTGTATACCAGGCTGGCCTTGAACTCACAGACATACTCACAGACATCTACCTGCCTCTGCCTCCCAAGTGCTGGGATTAAAGGTGTGTGCACTGTGCTTGGCAGGACTTTCTTATAGCCTGGTTGAAGTCATACTTTATGACTTAGGACATGTCTAGACAAGTGAGTGTGAAGAACTGGCAGGGGTGCAAACCCTTGCTTTTGAGAGAGGGTTTCTCTTGTGGCCTTGCATGTCCTGAACTCATTTTGCAAACCCAGATGGCCTGGAACTCACACCAGTCTCTGCTTGCCCCACTGACAGTCACAGGCATGTGACATCACACCTATAGTCTTTAGAAATGATTTATAATCACTGTCTTCTTGTTATAGTCTTTAAAAATGATTTGTAATCTCTGTCTGCCTTCCTGAGACCAGCTGAGCAGGGAATTTAAATTAAAAAATGGAATGAGTGTTCTTTTTTGAGAGAGGGAAACATTATTTATGATTCATGGTGTAGTTCTCTTTATTATGGAAGATTTGTTTTTATTTGTACACTATTCTGTCTGCACGCCATGGGAGGATGGGTGCCAGGTCTCAGGATAGATTGTTATGAGCCACCATGTGGGTGCTGGGAATTGAGCTTAGCACCTCTGGAAGAACAGTCTGTGGGTACTGGGATTTTAAATTCTGTGCCATCTCTCCTGCCCCCTCATTTATTATTTTTATTTTTTTAAATTATTATTTATTCATTTTACATGCCTGTCTTAGACCTCTCCCTCTTCTCCTCCCAGTCCTACCCTCCCTGTTTCCCCTATCATCCCTCACCTGGCTCTTCAGAGAAGGGGATCACCCTGCCTCTATTGTGCACACCCACCCATCCCAGCATATCCAGTGGCATCATGACTGAACACATACTCTTTGCCTGGCGAGGCAACCCCAACAAGGGAAAGTGAAAGAAGAGCTAGTTTGTGGGTCAGGGTGTATTCATATGTGTGTTGGTCCTGCTGTGTTTATAAGGCCTTGTTACACTTGTGTCCTTCATCCACTCAGGTGCTTACACTTTGCACACAGAGTTTCTTGAGCCCTTGGGGGCTTAGGGTTTCTTGGAGACATCTCATTTAAGGTGGAATCGTCCAAGGCCTCTCACTGTTTGCATATCGAATGGATGTGGGTCTTTGTATTTATTCCCATCTGCTGCAGGAGGAACTTTCAATGATGGCCTAGCAAGGAACCAATCCATGAGTATTGCTGTGCTCCTTTAGCCCAACTGTAGCATTTAGATTTCTCTAATGTACTTGGCTTCTGTAGACTCAGGTTCCTGGCCACTCAAGCAGTATTGGATCAAGGTTCCTTCTCATGGAGTGGGCCTCCATGGCAGGGTTGGTGTGTACTTTTCTCTAATGGTGGCATGCAGCATATGTTCCAGTATCGCAAACAACAGTCTATATGGGTGAAGGTTCTTGGTAGGTGCCAGCTGGGATTCGCTGTGTCCAATGACTTGTGAAGGTGTTGTCCTCAGCAACAGAATCTTACCATCATGTTGGGGAGAGCACTGGAGGATGGACACAGGTTGGGTTATCCCAGGCCCTGCTTTGATCTAGCACAGAGACCTCCTGTGTCCCTTCTCCACAGGACTCTGGGAAGCCTGCTCTCAAGACACGCCTCCGTCTGTTCTTATTAAATTGAAATAAATACATAGTATTAAATGAAAACATCATATATATAAAGCTAGTTATTAAGGGACACGTGTGCACCACCAGAGGGCACCAGATTTCTTGACAGATGGTTTGAGCGCCACCGTGTGGTCCCTGGGATGGAACCTGGCACCTTGGTAAGAGAGGGATTCTCTGTGTCAGATGGCTGTTGCGATGACAAAGGTCGGCTTTTTTTTTTTTTTTTTTTTTAGATTCATCCATCCATGTATTCATTCATCCATTCATTCATTGTACAGCATTCTGCCTGTGCACCAGAAGAGGGCACCAGATCCCATTACAGATGTCTGTGAGCCACCATGTGGTTGCTGGGAATTGAACTCAGGACCTCTAGAAGAGCAGCCAGCATTGTTAACCTCTGAGCCATCTCTCCTGCCTCCAGTTTTTTTTTTTTTTTTTTTTGTTTGTTTGTTTTGTTTTGTTTTAATCTTTAAAAAATATTTATTTTCCATGTGAGCGCGTTTCTGCCTTCCCAAGACTAGTCCTGATTTGACTGGGAGACTCGGAATTAATTTTAAAAAGGGGCAGGTACCCCAGGATCCCTTCTCCCGGGACCAGGGACCAGGGACCAGCTGGACTGCGTCTGATCAGGAGAATTCAAAGCGCACATTTTTCCTGCACACAAGTGGCTTCCAGCAGCCCTGTGTGTTTACTTCCGGTACCAGGGGGCGGGGCGATGGCATCACTAATTGGCTCCGAAAGGCTCCTGATCCTGAAGACTGCAAGGGACACAGGGCGGGGACATTGACAGAACACCAGGGACCAGGGAAAACTCTGTGTGCTTTGTGACGACGGGGAAAGCGCTTCCGGGGGATACTTCTGGGTCCTGACAAAGCTCCAGGCTAAGTAAGGAGGAGGAGGAGGATGGCTTGCGAGGGTGTAATGCAGTGCGTACAGCCTTCTGGGAATTGTATTTCTGCATCTGCGACTCGGCAAAGCAGATGATACAGTGAGACCTGGCTATGTTACTACAAACAATCCCACAAGTCCTTGCTCTGAGGCAGTTCTCACAGAGGCTCCCAGCCGGCACAATGCACTCTGGGATTATTTGTAGTTCCCTGGCTATGGAGTGCTTGGCTTTAGGATTTTCCGTGTCTGGTACATTTCATCATGAGTTCAGTGCTCTGTCATAAGGATGTTCACAGTCGTACAAGATAAAACAGATTATTTATTTATTTATTTATTCATTTATTTATTTATTTATTTATTTATTTATTTATTTATTTTGTCTATGAAACACCTATAATAAAACGTGAGTGGCTAGAAGTGGAGCTGAAATGCGGTAGATAGATTTAAAGCCTGGACAGCTCCTAAGAGGGTGGATGGGGTATTGGAGCTTTTGGACAGGACTGTGCTGAATGTTAAGTGGGACACGAGCACCCACAAGCATACATGCCATGTCTTCAATGTGTTATGTACTGTTGAAAAAGCAGGCACTTAAGGAAAACTATAAGGTTATATTCCAAGAAGCTGGCAGTTGGTGGAAATTCAAAGTTCAAGAGTTAGCACAGCACCTCTTCATTTTCCTAGTTCCTCATTCTGCATCCTGTTATTTTCAGGTATTTCAGACCAAACAAACAGCATCTTTTCGACTGTAGTTTTCAGTTCAGATAGGTAGTAGCATATGATTTTTGAGGATTCTCTTAGAAAACCCTTCCCAGTAACTCAAAAGTTGACTTCTCATGCCTGGTGTTGGAGTTTTTGTTAGATGGAGGGACAATTGTCATCACAGATGGCAAAATTTCATTGAAACTACATTTTAGTTTTATGCAACAGCTTACATGGATTGTACATATCTTAGATAGTTACTAGTATGATTCCATATTACTTTTTCAGACATCCTTACTGTTATTTTACCATCTTCCCTTTTGTATTTCTTTCTGTCTTACCTCCGAAATTATTATAACCCCTTCATGTTTTTCGCATTTCCTCTTTCATATCTCTATACCCTTCTACGTCCTACTGCCCCCCACACTTCCATTCTCACCTTTGAAATGGTCACTATTTCATTCTTGTTTTTTTAAAAATTGCTGGATATAGACTCACATATGAGCACACACATATTCAGTTTAGAGCTGGGAAACATAGAAGAGGGAATATGTGAAGTTTTTCTTTCTGTGTTTGGATTACCTCATTTAACATGATTTTTTCTAGCTCCATCTATCTACCTGCAAGATTTATGTTTTTATACTACTCAATAGTGATGCATTTTAAAATCATGACCTAAAGAGAAAATATTTAATTCATTTTAAGGTTATTTAATAATTACATCATTTTGTGCCTTCTCTTTTTTCTTCCCTCAAACCTTCCCACAGACCTCTCCTATTTTTCTTTCAAATTCATCTTCTTTTTTTCAAAATGGTATTATGCTCTTAATATAAGTTGCTCAGTATAATAATGTTACTTCCATGCATGTTTTCAGGGTTGATTGCTTGGTATTGGATAACTAACTGAGTTTATGTACTTTCCTGGAAATAGTTTTTTTTTTTCACACTCTCAGCATTTATTAGTTCCCTGCAGATTTTTGCATAGGATTAAGGACAATGGTTTCTTCCTAGACCACTTTTTGCATATCTATTAGCATTTCCAATTTTCAGCTCATTTTTATACAGGTATATTGGTAAGACCTTTTTCTTCTTTTTTTTTATATTGGTCCATCTTATGGGTGTAGCTTCTGGTATTTTTAGGAGACACATTACCAGAACATACTCTGATCCTCTGCTATATATTATATATATATTACCTCCTGTTATGCATGATCACTGAGTCTTAGATCTGGGAATTGTTTTGTAGATGTATCAGATGTGACTGTTCTCCAGAATTCTGCCTTGTGATTGGTTGTGGTTTTCAGTCATGATTGTGGTTCAAGGAAAAGCTTCCTTGGTCAGTGTTGAACTATACATATCTATGTGCATTATTAAAAGTATTTATGTTGCAACATGTTTATATTCATGCATGTGCTTACATGTATTATAGGGATTTTATGTAGATAATTCACAGTATGATTGCTTAAAACTCTTTCAAAAAATTTACTGTTATTTCACCCACTTACTTCTTTTATATTTATCCTGTAAGACCTAGGGTTTCACAGCTCAGGAGTTCATGATTGCGCCCTTCTCAGGAATTCCCAGAGACCACAACTCGATGCAAAAGCAAGAGTTTCTATTATTATTATTTTATTTTTTTTTAATTATTTCAATCACGATAGGGTCACCCCTCCTAAGGCAGGAGATGACCCTGAGCATGCAAACCACAGGGTTTTTATACTTAATATCTGGCCACTTTTGCTCTATACATTGATTGATCAGCAAGAATAGCATGAAGATAGTTTACAGCTAGTTGTTTGCAGTTTTTGGCTGTTTGTGACTTTTCTCAAAACAACTCACCCTGCCCTTCAAGAGCTGCCTGTTTCTGGCTTCAATTCAAGGCTATCTTGGAGCAGTTCATCCTGCTATTTGAGAGCTATATGCCTCTGGCTTTAATTCAAGGATGGGAATAGTCACAGCTGTTTTACTTTTAGAGTTGTTTTCATTCTCAGGTGGACTCTCATCTCCCCCTTTTCTTTGTGCTCCAATTTTAACCCTAAAATTGTGGATCAACCTCAGAGAGAGATTGATACTTCCTCTGGAGCATCAGGACAAGAAACAAACTTACACATTCCCTAACGAAGGCGAGTAATCAGTTAACAATACAGGGTACTATTGTAACAAGGAGCAAAATGGTAGCAAAAGGTCTCAGTAAGAGAAGCACATATGGGAGACCATTAAACCCATTCCAAAGAAGAGATTCTATTAATTCTCATCTCCTCTTTTCAATATCTTTTTGTAATTTTTTAATCTTTCCTTTAACAATGCCTGATTTATTCGTGTAAAAACAGCATTTCTCCTGTAGGGCTAAGCAGATTCCTCCTTTTTTGGCTGTAAGGAGGTCTAATCCCCTCTGGTTCTGGAGAACTACTTCTGCTAAGGAATTGAGCTGGTCTTGGAGTTCATTGATGATGCTGAAAACAATTGTACATCACTAATTAACTGTTGGGACAGTTTGTTGTATTTATATAATAAAAAACCCAAACCAACTGACCCAGCACCTATGGAAGCAGTCAGTCCAATTCCCACTAACAGAGGAATGAACTGAATGGCTCTCTTCATTCTTCCAGCCATTAAGTCACAGCTGGGGACTGGGACTGGCTCATCCCCTGGAATGATGCTAAGATCAGGGAGTTGCCTGTACACAGGTCCCAGTCCAATCTTCAGGCAAGAACGTATAGGCTTTTTTATTCCTGTGTAAGAAAACAGTGTTATTGTCAGGGCAAGAGGTGTGGAGATGTCATTGGTTGAATCACAAATGGCAAAGGTAGCATCCCCTACAGGTAGATCTGAGCTATCATTTTTGTAGGGTTTTGTCAAACAGGTAACATTTTGGTTGAAGAGAGGCTGTACTCTCATAGGGGGTGCTGAATGTCAGGACCCCTCAGCAGTGGAATAAGTGGTGTTAGAAGGGGGATCTCCAGAGGAACAGGCTGCCCTTGTCAGAGGCAGAGCCAGCAGTCACTTACAAGCAAAGGATTGGTGTCATTTAGGAGGCTATGAGTGGCAGTAATAACATCTACAGTCTGGGGTCTAAAATAACATTTCCTCTACTATCAGGAAGAACCAGAGGGTGGTAATTGAGGGATTAGTATTCTTTTTTTCAATTAACTCTTCAATGCATTGTTTAACCTGTTCTTGTCTGACCTGATCCTGCAGCTTTCCTCCATCTGAGAGGTGAATGAGAGGTACCTCTCTTCAGCATACAGGCTTCCCTACCATCACCGAACAAGGGGCTTGGAGTAATTTAGATCCATGGCCTGCTGTTGGCACACTGTGGGACCAATCGTCTATCCTCATCTTCTCCCTGACTTGGTTCAATATGGAAGTGAAATAGGTGATGTTATCTTTTCCAGTACATTGTTGCACAACCCTATAGCAACTTCTATGCACATCCTGTTGATAGGTATGACAAGGGCAATGCCTGGGGCACCCATTTACATAAGGAATCATTTTAGGCTTGGTTACACAATGCCATTCTAAACATGGGGTACTCCCTGAAGGTTGTAGGGCTCTATATGCCCATGTATCGCCAAACTCACATTGAGCATAGGCCTTGTTGGGGCTCCAAATCTCACCATTAAGTAAGGCTCTGCCATTCATCACACCACCCTTGCAATCACAGGGTTTACCATACATTGCTTCCAGGGCTTTGTGAGCCTGGTGAGGACCACCAAAACTCCAGTCAATAGTTACCAATTGAGTAAAAACAGCACCACCCAGAGGTACCATTGTCTGTCCACTTTACTGGTCAAAGAGTTCATTGTCCCTGATGAGTTTCAGTTTTAACAGGTTGCTGGAGGCTTGGACTTTCCAGGTGTCAGCAGGTTGATGAAGAGCAGTCTTGAAGTGTGATCCATGGATCCAAGCTGCAATGTCCTCTGCTTTGACAGCTGTTGGGGTGGTGAGCAGGACACAATAAGGACCCTTCCACCAAGGTTCCAGATTCTGGCTGCAGTGTCATCACACGTACACCAGATCTCCAACCTGGAACTGATGGGGCACCTCCAAGGACCCAGGCGCATATGCACTGCCAACCTTGGTCCAAATTTCTGTCTGAATAAGTTGCAGTCTTTTCAGTCTGGATAAGTCAGAGTTACCACTAGTTATGTCAAGGGGATCCCCAAGAAGAGTCAGGGGAGCAGGAACCTCATATAGTAGTTCAAAGGGAGTTAAGCCTAGTAGGGAGGGAGTATTTCTGACTCTAAAAAGGGCCAAGGGAAAGATCACCGCCCAGTCACCATCAGTCACCATGGTCAATTTGGTCAGAATCTCTTTTAGAGTTCTGTTAATTCTTTCTATCTGTCCTGAACTTTGGGGTCTATAAGCATAGTGTAATTTCCAATTGAGCCCCAGAAACCTGGTAGTCTCCTGACTTACCTGAGCAACAAAGGCCGGCCCATTGTCTGACCCAATTACCTTTGGAATACCGAACCAAGGAAAAATGTCTTCCAAAATCTTTTTGGCTATGACCAGAGAGGTTTCTTTCTTTGTGGGAAAAGCTTCCACCCATCCTGAGAAAGTGTCCACAAAGACCAGGAGATATTTATTGCCGTACCTGGCTGGTTTAATTTCAGTGAAATCCACTTCCCAATGCATTCTGGGTCTAGTTCCTCTTAGCCGCTTCTCTAGGTTCTGGAAATTCTTACCTATGTTTACCCTCTGATAGGGTTCACACTCCCGAGTCACTCTCTCAGTCAGGGCAATGAGATTTAGTATTCGGTACTGGGATTGGTGGGCAATTTCAGCCAATTTCTTTGGTCCAAATGAGTCCACTTATGCATCTGAGTTATTAATTTCTCAGCATCTCCCTGTGGTAGAATGATCTTACTTTTGGAGTCAATCCATGCCCCCACATTGCTGTCAAATATCCCATTTTAGCCTTATTAGCTTTAGAAAGGCTACTGGTCTCTTCCAGGGTCAAATTTTCTGTGTTAGCACCCCTTTGGCCATTCCTCAATTCGCGGCCACATAAAGATGGAAGAGTTTGGTCACATCAGGGAGTCCCAAAGCTGGGGCCCACATTAAGGCTTGTTTGATATTATCAAATGCAGCTTGTTCATCCTTTCCCCAGATGAAAGAGTCATTGCCTTTTTAAGGGCATACAGAGGTGCTGCCATCTCGGCAAATCCCAGAATCCTCAGCCAGCAAAAGCCTGCTGTACCTAAAAATTCCCTCAGTTGTTTAGTAGTCCGCAGAGGGGGAATATGAAATACAGTCTCTTTTCTGGCCTCCAACAGCCATCTCCTTCCCTCTCTTAATATATATCCCAGATAAATGACCTGTTTCCTGCAGAGCTGGGCCTTTATTTGCTGATACTCTGTAGCCAAGCTCACCCAGCTCTTGTAACAGGTGGTCGGTGGCTTCAAGGAAGGTTTCTTCAGAATCTGCAGCTAATAAAATATCATCCACATATTGGAGAAGAGCTACCTGGGGATTGGTGGCCCAAAAGTGTGCCAGGTCCCGGTGTAGGACTTCATCAAATATGGTACGGGAATTTTTAGACCCTTGAGGAAGTCGAGTCCATGTAAGCTGGCCTGAGACCCCTGAGTCCGGGTCTTTCCATTCAAAAGCAAAAATGTCTTGACTGATAGGGCTAAGTGGAAGGCAAAAGAATGTGTCCTTAAGGTCCAGGACTGTATACCAAACCCTGTCAGGGGAAAGGGAAATCAACAGGTTATATGGGTTGGGCACGGCAGGATGTAAGTCTGTGACCTGTTTGTTAACTTCTCTCAAGTCCTGTATGGGTCGATAGTCGTTGCTCTCAGGCGTCTGAACTGGCAGCAACAGAGTATTCCAGGCAGATTGGCACTTTTTGAGAACCTCTAGGTCAAGGAGCCATTGTATGTGAGGGCGGATCCAGTCATGGGCTTCCTTAGAAATCAGATATTGCTGCACCACGATCAGGGTAGCCTGAGGCTTCAGCTCTATCTGAACTGGGGGCTGTTTTTCTGCTTTTCCTAGGACAGCCGTTTCAGCCCATACCCTGGGATGTCTCTGTAGCCACCAGTCAATGTCTTTTTCTGGACTTACCACCTTTTCAAACAGGCTGTATTCATCTTCCAGTTGAATTGTCAGTACATGAATGGGATCTCCTTTATTGTCTGTCACCTGTGGGCCATCTGGTCTAAAATGGATATGGGACTCTATCTTAGTTAGGATATCTCACCCTAACAGTTGGGTACGGGCATTCAGTGACAACTAAGAATGAGTGGGATACCTGGCCCACTCCAACGTCCACCATTCTTCGGGTAGTCCATGAGTATTGTTTACATCCAGTGGCTTCTTGGACCCATTATTTCTTCTCTTTTTTAGCTCCAAAGTCTTGTAACAGAACAGAATGCTGGGTGCCAGTATCCACCAAGAAGTGGACTGGCTTCCCCTCCACCTTAACAATTACCCTGAACTCGAGGAGGGGAACTGAACCCCCCAATCACTGTCATCACTCAGGGTTAGGACCCAGGTCTCAGGGCTCGGGTGTTTGGTTTTTCTGGCTTTTTCTTCATTTTAGGACAATCCTTGATCCAATGTCCTTTCTCCTTGCAATATGCACACTGATCCTTAGACAGAGGGCCTCCTGGAGTCTGGAGAGTCTTAATCTTGACAGCAAGGATCTTGTCAAGGTGAAAGGTGCCCTCCGCTGGCCATCCAACCTGAAAAGTAGGCCACTCTGAGGAAAGAAAGTTTGCTATTTCCCCTTTTTAAATTCAACTGAAATGTTATGTGCCCTATATCTCACCTCTGAGAAATTATCAAGGGTGAGGGATAAGGGTGTAGTCACAGTCTGTCCCATAATAAAGTAGTCCGTCAAGAAAGTCAAAGAGGCAACAACGATAGAGACAAAAAGAACAAGGCAGGCAATTAGACAAGGGCACCCTTGTGGGTGGTACCACAGAACTCTGATTGAGAGGCTGCCTGGCGGTGGCTGTCTCTGACAGGAAACAGATGGGAGGAGGACCGTCCTGGTCCTAGCCTCCCAAACTGGAGCATCCTCCAGTTCCCAGTCAAGGGATATTCTGATACGTCTGACTATCGCAATGACTGATCAGATGACCAAAAAAGGTCCAGATAGGGGCCTAAACAGAAACATATTGGTAAGACAGAAACAAGCAAAGCAAAACAGAAATCAGACTAACCTGTTCCGAGCTCGACCTCCGAGCTCATTCTGATGAGGGTTGGGGAAGGGGCATGCCCTTTCCTGGTCAAACGCACCAAAAATGTAAGACCTGGGGTCTCACAGCTCAGCAGTTCAAGATCGTGCCCTTTCCAGAAACTCTCATAGACCACGACTCGATGCAAAAGCAATAGTTTTTGTTTTTATTATTATTATTATTCCAATCGCGATAGGGTCGCCCCTCCAAAGACAGGAGATGACCCCGAGGATGCAAAGCACAGGGTTTTTATACTTAAAAATCTGGCCACTTTTGCTCAATTGGTCAGCAAGAATAGCATGGAGATAGTTTACAGCTATTTTTTTGCAGTTTTTTTTTTTTTGAGTTTTCTCAAAACAAACCCATTAAAATCTGTACATCTAAACATACTAAGCAAAAGAGAGGACCCTAACTAAAATGTTCAATCCCCATACTGAAAGGCAAAGATGATGGACATCAGAAGAAAAAGAAAACAGGAAACAACCTAGGAACCTGCCACAGAGGGCCTCTGAAAGCCTCTGCCATGCAGACGGTGAAAGCAGATGCTGAGCCTGATGGCCAACTGACAGGCAGAGTGAATGGAATTTTATGTAAGAAGTGGGAAAGAGTAAGAGTTGGAGAGGACAGGAACTCCACAAGGAGAGCAACAGAACAAGAACATTTGAACACAGGGAACTTCCCAGAGACTCATACTCCAACCAAGGACTATCCATGGAGATAACCTAGAGCCCTGACAATGCAGCCACTTCTGATGAGAATTGATAGACTAAGATCAGAAAGAAGGAGAGGAGGACCTCGCCAATCAGTGGACATGGGGAGGGGCATGCATGAAGAAAGGAGGAGGGAGGGTGGAACCGGGAGGGGAGGAGGGAGGGGCTTATAGAGAATACAAAATGAATAAAATGTAATTAATAAAAGTTAAAAAAAAAAACTATCTTGGAGCAGTTCATCCTGCTCTTTGAGAGCTATCTGCCTCTGGCTTCAATTCAAGGCTATCTCAGAGCAGTTCATCCTACCATTCGAGAGTTATGTGCCTCTGGCTTTAATTCAAGAATGGGAATAATCACAGCTGTTTTTCTTTTACAGTTGTTTGCATTCTCGGGTGGGCTCTCAGATGCAGATGAAGAGAGAGAGAGAGAGAGAAGGAAAGAGCAGGACATGATAGGAGGAAGAGAGAGAGAGGGGCACCCCAACAGAGAAAGGGGGAGGGCAAGAAGGCAATAGCAAGAGGGCAAGAGAGGCCAAGAGAGGCCAAGAGAGAGACAAAATGGGCTGGTAGATCCTTTTAAGGAACAAAGTAACCACGCCTGCCCTCCATGGCTGTCGACACATAATGACATCACAGGTTGCTAGGAAAGCCAGAAGCAGGTGCCTAAATGCCCAACACTCAGGGCTTCAATGGGGTTCTTAAAGTAGAAGAATGGAAAGAATGGGGGGAGGGGACAAGAAACGCAGGAATGGAGCCAAGTCTGTTCATCTGATCAAGGCTTCCGTTTATTAGAAAATTTTACCCAGCTTATATGGGGAGAAGGCAGGAAAGGTGGATGGTTAATCTACTGCTGCAGGAAATAGGAAATGGGTTAAATATTGTACCTGCAAGATACCATAAGGATGTTTTCTAAAAATATCTTACAGATGCTCTAACAAATGGATGTCCTCACAATCTATCACCCATGATTTAGGGTCTTAGATAACTCTTTCACTGAATAAGCTTTAGGTCTTCAATAAATGTCCTTTGCTCTCTACTTGGCTTTGGCTTCAGTAACTACCTTTGTCTCCACTAGATAGCTTTGGCTCACTAATTGACTTTGGCTTCAGCAGATACCTTTGTCTCTACTAGATAGCTTTGACTTTGGCTTCCGTGGCTAGCTTTGGCTCCTGGGACATAAATACTAAGAGTTGGCATAGGCCTTTATTCCCAGCACTCTGCCAGGCAGAAAGCAGGCCAGTCTCTGTGATTTCAAAGTCAGGCTGGTCTACAGATCTAGTCCAAGATAGCCAGGGCTAAAAGGAGAAACCCTCTCTCAAAACACCAAAATATTCATATGTATAATTAATATATACTCACTAAATATAGTAATATAATCCAATATATTTAATAAATATGTTATATATTAATATATACATTTTGTTTAATCAATACATATACAAAATCATGTTTTAATCATATATATGTATATATATATATTAAAATAAAACAAAATCATGTTTTAATCATATATAAAATAAAAAATAAAATAGAACCAGGCTTTGTGGCACATATCTTGAATCCCATCTCTCCAGGAGATGCAAGCATGCTGCTGTGTAACTTCAATGTCATCCTGGTCTACAAAAAGCAAGTCCAGGACATGCATGGCTACAGAGAGAAACTTTGTCTTAAAAAAAAAACAGGCTAGATGTTTACCTAGATATGTCTGAAATCACAAAGTGTGACTAGGCTATAGGTAAGTCTTGCCAGGTATGGTGGCACACATACTTAGTCCCATAACTTGAGAGGCAGAGGAAGGTAGATCTCTGTGAGTTCAAGGTCAGCCTTGTTTACAAAGAGAGTCCTGGACTAGCAATGATGCACTGAGACACCATGTCACAAAAATAAAACATTAAATTAAATTAAAAAAATTCAAAGCCTGGACTGTTGCCAAATGCCTCTAATACTAGCACTATGACTGGCAGAGGGAAATGGATCTGTGTTAGTTCAAGTCCTGCCTGGTCTAAAAAGAATGACAGGTCAGTCAAGGCCATACAGAAAATCTCTTTCTCAAAAACCAACATCCTGGGATGTAAACAAAAAAAACTTCTAGTATCTGAAGGTTGTTTCTTTTTTTTCACTTTTAAAAAATTTGTTTTTGTAAATTACAGTTTATTCACATTGTATGTATGCTGTAGCTCCATCCTTCATCCCCTCCTTTACCCCACCTCCTAACTTCCTCCCATTTCTGTCCCCAAGTCCACTGATAGGGGAGGTCCTTCTCCACTTCCATCTGACCCTAGCCTATCAGATTTCATCAGAACTGGCTGCAGAATTGTCCTCCTCTGTGACCTGCCCCCCCTCAAGGGGTGGTGATCAAAGAGCCAGACACTGAGTTCATATCAGAGACAGTTCCTGTTCTCATTACTAGGGAACTCACTTGGAGACTGAGCTACCATGGAATATATCTGGGCAGGAGTTGAAGAAGTTCTAGGTTATCTCCATGCATGGTCTTTGGTTGGAGTATCAGTCTTAAAAAATACCCCTGTACCCAGTATTTTTTCATCTGTTGATGGAACTCCTGTCTCCCTAAAAGACTTAGTCATCAGGGAAATGCAAATCACATTACACCTATCAGATTACCCAGGATATCACATCACCTATCAGAATGGATAAGATCAAAAACTCAAGTGACAACACATGCTGTAGAGGATGTGTGGAAAGGGGAACACTCCTCCACTTCTGGTGCTAACGTAAACTTGTACAACCACTTTGGAAATCAATCTGGCAATTTCTCAGACAATTAGGAATAGTGCTACCTCAAGATCCAGCTATACCTAGGCATATACCCAAATTTTGATCAAGTATACAAGGACACTTGTTCAACGATGTTTGTAGCTGCTTTATTTGTAATAGCCAGAAGCTGGAAACAACCCAGGTGCCACTCAGTTGAGGAATGGATATAGAAATTGTGGTACATTTACACAAGGGAATACTGCTCAGCATTTAAAAACAAGGAAATCATGAAATTGGCAGGCAAATGGTGGGATCTAGAAAAGATCATCCTGAGTGAGGTATCCCAGAAGCAGAAAGACACACAGGGTATATATTCACTCATAAGTGGGTATTAGACATATAATACAGGATAAACATGCTAATAACTGTACACCCTAAGAATCTAATCATGAAAAGAAACATGGCCTTGGATGAAGTAAATTATTTACCATGTGCACTTATAATGTAAGGGAGGAGGTCACCACTTGTGGCTGTGTTCTATATTTTGAACCAATGGAGTAGCTTTTGAAGTTTGCTGTATATGTATCAAATCCAATCACAGAAGTTTATTAGGTCATTCTGATATTCTTTCTGTGGCTGCTGTTGATCTAGTGGATCTAATAACACTTGGTGATAGGTATTTTTCTGATGCAAAGTATAGAATGGGATCTCCATCATCTATGTGATCCATTGCTTATTTATATCAGGTAGGTGTGATCCTGCTTTTCAAGGAAGGGTCTCTGAGAAAGCATGGTGCTTTTGTTTTCATTTTCACAAATACCTTTAAGATGTTTTTTTTTTTCAAGCCTGATTTGGATGTCAGTAATTAGGCAAAGCTACATTTGAAGTCTTGATTATTATGTCAGCCTTCTCAGTACAAGTCCACAGGTGGAAGATGTTCCCCCAACGTGTTCTATTTTTACCAACGTTAATGTTAAAATGCTTAATAGTGTGTATGTAGGTATGTATGACTATATGTATGTATATCTATATGTATGTATGTACTGTTTAATGTTCCATTCTTCATGGTTCCATTATTTACTGCATGACACATAATGTTGAAGTACTGCCTTCTGAGAGAATTATCTAGAGGAGCTAAATAATGTAACAACAATGATATTTATTTCAAAAAGGCATGTTGTGTGTGTGTAATGTTACTATGGGTTCTTAGGCCATGACAGATGTGTGAAGACTTGGTGACAGCTTTGTGGGGTTTATTTTGGTCATTATTATATGATGTTCAAAGTCATGTTGACAGTTTTGCTTACCACAGACATTCCCCACTGAGTTCATTGATACTCAAATAAACTTTATTGAAATATTACATCAGTAAAATATTGTCTTCTATCCAGATTATAAACCTATTGTCATATAAGGAAATAATAAATGTTATGTCCAAATTAAAATGATATAATGCTGTCTTTTTTTTTGGAATGTGTTAGTTCATTCTTAGGAGTAAAGACTTGTTCATAACACTGTGTCAGATCTACAAGTGAATGTCAGAGAATTGTCTCAGTGGGCATAGTTGGTTGTTTCTAAAGCCTGATGATTTGAGCTCAATTTCTGGGTAGCCAATATTATTCCTATAGAATTTTTCTAATATTTCTATACTTGGGCTTTTGTATATACAAATTCACACACTAGTACATACATAAATCATTTTTAAATCAAAATAAGGGCCTGTTTTTTCACTTGTCAAAAAGACTTTGGGTTTCATGTTGAAAACTCATATATGGATATAAACAAATAGTAAACAGCAAAAGTTGTCCTCTCTGGCACATACATACTCAAACATTTTTCAATGGATGAAATTAAAGCAAAGGAGAAAACCCACTTATTGACAACATCAGAAATGTTTTTGCAATTGTAAATAAATGCAGATTTTGAAGATTTATTACTTTTGTTTATACAAAAAATTAAAAAATGTTACCTTTGTACATCTTATTTTATCCTTTCATTTCTTGATTCAAAAATAAGTCATTAAAAATATCTTAGCTTTGCTCAGAGGTCCATCCATGTCATCCTAGACCTGGGAGTCCATGGCAAGCTAATCTTTCTGAGATTGTGGTCAGCTTGGTCCACAGAGTGAGTTCTCTTTTGTGTTTGTTCATTCATTTATTTATTTGTTTGTTTTTTTAAACAGAGTTTCCTTGTGTAGCCTTGGCTGTCCTAGACTCATTTTTTAGACCTGGCTAGCCTCAAATTCAGGCCTCTTCTTCCCTGAGTGCTGGGATTACAGGTGTGTGCCACCATGCCCATCTAACAAAGATTGAGTTCTAAAACAGGCATGGCTATGTAGAAATATCATGTATTTAAATGATCCCCAAAATGTACTCTATATCTCAAAGTATTTTTTTTTTTTTTTTCTCCTCAGGGATAGTCCACAGAGCTGGGTCCTGATACTGTTCCTGATCCTGGTCCTCAGAGCCTAGCTCTTGGCCCAGATGTGCTCCCAAAAGTCTGCTGTCAAGCACTGGCCCTGTTGGGCTGTTTCTCTGGGGCTCAATCTTTCCCAGTAGAGCCCCTGCACACCAACAACAAACCTGGCAGCATCTTTTATAGATGGATGCACATGCCCAACTCGCAGGAAACTCTTGACAAAAATAGGCTCCATACCCCTTGGCTCAGCCAGGACCACTGCCCAGGAATGGCATATGGGGATCCATCACGAATACATCACTTAAGATGAGTAAGCAACACCTTTTTAATTATAGTATGAAACCAACAACAATATCGCAACAGTGAAAAACAGCAATTTAAAAATATACAAAATTAATGCAATCTTTTTCTCTAAGGGGAACAGGCGCTGAGTGCAGCTCAGCCGGTGATTGTACCAACTATTTGTCCACCTTGGGCAGCTAGGACATGGGATCAGGTGCCCCAAAGTGCACCACAGTGGAGAGAAACAGTAGCTCATCCACCAGGTCCAAAGGGCCTGTGCATCCTCTGATGCTAAAGCCAGAGTTTGCACTGGTCCAGGTTCTGGCAAGACTGGGGATCCCACATCCATGGGATCCAGGAGCTCAGCATCCTCTTGGGGCTTAGCATCTGCCCCCGAAGCCAGGCTCCGTTTCCCCTGCGCCACCAAGGCCTCTTGCATGGGCAGCTCTGCAGTTGAGGCCCCAAGTAGCCCAGGATTTGAGCACAGAAATGGGATGATCCGTCATCCGGGATAGGGAGCAGCCTGAAGGCACGCAGAATGGGATGAGCTAACCCAAGATGGCCTCTCCATGCCAGGGAAGGCACAGTCCCCTCTTCTACCCACAGGAGAGTCAAGTTAACAGAGTCCTGTTCTGCTTCATTAGCCAGTGCTTCAGGACACTTCCCCTGGGGACAAGGGGCTGAATCAGCTGCTGGCTCACCAGGCGCCTCTCCTGGGTCTCATTGTCCTAATAATCCTCCTCCTCCTCCTCCTTCTCTGGCTTCAGCTTATCCTGGGCTTATCCATTGCCAGGAGGATCTCCCAGATTGGCAGTCCAACTCTGCAGTGGGCACATGGATCCTGGCACAGTCCAGCACCTGCCTCATGACAGCCAGGTCCGGGGCCCCAAAGAAATCCTGGGGCAATTTCTGCAGCCACTGGGACAAGAACGAGAAAATGGCACTGTGGGTGAGAGCAGGGCAGAGGAACACAGTGTCATGAGCCTGGCCCCTCTTCGGGCTGCTGGGGGGACATTTGTATCCCCAGGCCCTTCCTTTCCTGTCCCTCCTTCTGCTGCTCAAAACCCAGATGCCAGTAGGAAACCTCTGTCCTCCATCAGCAGATGAGGTTGTGGGGACAGCCCCTAGGGAGAGAACCCCAAAGGCAAGGCTCCTGGCCAAATTGGCCCTCCACCCTGGCCGCCCCAAACGCCTTTCTCCCCTCACCTTCCCCTCCGGCCCCAGCCCCAATCACATCGTTGTTGCTTGTCCCCCTCACAGTCGGGCCTGAAAGATCTATACCTGTGACAGTCCATGGGGTGTCACCCCTAAGGCCCTGTGTCCCCAACCCACCCAGACATCCAGAAGGAACTATCAGAATCTTCCCCAGGAGGGGTTGGGGTGCTGGGGCCTCCATTCATAACAAACACCACAGATGGGGTCCAGAATCCTTTACACAAACAGGGAAAGGATGCTCAGGGCATAAGAAAGGGTGGTGTCTGACATTCCTGGGGAAGGTGAATGGCACCTGTTAGAGCCCCACCCCTGCCCCAATCACCCATGTTTGGCCATGTCATTTTAAGAGACCAGGCCTGGGACCCAGGCTGCTGGGATTCAGTGGCCCCAGTTCTGTGAGGGAGGACACGGGCCCTGGGAAACAGCAGGAGGAGAGGGCTGTTTGGATCCTGGTGGAACCACTGCTTGCCTTTTCAGGATCAAGTCCAGAACCACCCCAGATGGTGGCAAACTTTGGATAAAGGGCCAGAAAGAGTGACACCCTGTCAGACAAATAGTGGGCAAATAGGGGATCATCTGCTCCACATAGTCCATGCCATCATTGCTGAGCATGGGGATGCCATGCTGGAAGGCTTTTTCTTTCGCTCTGAGGAAGGACCAGGGCAGGAGGGAGACTTTAGGTGTGCAAACCCCGGGGGCACCAAGGACCCTTTCCCTACACCACGGGAAGCGGGCTTGAAAAGTGTTCCTCAGTGTCCCAACAGGAACACTTGCCCAGGCCAGGACAGTGGTGGATGGGGGGGTGGGATGGACAGAAGCATCCCACCACTGCAGAGCTGCCCTTTACCTTGGTCTCCTGGTGGAGAAAGGACCAGAAACGTATCAGTGAGCACACCACATGTCTCCACAGTGGCCCAGAAACCACCGCTGGCTTTCATGAGACCTGAGCCCCTGCAGGTCTGGAAGCAGAACAGACTCATCTCTCCAGCTCCTCTGGACTGGCTGGTCTGTCCAGGCAGCTGTTGCTGCTGCTGGCCTCCGTTACCTGGCAACCAGGGTTCTGAGTTCCACCGGAACAATGCTGAGGAAGCATGGTCACTTCCTGGAGACACCGTGCCAGAGCCTCCCCCTCATGGGATCTCCCTGGGGACCACCAGCCCTGCAAGCTCTGCTGATTAAATCATCAACAGTTCCAGAGAGAAATGATGGAGAAGTTGCCTCCCGTCACCACTAAAGGGCACAGAGGCACATGAGAGGGTGCAAGGATGAAAAGAACAGCAGCAGCAGAGAGGGATGGCTACCATCCCTCTTTAATCTATTATTATTATTATTATTATTATTATTATTATTATTATTATTATTATTATTATCATTCCTTTCTTCTTCCCTAGTATACTGCAAACAAATTCACCTTCTTTCATTTCCCCTACTGAACTAAAATGCTCTCATCTCTCAGCCTTTGAATATGTAAGTTCTTTATCTATTCTGGGGTGTTAGGTACCTCTTGCTTTCCGTTAGGTTTCATAGTGGAATTTGTAGTGATGTATACATTTCTTTGCATGGTCTATAGGTTTGTTTATGGTGGATTACCCCACAAGGCTGTAAGCTTATAGAGAAAGAATGGTCTTTTCATGAATCATTTTCTGTGTGTTCAGGATTTAGCACAGTATTGGGTACCTAATTCACAATAACTATCTGTGGAAGGACAAATAAACTTTTAAAAAGTAAATTCCTTTAACAAAGTCTTCATAATCTGATAGTAATACAGAATTCCCACCTAAAGGATGGAAGCATGTAGCAATTTATTTGTTAATGCCAGCCATTGTGCCATCTGTAAAAAACATTTCCTGAAGTCTTTTTATGTTGTTCTGTTACTGCTGTTACTAGGACAGCCTCCTCTATGTCTGTTGCTTTCTCTGTGTTCTCTTTAATTTATCCCATAACAAGTTACTTCCTTTAAGCTTTAGTGAGGTTTAGCATCTGGCTTTATTATATCCAAAGACTATCTGTTTCTGCCTGTTTTGTACAGAAGCTAGGAATACAACTCAGAGGTAGAACATTTGCTTAACATATAGGAGGTAAGGAAGAAGGAGGAAGGTGAGGAGAAAGAAAGGAACAGGAGAAGGGAAACACTGCCTTAAATACAGGGGTTAACAGTCTTCCTGTCTCTGACTTCCAAACAAGATAGAAATTCCAGATACAGCAACAGTGATACTTATTTGGTGTTAGTTATTTTAACTTTGTCCCTCTCTTGACATTTACTCTGTACCTGTTTTATATGTGGTTGGTTTTATGTACATGTTCATTTTCTGGGCAGAATTTATATTTTCATTAGGTTTTATGAGATGTCATATTCTCAGAAAGTGTCCGGGGCTTTGCATCCTACCATACTTATCCCTAGGAGACCATATCTGCAAAGGTGATTATGTCCTCTCTGTACATCATTTGATGTTATGATTTCACGATGCATCTTGAATCTTGTTTTCAAGAGAATGTTGTAAACAAGGCTTAAGCTTAACAGGCATGTTATGCCTTATGAAAACATTTTCATCATAAAATGTCCTGTCTGAAAAGAGCATCTGAGATCATTGTAAAATGCACTCTGTTACTTTTATTTTAGTCATTAACATTATTAGTATTATTTACTGTATTTACTGTACTTCATTACTTTGTTAGAGACCCAAATATGATGACTGTGGTGTAAGAGACTGTGTACACACAGCAGCCTCATGTCAGGGTTTTGATTTGGGTTTGAGAAAAGACAAGGAAGTTCCAATTTAATAGTTACAGGATTGGGTGACATTCAGCAAGGGTAAGCTTTTTACAAAGTGATTGGCTAGCTAACATAACTAACATTGGGTGAGCTATCTATAGGTCTCAGGAATGTTGGGTAATTTCTGTGCTATGGAATGGTTTTACTACAACGTTAGTGGGCTGCTCAGAACAAATGTCCCACCCTGAGATAAGATACCTTCCCATTCTTGTGGTTATACACAGGCTGTTCCTTGGGTAGGAAATCTAATGACCTTGTTTCTGTAATTGCTGACCCATGGCCTAGTTCCTGGTGACCTTGGGGTAGAGTCATTAGTCTGGTGACATTTAGGTGACCTTTTTTAGGCATAGTTCTTGGTGACCTTTGTTGGTGTTCTCTCAATTTTAAATGATCCATTTGGATTTTGTGGGGGTTGTAAATGGTATGTCCTGTGTCAGAGAGCACTCCAGTATTAAACTGTGATATCTAAGAGTAGAACTGATGATGTAAAGGATTTACCATTGCTGAAAAACTAGTGGCATCAATTAGAATTTAGCTGAGGGAAGACTGCCTGTAAAACACTCCACATATAAGTAATATGCTAACCAGGCCTGTTAGAGATTAGGATCCTGGAACATACATGTTTGCTCACCAGGATTATCTAGAAATGTGGCAGGGTGACGTTTTTTTAATTTGTAACTTCCCAACATGTATTTGTTAATTTATGAATGTGAGTGAAAACAGACCAGATTGGTGGGTGTACAGTTTAGGTGAATATTGAATTTTGAATTAAGAGACTGTCCTATGTCCATATGTACAATCCTCATTGATACAGTTCTGTCAGTTCAAATTGAGATACAGGCTATTGGCTAAAGCTTTGTCAGGTTACAGGTCTCAGCAGCTAATAGTGTACACAGGGACAATATCAAACAGTATCTTATTAATAGCTTTCCCTCTACAAGAGAATGGCCTGTGTTTTTCCAAGTCAGTATGCCAATGTGTTTTTTTTTTTTTTTTTCACCTCTGAGGTTAAGAGCACTGGATGCTCTTCCAGAGGTCAGGAGTTCAATTCCCACCAACCACATGGCGGCTCACAACATCTATAATTAGATCTGGTGCTCTCTTCTGGCGTGCAAGTGTACATGCATACAGAACACTGTATACATAATGAATGAATGAATAAATAAATAAATAAATAAGTCAGTTGTTGGTATTATTAAATTTTATTTTGTTGATGCATCAGTGCTCTAGTCTCTTATTAGTTAATATTCTCTGATAATCCCCAGTCATTAAGAATTTCATTCCTTTTTTTCTCTAGTGCTTTGATTTTTTTTTTGTTTAAAGCAATGTCTCCTTTACATCAGTCATTCACATGTTATGTAGTTTATACTTTATTTAAACACTGAAATGCCTCTACTGCCCAGTGCCTAGAACATAATCCTGCAACTCTTTTCAGGTGTGCCCTGGCTGGTGACTGTGAAGTAAAAGAGACCTGTGAATGAGTGTCCAATGACCCCA
Source organism: Meriones psammophilus (assembly GCA_036365155.1). Classification (NCBI taxonomy): domain Eukaryota; kingdom Metazoa; phylum Chordata; class Mammalia; order Rodentia; family Muridae; genus Meriones; species Meriones psammophilus. Next base: position 93,716 of record JAEOAE010004009.1, read on the forward strand.
CTGTTTTTTGTTTTTTTTTTTTTGTTGTTTGTTTGGGTTGTTTTTTTGGAGGTGAGTGATTACAAATAAAGAGGGACCTGTGTAATTATTGAGTTCACTGACCTACTTTGAAGCTGGCTTAGTTACAACACAAAAAGGGAGTTGGAGGAGGGAAATGGCAATGAGTCAGGTAATCAATTCTGGACAGTCAGTAAAAGTGAAAACTGGACATTTGGGGGGATTCATGCACAATGGAATCAAGAATATGGATTAGGAGCTGAGCTTGTTTCTGGAAAGCAAATGTCTGTAGTTGAACTAGTTAAAAACTAAACACAGAAGATCTGGAGAAACCAGTGTGGTAGTGCCTAACAGGAATGTTTTAACCCCTATTTGAAAATGCACAACCTGAGAGAAAAGGTGTGAGTAATAATTAATGTGCACTAATACATACCTGAAATCCATGAAGAATATTGGACCATAAAGCCATTTTCAACTTTTAAAAATAATTTTTGAGATTATAATGAAATAATTTCAACTTACTTATCCCTCTCTACTCTTAGGTGTCAAATGCTGGGGTGAATGGTTGAGATGCCTACTTAACAATCAAAGCAGATGTGGCTGTCAGGTTCCCCCAGCACCTCTCAGTCCTTGCCTATTACAAGGTATGGGTATCATACCCAGATCTCTAGCCCAGGAGTTGAGCTGCCCTCCTCCAAGCTGCTCTTCCTTATGTATTCCAACTGTTTTGATTACCTGGTGTTTTTTCATTTATCATTTATCCTCCTGGCCCTTTGTTCTGGCTCTCCACTTCCCTCTCTTCTCTCTTCTCACATGGCTCAGGTTCATGTCAACTCTAGACTGTTCCAGATTTCCCTGTGTCTGACTATGTTCTCTCTTCTACCTATAATAAACTTTCTACTCCAACATACCTAGCAATAGCCACATTCTTTTTTTTTTATTTTTCATTTTCATTGAGCTCTCAATAACTACTCCTTGCTTTCAAGTTAATGGCTACTTATTTCTTTAATAGTTGTTACTGTTTGGCTTTGACTGAAGTTTGGCTAAAGGAGTTCCCATCTATGAGGTAGAGATGAATGCACTGCACACTGAGTATGTAATGGAATGTGCAAAATAAATGACCTGTATCTTGGAAGATAAACAGGTGCCCTGGGAGAGTGGAAGATTGTATTTTAAAAATTTCCAAGATGAGGGTGTTGAAGGATATTTGATCCCAGTGTGATCCCTTAGATTGTGAACTGTAAAATGCTATGCTTTGTTTGGTCTGGTTGAGCCCTAACACAAACCTTAATTCCAAGAACTTTCTGTTTATTAAACAGGTGATTATGGTGTAGTTCCGTCAGCCCTAGAATATACCTTTAATACAAAAGCTCTCTGTGCACAGGATTTAATAATGTTAACCCTAGGTCAAGAGGCAAAGCAAGAAACCAGCTGACAGGGATTAAAGAGTAAGTGGAAGTTTCAGCTGAAATGTATTTAAGACAGAGTGTAAAAGTAGAAGGAGTTTTAGATTGGTAGCTTTTGGGCTTTTTTGAGCTTTGAGCTAGAAAGCCTTTGGCCTTGGGTTCTTTTGGCCTATCTCCACCCCCCCCTCCTGAGCTGTCATCTGAACTGGTGAGCTTTTGGAGCTTTTTCCTCTTAGATGTGAGGTGAGTAGCAGGGTCAGATGTGTGCTTTATCTGACTTTCTGAACTAGCAGGTTTTCTCCCCAGTACCTAGCTCCTGGGTCTGTATTGGTAAACTCAAACAATTGGGATTTTCATTTTTTTATAACAACACTAGGGTTCTGTGAGCCCCTAAGGGTTGGGGCAAAGCTAGAATACCTCTGCTATCTGCATCATTTGATCTTTGATCAACTGGTAGAAGAGCTACTACTGTCCTGAGACTCAGCTGTATTGTCCAAGCTAATGAGGGAGTCTGCATGGGACTAGGAGTCAAGGACAACAGTAGGAGGTAGCTTATGGGTTTGTTCTGGGATTGTCCTCTGATGTAGCTGTAGGGAACTGTGAATGAGAGCAGAGCCCATGCCATGGTGAGTGTGGGGCCATTGTTCCCAGGCCAGGCAGAGCAGGTCTGCTGAGCTATTATAGCCTGATATGCTTTGACCGAGATGGGCTGTGGTTCAGACTCTGGTTTTGTTGTTTTCCATGTGGTGACCTCAGCAGAGATCCTTGTCCTCTGACCCTTCTTGAGTGTTGACTGTCCGAGGAGGAGGGGACCCTGTGGCTTGGGCAATAGAAAGTTATGGTGCTTGTAGTATCACTACCTAGTGTGCACACCCAGGCATTGCTTTTGCTGTGCATTGGATAGATAGATTGGAAAACTGAAAGTCTCATTTCTAGAAATGCCTCATGTTATATTCCACACATGGTTTTGTGTAACAAATTTTATAAATAGTTTTGAAACTGGTAAAAAAAAAAAAAAAAGTGGTGGTGGTCATCATTAAGCAACACTTGCTTGTTTTTTTTTTTTTTTTTTTTTAATTTATTTTTTACCTTTCAACTACCACCGGGCACAATGATGTGATTCAGGGAAATTCAATTTCTGGGTTCAAAAGGATTTTCTGAGATGCAAAATTTTGTCAGTGTCAGGTGTGCCTGGTTTTAGGTAAGTGAATAGGGCAGATTACACATCTTGTGACATAATCCATGCTGCAAGAAACAGATACTAAATTATTCTCCAACTTTTTTGTGTGTGAGTGTTGGCAAGGCTGGGCTGTGCCTAAACTCACAAGTGGACATGAGGGACTGCAAGCCATAGCCAAGCTTTATGATCACCTCCATTTTCTAAGAGACTTCCAGAGCAAAAGGACTCTCTGTAAAGGAGGTTAGTAGTAGCTGGGGGGTCAGAAATATAACAGTTTAGGTGTCATTTTATGTTTGTCTCGTAACAATTGTGGAATCTGTGTTTAATTAATTTGTATTAGTTAGAAAAAAAAAAGGTATCTCTGGTCCAGTGCACATTTTTCATACTAGAGTTTCCTTATGTCTTTTCATGTAAACTTGACTATATTTTAGGCTTCTGTTTTTGGCTTTTTCTCTTACCCCCTCATTCTTTCACAAACACTGTACACATTCTTGATTATTGAAGTTTGTGGTAAGTACAGAAGTCCCATCATGCCAGAAGATTATGAGATTCATGACAATAGAATCATCCCTTATTTTTCTATTTTCCTCTGTTTCTTACCAGGTGGCTTTTCTGATATGAGATAGAGATTTTGGATTGTTCTTTAGCAATCACATAAAGACAATTTGCACTTATGTCTGTAGAAGGTAGAAGAGACAACATGAAGGTGAGTGATACCAGTTGGCCAGTTTACTCCTTTGCTTTTGACATTTTCTTTTGATGATCTGTCATTTTCTTCAGAAGTTTCATGTGTCCAGTGGTTTCCATATTCTTTAGTTGGATGATTTTATTCTCCTGAAAAGATTAAATCAAAACCCTACCCCATCCCTAATTCGGGGGTGAGGGTTGTACATTTTTAGGCATGTTATATCTTTTATAGGTCAAATGATTTTTTGAAAATAGAAAAAGTATAGTATCTTAATTAAAGTTAAAAAATCTTTGAAAGTTTACAAATATACCTTAAAGTGTATTTATTTCTAGATTATAAAGGGCATTCACTTTGATTTTCAGCCTGCCTATTACAAGCAGCTTTTAAATAAAATCACTGTAAATCCTATGTGCCTGCTTCTGCCTCCCAGGTGGTATGTAAAAGTCATGTGCCTCCCAAATGCTGGGATTAAGGCTGGGATTAACACCCTGTCAGTGTAACTCCTTTATTTAGAAAACAACTAATTAATAGAGAACTGCTTGTCTCTGCTGGGATTAAATGCATGGTCTATCACCATGCTGCTCAAATATTTTGTATTCCCTCCAAATTATTCCAACTCAAACAAGTTTATTCCCTTCAATTTACTTAAAACATTTTAAACCTCTTAACTGTTTTTAATATGAAACAACAAAAGTATCCTTTTTTATTTAAGAAGAAAACTTTAGTCTTTATTAAGTTAGTTTGGACTGAATGACCACACTGTCTGATGAACTGTTACCTCTGCTTATTCAGAAGAGCTCTACTATTCAAATCTAATCATTATCAATTTTGATTGAATCCACCTTTCTTTTCCTGTGGAAACATTCGGTTTTACCAGTGAAGACACAGTTCAGTAATTTCTCACTGTCTACTCCTTTTAGTTTTGTTTACTTCTTATTTTTCCTAGAGTATTTAGGTGTGCTGTTAAGTTGCTACTAAGAGATCTTTCTGATTATTTTTTCTAAATGTACTTAGTGGTATGAACTGTCTTCTGGTCAACAATTCCATTGTGTACTATGACTTTTGATATGTTGTGTATTCATTTCATTGACTTCTAGAAAGTCTTTAATTTCTTTATTTCAGTTTTGATCCATTTTTATTCAGTAGAGAGTTGTTCGATTTCTATGAGTTTGTAAGCTTTCTATTGTTTTTGTTATTGGTGATGTGCTGCTTTAAACCTTAGTGGTCTGATAGGATGCAGTAGGTTATTGCAAATTTCTTATATCTTTTGAGACTTCCACTGTTCAAGTATATCATCAATTTTGGAGAGCAATATATGTTTTGCTGAGAAGAGGGAACAATTTTTTGTGCTTGGGTGGATGTTCTGTAAATATTATTTGGGTATATTTAGATTTTTGATGTTAGCTGGAGCATTTCTCTGTTCAGTTTGGTCAGGAGGACCTGTCCATTGGTGAGAGTGATATATTGAAGTCTTTCCCTATCAGTTTATGAGGGCCAGGATGTGATGCAAGCTGCAGAAGGGTTTCTTGTATAACTTGGGTACTCTTAGGTTGGGGGCATAGATGTTAAGTATTGAAATGTTATATTGCTGGATTTTTTGAATACATCATGTCCTTTGTCATCTTTTGATTAGTTTTTTTGAAAGCTGTTTCATTAGTTATTAAAATTGCTATACAAGCTTGATACTCTAGTCCATTTATTTAGAATATCTTTTTCCAAACCTTTACCTTGAGATAATGTCTATCTTGATGTGAAGCTGTGTTTGTTGTATTTAGAAGAAGGGTGGATTCTATTTTATCATCCATTTTGTGAGTCTGTGTCTTGTTATTGGTGAATTTGGGTCAATGTTAATAAGAGATATCATTGAACAGTGATTGTTATTTTGGTGGTGGTGGTGGTTTTAGCACCTTGAGTGGGGCTGTATTTATAGATACATATTATTTAAAATTGACCTTTTTATGGAACATCTTATTTTCCCCATTTGGTGATTGAAAGTTTCTGGGCATAGTTAGTAATTTGTATTGGCTTCTGTAGTTTTTTTTTAGAATCAGAAGCACTCTGTCTAAGCCCTTCAACTTCTAGCATTTTTACTGAGAATACAGGATTAATTCCAATAGATCTGCCTTTTTTCTTTTTTGGTTGGTTTTTGTATGTTTTGGTTTGTCTGATTGGTTGGTTAGTTTGGTTTGTTTGTTTTCATTTGCAGCTTTTCATATTCTTTCTTTGGTCTGTATATTTAGCATTTTGATTATTCTCTGGTAAGAGGACTTTCTTTTCTGGTCCAGTGTCTTTGATATTTTGTATGCTTCATGTGCCTTGATAGACATCTTCTTCTTTAGGTTAAGACATTTTTCTTGTATGATTTTGTTGAAAATGTCTTCTGGACCTTTGATTTCATCCTTCTTCTTCAAATCTGATTATCAGCATGTTGTGTGTTGTCATAATGTCCCAGAGTTCCTGGATGTTTCCTGAAAGTTTGTATGTAGACCAGGCTGGTTTTGAACTTACAGCTCTAACTACAGTTGAGTGTTGGGCTTAAATCTATGCCAACATGCCTGGGTTCAACATCACCGTCACTGGCTGCTGAGCATGGAATATAAAGTTTTAGTATTTATTTTTTATTTTGTTTTGTTTTGTATATACAAGCATAGGTTATTGTGTTGATCTTCATCAACATCTTGCATTTGAAATTTGGCAAGGAGTATATTTAATTTCTTAGGATGGCATTTATTCATGACACTAACACTATCTGATCTTTCTGAGTCATTGAATTGTAAGTGTGTGACACTCTTCTTACCTGTTGTATTTGTTTATTTTTTTATTTTATTTGTTTGTTTTATTCACATTTAATTTATTTTTTAATTTAAATTTGTTTTTATAAATAATTCTCTGGCATGAACTCAAGTCTTTGATTACTTCCTCCTGGGTGTTGCAGCCTTGCAAGGGCACAAAGGAAGATGATGCAGCCATCCTTGATTAGACCTGATAAGCTAGAAGTGAAGGAGTTCCTCCCCCATTATGAGAGTAGAGAAAGCTCATAGGGAGAGAAGAAGGAGGGTGGGTGGGACTGGGAGAAGATGAGGGAGGGGGCTATGCAAGGATACAAAGTGAACACATTGTAATAAATAAATAAATTAAATTAAATATAATTTACTCACTTAACATCCCAATTGTAATCATCTCCCTTGTCACTTCCAAGTCTTACCCTCCATTCTTCTTTCGCCCTTATCCCATTTCCTATATCTCAGATACAGGGAGGCCTCTTCTCCTACCATCTGAACCCATCAGCCTATCAAGTCTCATTAGGACTGCCTGCATCCTCTTCCTCTGTGGCATATAAATGCCCCCTCCACCAAGGGGAAGTGATCAAATAGCAGACAACAGAGTCCATGTCAGAGCCAGCACCCTCTCCCCTTACTATGGATCCCACATAGAGACTGAGCTGCCTATCAGCTACATTTGAGAAGCAGTCTGGGTCCTCTTCATGAATGGTCTTTTGTGGGTGCATCAATCTCTCCAAGTCCCCATGGGCCCAGATTTGTTTTCCTTGTTGGTCTTCTTATGGAGGTCCTGCCAGCTCTGGGTCTTTCTATCCCCCCACTCGTTCCTATGATATCCTGTGCTCTACCCAAAGTTTCGCTGTGAGTCTTAGCATCTGCTTTGATCCCCTGCTGGGTAGAGCCTTTCAGAGGACATGTATGTTAGGCTCTCATCCTGTTCCCTCTCCTCAGTCACTTCTGATGTAGATTCTATTTGCTCTTTTGAATAAGAATTGACCATCCTCCATAGGGTCCTCTTTTTATTTAGCTCCTTTAGGCCTGTGGATTGTGGTATGTTTATCCTGTATTATGGCTATTATCCACTTACCATGCATGTCTTTCTGGTTTAGGAATAACTCACTTAGGATGATCATTTCTGGTTCCGTCCACTTGCCTGAAAATTTCATGGTTTCCTTTTTTTTTTTTTTTTAAATACCTGAGTAGCATTCCATTGTGTGAATATACCACAATTTCTGTAACCATTGTTCATTTGAGAGTCATGTAGGTTGTTTCCTGATTCTGGCTATTGTGAATATAGATGCTATGAACATAGTCGAACAAATATCTTTGTTAAATGGTGGAGCATCTTTTTGTTATATGCCCAGGAATGGTATAGCTGGGTCTTGAAGTAATACCATTTCCAATTGTCTGAGAAAGTATCAGATTGATTCCTAAAGTGATTGTATAAGTTTGCACTCCCACCAGCAATGGAGGAGTGTTTCTCTTTCTTCACATTCTAACTAGCACATGCTGTCATTTCAGTTTTTTTTCTTAGCCATGATGGGTTTAAGATGGAATGTCAGTGTAGTTTTGATTTGCATTTCAGAGATGACTATGGATATTGAGCATTTATTTAAGTGTTTTCCACCATTTGATATTCCTCTTTGGAGAATTCTCTTTTTAGTTCTGTACCCCAGTTTGAAAATGCATTATTTGGTTTGTTGGAGTTTAATTTATAGAGCTCTTTATATATTTTGTTTGTTATTTATAGAGCTCTTTAGAGAGCTTTCTGTTGTTTGTAGGGTTGGAGAATGTCTTTCTCAGGCTGTAGGTTGTCATTTTGTTCTATTGACAAAGTTCTTTGCTTCATAGAATCTTTTCATTTCATGAGATCCTATTTATTAATTGTTGATTTTAGAGCCAGTGCTCTTGGTATTCTGCTTAGGAAGTTATCTTCTATGCCAATGAGATCAAGGCTCTTTCCCACTTTTTCTTCTAACAGATTTAGCGTATCTGGTTTTATGTTGGAAGTCTTTGATCAACTTGAACTTTAGTTTACTGCAGGGTGATAAATACGGATCTATTTTTATTTTTCCACATGTGGACCTCCAGTTGGACCAGCACCATTTGTTGAAGATGCTGTCCTTTTTCCATTGCATGGTTTTGGATTCTTTGACAAAAATCAAATGTCCATCGGTGTGTGGGGTTTTTTATGGGCCTTTACTTTAATTCCATTTATCCACCAGTCTGTTTTTATTCCAGTACCATGCAGTTTTTTATTACTATTGATTTATAGTAGAGCTTGAGAGCAGGGGTGGTGATACCTACTGAAGATCTGCTATTGTACACGATTATTTTAGCTATTCTGGGTTTTTATTTTTCATATAAAGCGGAGAATTGTTTTTCAATGTCCAGGGGGAATTGTGTTGATATTTTGATGGGAATTATCATTGAACCTGTAGAATGTTTTTTGTTAAGATGGCAATTTTGACTATGTTGATCCTACTGATCCATGAGCATGAGAGATATTTTTATCTTCTGGTATCTTTTTCAATTTCTTTCTTCAGAGTCTTGAAGTTGTTGTTGTGTTTTTTTTTTTATAGGTTTTTCACTGGCTTGCTGAGGATAACACCAAGATATGTCAGTTTTTTTTTTCCTGCCTATTGTGAAGGGTGTTGTTTTCCTAATTCTTTCTCAGTCCATTTGTCTTTTGCATATAGGTGTGCAACTGATTTTTTTTTTTGAGTTAACTTTATATCCAACCACTTTCAACTGTAGGAGTTCCGTACAGTAGAATCTTTGGGGTCACTTTTGTTACCTGTCATATCATCTGTGAAGAGCCATACTTTGACTTCTTCCTTATCAGTATATATCCCTTGATCTCCTTTAGTTGTCTTATTGCCCTAGATAGGACTTTGAGTACTGTATTGAAGAGATTTGGAGAGAGTGTGTGGCCTTGTCTTGTCCCCGAGTTCAGTGGAATTGATTTAACTTTCTTTCCATTTAGTTTGATGTTAGCTATAGGATTGCTGTACATTGTCTTTACTATTTTTATATCTGTGCCTTTGTCCCCAGTCTCTCCAAGACTTTAAACAAGAATAACTGCTGGATATTATCAAATGCTTTTTTGGCTTATAAGGAAATGATCCTGTGCTTTTTTTTTTTTTAATTTGTTTATGTGATGGATTAAGATTCCATATATTGAACCATTCCTGCATGCCTGGGATGAAGCCTACCTCGTCATGTTGGATGACATTTTTGGTATGTTCTTGGATTTTTTGCGATTATTTTATTGAGTATTTTTGCATCATTGTTCGTAAAAGAGATTGGTCTGAAGTTCTCTTTCTATTTTGGGGTCTTTGAGGATTTATCAAGGTGACTGCTGTCACAAAAGGACTTTGGTCATGTTGTGTCCATTTCTATTTTGTGGAATAATTTGAAGAATATCAGTTTTCACTCTTCATTGAAGGTCTTGTAGAATTCTGCTCTGAAATCATCTCACACTTGGCTTTTTTTGGTTGGAAGGATTTTGATGGCTGCTTCTATTTTTTTTTTAGGCAGTATAATACTATTTAATATCTTTACCTGATTTTGATTCAACTTTGGTAAGTGGAATCTAACAAAATAATTATATATTTCATTTAGATTTTTCAAATTTTGTGGCATATAGGCTTTTGACACAAGAGCTAATAGTTCTTTGGATTTTCTCAATGTCTGTTATCTCTCTCTCTCTTCCTTTCAGACTTTGTTGATTTAGATAGTGTCTGTCTGCCATTTACTTATTTGGCTAAGAGTTTGTCTATATATTTGATTTTCTCAAAAAACTAGCTCTTGGTTTCGTTGAGTCTTTGAATTATTCTTTGTTTCTAATTTATTGATTTCAGCCCTGGCTTTGGTTATTCCTAGTGGTCTACTCCTATTGGGTGTGTTTGCTTCTTTTTTCCTAGGGCTTTCAGGTGTGCCACTAAGTTGCTTGTATGGCATGTCTCTAATAGCTTATGAAGGCCTTTAGTGCTATTAAATGTCCTCTTAGGACTGCTTTCATTGCATCCCATGAGTTTGGATATGATGTGCATTCATTTTCATTGTATTGTAGGAAGTTTTTTTCTTTATATCTTCCCTGACCTAGATTTCATCGAGTAGGGAGTTGTTCAGTTCCCACGTGTGTGTAGGCATTTTGTTATTTCTGTTATTGTTGAGGTGCATCTTTAGGCCATCATAGTCTGATAGGATACAAGATATTATTTCAATCTTATTGTATCTGTTGAGACCTGGTTTGTGACCTACTGTATGTTCAGTTTTGGAGAAGGGTCCATGAGGTGCTGAAAGAAGATAGATTCTTTTCTGTTTGGGTTAAAAAATTCTCTAGATATCTGTTAGGTTCATTTGATTCATGACATCCATTTGTGTCATTATCTCTCAGTTTAAGTCCTTTTCCATTGCTCTGTCCCTTGATGATAGTGACATGTTGACCTCTCCCACTATTAATGTACAGTGATTGATATATTCTTTAACTTTTATTAATGTTTCTTTTACAAATGTGGGTGTCCTTGTATTTGGGGCATTGTTGCTCAGAATACAGATGCCATCTTGGTGAAATTTTCCTTTGCTGAGTATGAAGTATCCTTCCTTATTTCTATTTATTTATTTATTTGTTTGTTTATTTTATTTATGAGCAATAACTGATATGAGGCAATATTTTCAATGTTTGAAAGTATGTGTAACAGCATATTTTTTTAAAAAATCTTTCAACATTTTATTGTGTTCTTTTTAAATTTTTATTAATAACAGTTTATTCACTTTGTATCCCCCCTGTACCTCCCTCCTTCCTCCCCTCCCAATCCCACCCTCCATCTTTCCCACCCCTATCCCTTTCCCAGTCCACTGATAAAGGAGGTCCTCCTCCCCTTCACTCTGATCCTAGTCTATCAGGTCTCATTAGGAGTGGCTGTATTGTCTTCTTCTGTGGCCTGGCAAGGCTGATTCCCCCTCAATGGGAGGTGATCAAAGGGCAGGCAAATGAGTTCCTGTCAGAGACAGTCCCTGTCCCCATTACTATGCCCACTTGGATACTGAACTTTCTTAGGCTACCTTTTGTGCAGGGGTTTCAGGCCATCTCCATGAGTGGTCCTTGGCTGGCATATCAGTTTCAAAAAAGACCCATGTGCCCAGAATTTCTGGAACTGTTACTATCGTTGTGGAGCTCCTGTCCTCTCCAGGTTTACTATCTCCCAGTTCTTCCATAAGATTCCCTGCACTCTGCCCAAAGTTTGGCTATGAGTCTCAGCATCTGCCTTGACACCCTGCAGGGTAGAGCCTTTTAAAGGCCCTCTGTGGTAGGCTCAGATGGATGTCCTGTCTCTGTATTCTCCCTCATCTGATGTCTATCCTCTTTGCCTTTCTGCATGGGGTTTGAGCATCTTAGCCAGCATACTCCTTCCTGATTAACTTCCTTAGGTGTACAGATTTTAGTATTTTTATCTTATATTTTATATCCTATATCCACTTACGAGTGAGTATATACCCTATGAGTCTTTCTGCTTCTGGGATACCTCACTCAGGATGATCTTTTCCACTTCCCACCATTTACCTGCAAATTTCATGTTTTCCTTGTTTTTCATTGCTGAGTAATATTCCATCATATAGATATACCACAATTTCTGTATCCATTCCTCAACTGAGGGCCATCTGTGCTGTTTCCAGCTTCTGGCTATTACAAATAAAGCTATTACAAACATAGTTGAGCAGATATCCTTGTTGTATACTTGAGCGCCTTTTGGATATATGCTTAAGAGTTGTATAGCTGGATCTTGAGGAGGCGTTATTCCTAATTGTCTGAGAAAGTGTCAGGATGATTTGTAAAGTGGTTGTATAAGTTTACATTCTCACCAGCAATGAAGAAGGGTTCCCCTTTCTCCAAATCCTATCCAGCATGAGTTGTCACTTGAGTTATTTGTCTCAGTCATTTTGATGGGTGTAAGGTGAAAAAGAAATCTCAGGGTGGTTTTGATTTGCATTTCCCTGATGACTAAGAATGTTGAACATTTCTTTAAGTGTTTCTCTACCATTCTATATTCCTCTATTGAGAATTCTCTGTTTAGCTCTGTACCCCATTTTTTAATTTGGGTTACTTGATTTGTTGGTGTTTAACTTCTTGAAATCCTTATAAATACTGGATATTTACCTTCTGTCAGATATAGGGTTGGTGAAGATCCTTTCCCAATCTGTAGGCAGTCATTTTATTTTGACAATAGTTTCCTTTGACTTATAGAAGTTTTTCAGTTTCATGAGGTCCCATTTATTGATTGTTGTTCTTAGAGCCTGTACTGTTGAAATTCTGTTAAGGAATTCCTTTCCTGTTCCAATGAGTTCAAGGCTCTTCCTCAATTTTTCTTCTAACAGGGTTAGTATGTCTGGTTTTATACTGAGGTCTTTGATCCACCTGAACTTTAGTTTTGTGCAGAGTGATAAATATGGATCTATTTGCATTTTCCTACATGTAGATATCCATTTAGACCAGCACCTTTTGTTGAAGATGCTATCTTTTTTCCATTGTATGGTTTTGGCATCTTTGTCAAAAATCAGGAGTCCATAGTGTGTGGGTGTGTTTCTGAGACTTCTGTCCGATTCTATTGATCCACTAGTTGGTGTCTATGGAAGTGCCATGTAGTTCTCATTACTGTTGCTCTAATAGTACAGCTTGAGATCAGGGATGGAGATACCCCCAGAAGATCTTCTTTATGGAAGATTGTTTTAGCTATTCTGGGTTTCTTGTTATTCCATATGAAGTTGGGAATTTTTCTTTCAAGGTCTGTATAGAATTGTGTTGGTGATTTAATGGGAATTACATTAAATCTGTAAATTGCGTTTGGTAAGAGGACCATTTTTACTATGTTAATCCGGCCAAGCCATGAGCATGAGAGATCTTTCCATCTTCTGTTATCTTCTTCTATTTCTTTCTTTAGAGACTTGAAATATTTTTTTATACAAGTCTTTGACTTGCTTGGTTAGGGTCACACCAATATACTTTATGTCCTTTTTGACTATTGTGAAAGATGTTGTTTACCTAATTTCTTTTCAGCACTTTTGTCTTTTGTATACAGGAGGGCTACTTAATTTTTGAGTTGATTTTGTATCCAGTCACATTGCTGAAAGTGTTTGTCAGCTTTAGGCATTCCCTGGTAGAATTTTTGGGGCCACTCAGGTATACTATCATATCACCTGCAAATAGTGATACTTTGACTTCTTCCTTTCCCAATTGTATTCCCTTGATCTTCTTTAATTGTCTTATTACTCTAGCAAGGACTTCGAGAACTATGTTGAAGAGATATGGAGAGAGGGAGCAGCCTTGCCTTGTCCCTGAATTCAGTGGGATTGCTTTATGTTTCTCTCCATTTAGCTTGATGTTGGCTATAGGATTGCTGTATATCGCCTTTACTATGTTTAGGTATGTGCCCTGTATCCCTGATCTTTCCAATACTTTAAACATGAATGGATGGATTTTTTTCAAATGCTTTTTAGCAACCAAGGAGATTATCATGTGTTTATTTGTCTTTCAATTTGTTAATATGGTGGATCATATCGATGGATTTTTGGATATTGAACCACCCTGTATACCTGGCCTGAAGCCTACTTGGTTGTAGTGGATGATATCTTTGATGTGTTTTTGTATTGGGTTTGCAAAGTATTTTGTTGAGTATTTTTGCATCAATGCTCATAAGGATATTGGCCTGAAAT
>JAEOAE010001658.1:0-74581 GCA_036365155.1 Meriones psammophilus
GTGCTCTGAAGTAATTTCTTTGGAAGCTGGTTTTAAGTTCTCTGGAGTCATTTTCGTTGGAGCGGGTTTTTAAGTGCTCTGGAATCATTTCATTGGGCGGGATTTTAAGTGCTCTGGAGTCATTTCGTTGGAAGGCGTTTTATGTGCTCAGAGGTCATTTCGTTGGAAGCAGGTTTTTAAGTGCTCTGGGATTATTTCTTTGGAAGTGGTTTTTTAAGTGCTGTGGATTCCTTTTGTTGGAAGCAGGTTTTTAAGTGCTCTGGAGTCATTTCGTTTGGAGGGGGTTTTTATGTGCATTGAGGACATTTTGTTTGGAACTGGGCTTTTAAGTACTCTGGAGTCATTTCGATGGGAGCGGGTTTTAGAGTGCTCTGGAGTCATTTCCTTGGAAGCGGGTTTTTAAGTGCTCTGGAGTCATTTCGTTGGAACTGTGTTTTTAAGTGCTCTAGAGTCATTTCGTTGGAAGCGAGTTTTTAAGTGCTCTGTAGTCATTTCGTTGGAAGCGGGTTTTAGAGTGCTCTGGAGTCATTTAGTTGGGAGCGCACTTTTAAGTGCTCTGGAGTCATTTCGTTGGAAGCGGGTTTTTAAGTGCTCTGGGATCATTTCGTTGGAAGCGGGTATTTAAGTGCTCCTGAGTCATTTCTTTGGAAGCAGGGTTTTAATGTTCTGGTGTCCTTTCATTGGAATCGGGGTTTAAGAGCTCTAGGGTTGTTTCGTTGGAAGCAGGTTTTTAAATGCTCTGTAGTCATTTTGTTTTAGAAGCGGTTTTTAAGTGCTCTGAGTCATTTCGTTGGAACTGTGTTTTTAAGTGCTCTAAGTCATTTCGTTGGAAGCGAGTTTTTAAGTGCTCTGTAGTCATTTCGTTGAAGCGGGTTTTAGAGTGCTCTGGAGTCATTTAGTTGGGAAGCAGTTTTTAAGTGCTCTGGAGTCATTTCGTTGGGCGGGTTTTTAGTGCTCTGAGTCATTTCCTTGAGGCGGGTTTTTAAGTGCTCTGGGATCATTTCTTTGGAAGCGGTTTTTAAGTGCTGTGGAGTCCTTTTTGTTGGAAGCAGGTTGTTAAGTGCTCTGGAGTCATTTCGTTTGGAGGGGTTTTATGTGCACTGAGGAGTGGGTTTTTTGTTTGGAACTGGGCGGTTTTAAGTACTCTGGAGTCATTTCGATGGAAGCGGGTTTTTGAGTGCTCTGGAGTCATTTTGTTGGAAGCGGGTTTTTAAGTGTTCTGGAATATTTCGTTGGAAGCAGATTTTTATGTGCTCTGAGGTCATTTCGTTGGAAGCGGGTTTTTAAGTGCTCTGCGATCATTTCATTGGAAGCGGGTTTTTAAGTGCTCTGGAGTCATTTCGTCGGAAGCGGGTTTTTAAGTGCTCTGGATTCAATTCATTGGAAGCAGGTTTTTGAGTGCTCTGGAGTCATTTCGTTGGAAGCGGGTTTTTATGTACTCGGAGGTCATTTTGTTGGAAGCGGGTTTTTAAGGGCTCTGGGATCATGTCGTTGGAAGTGGGTTTTTAAGTGCTGTGGAGTCCTTTCGTTGGAAGCGGGTTTTTCAGTCCACTGGAGTCATTTAGTTTGAAGGTGGTTTTTATGTGCACTGAGGACCTTTTGTTGGAACTGGGCTTTTAAGTACTCTGGAGTCATTTCGTTGGAAGCAGATTTTAGAGTGCTATAGTCATTTCCTTGGAAGTGGGTTTTTGAGTGCCCTGGAGTCATTTCGGTGGAAGGGGGTTTTTAAGTGCTCTGAAGTCATTTCTTTAGAAGCGGGTTTTTAAGTTCTCTGGAGTCATTTCGTTGGAAGCGGGTTTTTAAGTGCTCTGGAGTCAATTCATTGGAAGCAGGTTTTTGAGTGCTCTGGAGTCATTTCGTTGGAAGCGGGTTTTTATGTACTCGGAGGTCATTTTGTTGGAAGCGGGTTTTTAAGGGCTCTGCGATCATGTTTCGTTGGCGGGTTTTAAGTGCTGTGGAGTCCTTTCGTTGGGCGGGTTTTAAAGTCCACTGGAGTCATTTAGTTTGAAGGTGGTTTTTATGTGCACTGAGGACCTTTTGTTGGAACTGGGCTTTTAAGTACTCTGGAGTCATTTCGTTGGAAGCAGATTTTAGGGTGCTCTAGTCATTTCCTTGGGAGTGGGTTTTTAAGTGCTCTGAAGTTATTTCTTTGGAAGCGGGTTTTTAAGTTTTCTGGAGTCATTTCGTTGGAAGCGGGTTTTTAAGTGCTCTGGGATTATTTCTTTGGAAGCGGTTTTTTAAGTGCTGTGGATTCCTTTTGTTGGAAGCAGGTTTTTGAGTGCTCTGGAGTCATTTCGTTGGAAGTGGTTTTGAGTGCTCTGAAGTCATTCGTTAGGCGGGTTCTTAAGTGCTCTGCGATCATTTTGTTGGAAGCGGGTTTTTAAGTGCTCTGAGTCATTTCTTTGAAGTGGGCTTTTAAGTGCTCTGGAGACAATTCGTTGGGCGGGATTTTAAGTGCTCTGAGTCATTTCCTTTGAAGCGGGTTTTTAAGTGCTCTGGAGTCATTTCCTTTGAAGCGGGATTTTGAGTACTCTGGAGTCATTTCGTTGGAAGCGGGTTTTTAAGTGCTCTGGAGTCATTTGGTTGGAAGCGGGTTTTTAAGTGCTCTCGAGGCATTTCATTGGAAGCAGGATTTTGAGTTCTCTGGATTCATTTATTTGGAAGCGGGTTTTTGAGTGATCTGGAGTCATTTCGTTGAGCGGGCTTTTAAGTGCTCTGGAGTCATTTCGTTGGGCGGGATTTTGAGTACTCTGGAGTCATTTCGTTGGAAGCGGGTTTTTAAGTGCTCTGGTGTCATTTCATTGGAAGCGGGTTTTTAAGTGCTCTGGAGTCATTTCGTTAGAAGCGGGTTTTTAAGTGCTCTGGAGTCATTTCCTTGGAAGTGGGTTTTTGAGTGCTCTGGAGTCATTTCGTTGGAAGCGGGTTTTTCTGTGCTCGGAGGTCATTTCTTTGGAAGGGGGTTTTTAAGTGCTCTGGGATCATTTTGTTGGAAGCATTTTTTTAAGTGCTGTGGAGTCCTTTCGTTTGAAGCGGGTTTTTAAGTGCTCTGGAGTCATTTCGTTGGAATGGGGTTTTTATGTGCACTGAGGACATTTTGTTGGAACTGGGCTTTTAAGTACTCTGGAGTCATTTCGTTGGAAGCGGGTTTTAGAGTGCTCTAGTTATTTTCCTTAGGCGGGTTTTTATGTGCTCGGAGGTCATTTCTTTGGAAGCGGGTTTTTAAGTGCTCTGGGATCATTTTGTTGGAAGCGGGTTTTAAGTGCTGTGTAGTCCTTTGTTGGAAGCGGGTTTTAATTGCTCTGGAGTCATTTCGTTGGAATGGGTTTTTATGTGCACTGAGGACATTTGTTGGAACTCGGCATTTAAGTACTCTGGAGTCATTTCGTTGGGCGGGTTTTAGAGTGCTCTAGTTATTTCCTTGGAAGCAGGTTTTCAGTGCTCTGGAGTCATTTCATTTGGAGGGGTTTTTATGTGCACTGAGGACATTTTGTTTGGAACTGGGCTTTTAAGTACTCTGGAGTCATTTCGATGGGAGCGGGTTTTAGAGTGCTCTGGAGTCATTTCCTTGGAAGCGGGTTTTTGAGTGCTCTGGAGTCATTTCGTTGGAAGCGGGTTTTTAAGTGCTCTGGGATCATTTCGTTGGAAGCGGGTATTTAAGTGCTCCTGAGTCATTTCATTGGAATCGGGTTTTAGAGTGCTGTGGAGTCATTTCGTTAGAAGCGGGTTTTTAAGTGCTCTGGAATCATTTCCTAGGAAGGGAGTTTTAAAGTTCTCTGGAGTCATTTCGTTGGAAGCGGGTTTTTTAATGCTCTGGAGTCATTTCTTTGGAAACGTGTGTTTAAGTGTTTTGGAGTCATTTCGTTGGAAGCGGGTTTTTAATTGCTCTGGAGTCATTTCCTTTGAAGCGGATTTTATGTGCTCTCGAGGCATTTCATTGGAAGCAGGTTTTGAGTTCTCTGGATTCATTTAGTTGGAGCGGGTTTTGAGTGATCTGGAGTCATTTAGTTGGAAGCGGGTTTTTAATTGCTCTGGAGGCATTTAGTTGGAAGCAGGTTTTTAAGTGCTCTGGAGTCATTTCGTTGGAAGCGGGTTTTTAAGTGCTCTGGAGGCATTTCCTTGGAAGTGGGTTTTTGAGTGCTCTGAACTCATTTCTTTGGAAGCGGGTTTTTAAGTGGTCTGCGATCATTTCGTTTGCAGCGGGTTTTAAGTGCTCTGGGATCATTTCGTTTAGGCGGGTTTTTAAGTGCTGTGGAGTCCTTTCGTTTGAAGCGGGTTTTTAAGTGCTCTGGAGTCATTTCGTTGGAATGGGGTTTTTATGTGCACTGAGGACATTTTGTTGGAACTGGGCTTTTAAGTACTCTAGAGTCATTTTGTTGGAAGCGGGTTTTAGAGTGCTCTAGTCATTTCCTTGGAAGCGGGTTTTTATGTGCTCGGAGGTCATTTCTTTGGAATCGGGTTTTTAAGTGCTCTGGGATCATTTTGTTGGAAGCGGGTTTTTAAGTGCTGCGTAGTCCTTTCGTTGGAAGCAGGTTTTTAATTGCTCTGGAGTCATTTCGTTGGAAAGGGGTTTTTATGTGCACTGAGGACATTTTGTTGGAATTGGGCTTTTAAGTGCTCTGGAGTCATTTCGTTGGAAGGGGGTTTTTAAGTGCTCTGAAGTCATTTCGTTGGAAGAGCGTTTTTATGTGCTCAGAGGTCATTTCGTTGTAAGCGGGTTTTAAGTGCTCTGGGATCATTTCTTTGGAAGCGTTTTTTTAAGTGCTGTGGAGTCCTTTTGTTGGAAGCAGGTTTTTAAGTGCTCTGGAGTCATTTCGTTTGGAGGGGGTTTTTATGTGCACTGAGGACATTTTGTTTGGAACTGGGCTTTTAAGTACTCTGGAGTCATTTCGATGGAAGCGGGTTTTAGAGTGCTCTGGAGTCATTTTTCCTTGAAGCGGGTTTTTGAGTGCTCTGGAGTCATTTCGTTGAGCGGGTTTTTAAGTGCTCTGGGATCATTTCATTGGAAGCAGGTTTTTAAGTGCTCTGAAGTAATTTCTTTGGAAGCTGGTTTTTAAGTTCTCTGGAGTTATTTCGTTGGAAGCGGGTTTTTAAGTGCTCTGGAGTCATTTCATTGGACGCGGGATTTTGAGTGCTCTGGAGTCATTTCGTTGGAAGAGCGTTTTTATGTGCTCAGAGGTCATTTCGTTGGAAGCGGGTTTTTAAGTGCTCTGGGATTATTTCTTTGGAAGTGGTTTTTTAAGTGCTGTGGATTCCTTTTGTTGGAAGCAGGTTTTTAAGTGCTCTGGAGTCATTTCGTTTGGAGGGGGTTTTTATGTGCATTGAGGACATTTTGTTTGGAACTGGGCTTTTAAGTACTCTGGAGTCATTTCGATGGAAGCGGGTTTTAGAGTGCTCTGGAGTCATTTCCTTGGAAGCGGGTTTTTGAGTGCTCTGGAGTCATTTCGTTGGAAGCAGGTTTTTAAGTGCTCTGGGATCATTTCTTTGGAAGCGGTTTTTTAAGTGCTGTGGAGTCCGTTGTTGAAGCAGGTTGTTAAGTGCTCTGGAGTCATTTCGTTTGGAGGGGGTTTTTATGTGCACTGAGGACATTTTGTTTGGAACTGGGCTTTTAAGTACTCTGGAGTCATTTCGATGGAAGCGGGTTTTTAAGTGCTCTGCGATCATTTCATTGGAAGCGGGTTTTTAAGTGCTCTGGAGTCATTTCGTTGGAAGCGGGTTTTTAAGTGCTCTGGATTCAATTCATTGGAAGCAGGTTTTTGAGTGCTCTGGAGTCATTTCGTTGGAAGCGGGTTTTTAAGGGCTCTGGGATCATGTCGTTGGAAGTGGGTTTTTAAGTGCTGTGGAGTCCTTTCGTTGGAAGCGGGTTTTTCAGTCCACTGGAGTCATTTAGTTTGAAGGTGGTTTTTATGTGCACTGAGGTCCTTTTGTTGGAACTGTGCTTTTAAGTACTCTGGAGTCATTTCGTTGGAAGCGGATTTTAGAGTGCTATAGTCATTTCCTTGGAAGTGGGTTTTTGAGTGCCCTTGAGTCATTTCGGTGGAAGGGGGTTTGTAAGTGCTCTGAAGTCATTTCTTTGGAAGCGGGATTTTAAGTTCTCTAGAGTCATTTCGTTGGAAGCGGGTTTTTAAGTGCTCTGGAGTCAATTCATTGGAAGCAGGTTTTTGAGTGCTCTGGAGTCATTTCGTTGGAAGTGGGTTTTTATGTACTCGGAGGTCATTTTGTTGGAAGCGGGTTTTTAAGGGCTCTGCGATCATGTCTTTGGAAGCGGGTTTTTAAGTGCTGTGGAGTCCTTTCATTGGAAGCGGGTTTTAAAGTCCACTGGAGTCATTTAGTTTGAAGTTGGTTTTTATGTGCAGTGAGGACCTTTTGTTGTAACTGGGCTTTTAAGTACTCTGGAGTCATTTCGTTTGAAGCAGATTTTAGAGTGCTCTAGTCATTTCCTTGGGAGTGGGTTTTTAAGTGCTCTGGAGTCATTTCTTTGGAAGCGGGTTTTTAAGTGTTCTGAAGTTATTTCTTTGGAAGCGGGTTTTTAAGTTCTCTGGAGTCATTTCGATTTGGAGCGGGTTTTTAAGTGCTCTGGGATTATTTCTTTGGAAGCGGTTTTTTAAGTGCTGTGGATTCCTTTTGTTGGAAGCAGGTTTTTGAGTGCTCTGGAGTCATTTCGTTGGAAGTGGTTTTTGAGTGCTCTGAAGTCATTTCGTTGGAAGCAGGTTCTTAAGTGCTCTGCGATCATTTAGTTAGGCGGTTTTTAAGTGCTCTGAGTCATTTCCTTTGAGGCGGGCTTTTAAGTGCTCTGGAGTCAATTTGTTGAAGCGGGATTTTAAGTGCTCTGGAGTCATTTCCTTTGACGGGCGGGTTTTTAAGTGCTCTGGAGTCATTTCCTTTGAGCGGGATTTTGAGTACTCTGGAGTCATTTTTCGTTGGAAGCGGGTTTTTAAGTGCTCTGAGTCATTTGGTTGGAAGCGGGTTTTTAAGTGCTCTCGAGGCATTTCATTGGAAGCAGTTTTTTGAGTTCTCTGGATTCATTTATTTGAAGCGGGTTTTGAGTGATCTGAGTCATTTCCTTGAGGCGGGCTTTTAAGTGCTCTAGAGTTAATTCGTTAGAAGCGGGATTTTGAGTACTCTGAGTCATTTCGTTGAAGGCGGGTTTATAAGTGCTCTGGAGTCATTTCTTTGGAAGCGGGTTTTTAAGTGCTCTCGAGGCATTTCATTGGAAGCAGGTTTTTGAGTTCTCTGGATTCATTTATTTTAGGCGGTTTTTGAGTGATCTGGAGTCATTTCTTTGGAGCGGGCTTTTAAGTGCTCTGGAGTCAATTCGTTGGGCGGGATTTTGAGTACTCTGGAGTCATTTCGTTTAGGCGGGTTTTTAAGTGCTCTGGTGTCATTTCATTGGAAGCGGGTTTTTAAGTGCTCTGGAGTCATTTCGTTAGAAGCGGGTTTTTAAGTGCTCTGGATTCATTTCCTTGGAAGTGGGTTTTTGAGTGCTCTGGAATCATTTCATTGGAAGCGGGTTTTTATGTGCTCGGAGGTCATTTCTTTGGAAGGGGGTTTTTAAGTGCTCTGGGATCATTTTGTTGGAAGCGTTTTTTTAAGTGCTGTGGAGTCCTTTCGTTTGAAGCGGGTTTTTAAGTGCTCTGGAGTCATTTCGTTGGAATGGGGTTTTTATGTGCACTGAGGACATTTTGTTGGAACTGGGCTTTTAAGTACTCTAGAGTCATTTCGTTGGAAGCGGGTTTTAGAGTGCTCTAGTTATTTCCTTGGAAGCGGGTTTTTATGTGCTCGGAGGTCATTTCTTTGGAAGCGGGTTTTTAAGTGCTCTGGGATCATTTTGTTGGAAGCGGTTTTTTAAGTGCTGTGTAGTCCTTTCGTTGGAAGCGGGTTTTTAAGTGCTCTGGAGTCATTTCGTTTGGAGGGGGTTTTTATGTGCACTGAGGACATTTTGTTTGGAACTGGGCTTTTAAGTACTCTGGAGTCATTTCGATGGAAGCGGGTTTTAGAGTGCTCTGGAGTCATTTCCTTGGAAGCGGGTTTTTGAGTGCTCTGGAGTCATTTCGTTGGAAGCGGGTTTTTAAGTGCTCTGGGATCATTTCATTGGAAGCGGGTTTTTAAGTGCTCTGAAGTAATTTCTTTGGAAGCTGGTTTTTAAGTTCTCTGGAGTCATTTCGTTACAGCGGGTTTTTAAGTGCTCTGGAGTCATTTCATTGGGACGCGGGTTTTTGAGTGCTCTGGAGTCATTTAGTGCGTTTTTTTGGAAGTCAGGCGGGTTTTAAGTGCTCTGGGATCATTTCTTTGGAAGCGGTTTTTTAAGTGCTGTGGAGTCCGTTTGTTGGAAGCATGTTTTTAAGTGCTCTGGAGTCATTTCGTTTGGAGGGGTTTTTATGTGCACTGAGGACATTTTGTTTGGAACTGGGCTTTTACGTACTCTGGAGTCATTCGATGGAGCGGGTTTTAGAGTGCTCTGGAGTCATTTCCTTGGAGGCGGGTTTTGAGTGCTCTGGAGTCATTTCGTTGGAGGCGGGTTTTTAAGTGCTCTGAGTCATTTCTTTGGAAGCAGGGTTTTAAATGTTCCGGTGTCCTTTCGTTTGGAATCGGGGTTTAAGAGCTCTAGGGTTGTTTAGTTGGAAGCAGGTTTTTAAATGCTCTGTAGTCATTTGGGTGGAAGCGGTTTTTAAGTGCTCTGGAGTCATTTCGTTGGAAGTGGGTTTTTAAGTGTTCTAGAGTCATTTCTTTGGAAGCGGGTTTTAGAGTGCTCTGGAGTCATTTCCTTGATAGCGGTTTTTGAGTGCTTTGAGTCATTTCCTTGGAAGCAGGTTTTTAAGTACAGTGGAGTCATGTCATTGGGCGTGTTTTTGAGTGCTCTGGAGTCATTTCGTTTAGGCGGGTTTTTGTGCTCTGGGATCATTTCGTTAAGCGGGTTTTAAGTGCTCCTGAGTCATTTCGTTGGGCGGGGTTTTAAATGTTCTGGTGTCCTTTTGTTGGAATAGGTGTTTAAGTGCTCTAGGGTTGTTTCATTGGAAGCAGGTTTTTAAATGCTCTGTAGTCATTTGGTTGGAAGTGGTTTTTAAGTGCTCTGGAGTCATTTCGTTGAAAGCAAGTTTTAGAGTGCTCTGGAATCATTTTGTTGGAATCGGGTTTTTAAGTGTTCTGGAATATTTCGTTGGAAGCAGATTTTTATGTGCTCTGAGGTCATTTCGTTGGAAGTGGGTTTTAAGTGCTCGGAGGTCATTTAATTGGAGGCGGTTTTTAAATGCTGTGGAGTCCTTTCGTTGGAGGCAGGTTTTTTAAGTGTTCTGGAGTCATTTCGTTGGAATGGGGTTTTTATGTACACTGAGGACATTTTGTTGGAACTGGGCTTTTAAGTACTCTGGAGTCATTTTGTTGGAAGCAGATTTTAGAGTGCTCTGGAATCATTTCGATGGAAGCGGGTTTTAGAGTGCTCTGGAGTCATTTCGTTGGAAGCAGGTTTTTGAGTGCTCTGAAGTCATTTCGTTGGAAGCGGGTTTTTAAGTGCTCTGCGATCATTTCATTTAGGCGGGTTTTTAAGTGCTCTGGAGTCATTCGTTTGGAAGCGGGTTTTTAAGTGCTCTGGATTCAATTCATTGGAATCAGGTTTTTGAGTGCTCTGGAGTCATTTCGTTGGAAGCGGGTTTTTATGTACTCGGAGGTCATTTTGTTGGAAGCGGGTTTTTAAGGGCTCTGGGATCATGTCGTTGGAAGCGGGTTTTTAAGTGCTGTGGAGTCCTTTCGTTGGAAGCGGGTTTTAAAGTCCACTGGAGTCATTTAGTTTGAAGGTGGTTTTTATGTGCACTGAGGACCTTTTGTTGGAACTGGGCTTTTAAGTACTCTGGAGTCATTTCGTTGGAAGCAGATTTTAGAGTGCTCTAGTCATTTCCTTGGGAGTGGGTTTTTAAGTGCTCTGGAGTCATTTCTTTGGAAGCGGGTTTTTAGGTGCTCTGAAGTTATTTCTTTGGAAGCGGGTTTTTAAGTTCTCTGGAGTCATTTCGTTGGAAGCGGGTTTTTAAGTGCTCTGGGATTATTTCTTTGGAAGCGGTTTTTTAAGTGCTGTGGATTCCTTTTGTTGGAAGCAGGTTTTTGAGTGCTCTGGAGTCATTTCTTTGGAAGTGGTTTTTGAGTGCTCTGAAGTCATTTCGTTGGAAGCGGGTTTTTAAGTGCTCTGGAGTCATTTCCTTTGAAGCAGGCTTTTAAGTGCTCTGGAGTCAATTCGTTGGAAGCGGGATTTTAAGTGCTCTGGAGTCATTTCCTTGGAAGCGGGCTTTTAAGTGCTCTGGAGTCAATTCGTTGGAAGCGGGATTTTGAGTACTCTGGAGTCATTTCGTTGGAAGCGGGTTTTTAAGTGCTCTGGTGTCATTTCATTGGAAGCGGGTTTTTAAGTGCTCTGGAGTCATTTCGTTAGAAGCGGGTTTTTAAGTGCTCTGGAGTCATTTCCTTGGAAGTGGGTTTTTGAGTGCTCTGGAGTCATTTCGTTAGGCGGGTTTTTCTGTGCTCGGAGGTCATTTCTTTGGAAGGGGTTTTTAAGTGCTCTGGGATCATTTTGTTGGAAGCATTTTTTAAGTGCTGTGGAGTCCTTTTCGTTTGAAGCGGGTTTTTAAGTGCTCTGGAGTCATTTCGTTGGAATGGGGTTTTTATGTGCACTGAGGACATTTTGTTGGAACTGGGCTTTTAAGTACTCTGGAGTCATTTCGTTGGAAGCGGGTTTTAGAGTGCTCTAGTTATTTCCTTGGAAGCGGGTTTTTATGTGCTCGGAGGTCATTTCTTTGGAAGCGGGTTTTTAAGTGCTCTGGGATCATTTTGTTGGAAGCATTTTTTTAAGTGCTGTGGAGTCCTTTCGTTTGAAGCGGGTTTTTAAGTGCTCTGGAGTCATTTCGTTGGAATGGGGTTTTTATGTGCACTGAGGACATTTTGTTGGAACTGGGCTTTTAAGTACTCTGGAGTCATTTCGTTGGAAGCGGGTTTTAGAGTGCTCTAGTTATTTCATTTAGGCGGGTTTTTTATGTGCTCGGAGGTCATTTCTTTGGAAGCGGGTTTTTAAGTGCTCTGGGATCATTTTGTTGGAAGCGGGTTTTTAAGTGCTGTGTAGTCCTTTGTTGGAAGCGGGTTTTTAATTGCTCTGGAGTCATTTCGTTGGAATGGGGTTTTTATGTGCACTGAGGACATTTTGTTGGAACTCGGCATTTAAGTACTCTGGAGTCATTTCGTTGGAAGCGGGTTTTAGAGTGCTCTAGTTATTTCCTTGGAAGCAGGTTTTTCAGTGCTCTGGAGTCATTTCATTTGGAGGGGGTTTTTATGTGCACTGAGGACATTTTGTTTGGAACTGGGCTTTTAAGTACTCTGGAGTCATTTCGATGGGAGCGGGTTTTAGAGTGCTCTGGAGTCATTTCCTTGGAAGCGGGTTTTTGAGTGCTCTGGAGTCATTTCGTTTAGGCGGGTTTTTAAGTGCTCTGGGATCATTTCGTTTAGGCGGGTATTTAAGTGCTCCTGAGTCATTTCATTGGAATCGGGTTTTAGAGTGCTGTGGAGTCATTTCGTTAGAAGCGGGTTTTTAAGTGCTCTGGAATCATTTCCTAGGAAGGGAGTTTTAAAGTTCTCTGGAGTCATTTCGTTGGAAGCGGGTTTTTTAATGCTCTGGAGTCATTTCTTTGGAAACGTGTGTTTAAGTGTTTTGGAGTCATTTCGTTGGAAGCGGGTTTTTAATTGCTCTGGAGTCATTTCCTTTGAAGCGGATTTTATGTGCTCTCGAGGCATTTCATTGGAAGCAGGTTTTTGAGTTCTCTGGATTCATTTAGTTGGAAGCGGGTTTTTGAGTGATCTGGAGTCATTTCGTTGGAAGCGGGTTTTTAATTGCTCTGGAGGCATTTAGTTGGAAGCAGGTTTTTAAGTGCTCTGGAGTCATTTCGTTGGAAGCGGGTTTTTAAGTGCTCTGGAGGCATTTCCTTGGAAGTGGGTTTTTGAGTGCTCTGAACTCATTTCTTTGGAAGCGGGTTTTTAAGTGGTCTGCGATCATTTCGTTGGAAGCGGGTTTTTAAGTGCTCTGGGATCATTTTTATTTAGGCGGGTTTTTAAGTGCTGTGGAGTCCTTTCGTTTGAAGCGGGTTTTTAAGTGCTCTGGAGTCATTTCGTTGGAATGGGGTTTTTATGTGCACTGAGGACATTTTGTTGGAACTGGGCTTTTAAGTACTCTAGAGTCATTTTGTTGGAAGCGGGTTTTAGAGTGCTCTAGTCATTTCCTTGGAAGCGGGTTTTTATGTGCTCGGAGGTCATTTCTTTGGAATCGGGTTTTTAAGTGCTCTGGGATCATTTTGTTGGAAGCGGGTTTTTAAGTGCTGCGTAGTCCTTTCGTTGGAAGCAGGTTTTTAATTGCTCTGGAGTCATTTCGTTGGAAAGGGTTTTTATGTGCACTGAGGACATTTTGTTGGAATTGGGCTTTTAAGTGCTCTGGAGTCATTTCGTTGGAAGGGTTTTTAAGTGCTCTGAAGTCATTTCGTTGGAAGCGTTTTTATGTGCTCAGAGGTCATTTCGTTGTAGCGGGTTTTTAAGTGCTCTGGGATCATTTCTTTGGAGCGGTTTTTAAGTGCTGTGGAGTCCTTTTGTTGGAAGCAGGTTTTTAAGTGCTCTGGAGTCATTTCGTTTGGAGGGGGTTTTTATGTGCACTGAGGACATTTTGTTTGGAACTGGGCTTTTAAGTACTCTGGAGTCATTTCGATGGAAGCGGGTTTTAGAGTGCTCTGGAGTCATTTCCTTGGAAGCGGGTTTTTGAGTGCTCTGGAGTCATTTCGTTGGAAGCGGGTTTTTAAGTGCTCTGGGATCATTTCATTGGAAGCAGGTTTTTAAGTGCTCTGAAGTAATTTCTTTGGAAGCTGGTTTTTAAGTTCTCTGGAGTTATTTCGTTGGAAGCGGGTTTTTAAGTGCTCTGGAGTCATTTCATTGGACGCGGGATTTTGAGTGCTCTGGAGTCATTTCGTTGGAAGAGCGTTTTTATGTGCTCAGAGGTCATTTCGTTGGAAGCGGGTTTTTAAGTGCTCTGGGATTATTTCTTTGGAAGTGGTTTTTTAAGTGCTGTGGATTCCTTTTGTTGGAAGCAGGTTTTTAAGTGCTCTGGAGTCATTTCGTTTGGAGGGGGTTTTTATGTGCATTGAGGACATTTTGTTTGGAACTGGGCTTTTAAGTACTCTGGAGTCATTTCGATGGAAGCGGGTTTTAGAGTGCTCTGGAGTCATTTCCTTGGAAGCGGGTTTTTGAGTGCTCTGGAGTCATTTCGTTGGAAGCAGGTTTTTAAGTGCTCTGGGATCATTTCTTTGGAAGCGGTTTTTTAAGTGCTGTGGAGTCCGTTTGTTGGAAGCAGGTTGTTAAGTGCTCTGGAGTCATTTCGTTTGGAGGGGGTTTTTTGTGCCACGAGGACATTTTGTTTGGAACTGGGCTTTTAAGTACTCTGGAGTCATTTTCGATGGAAGCGGGTTTTTAAGTGCTCTGCGATCATTTCATTTGGCGCGGGTTTTTAAGTGCTCTGGAGTCATTTCGTTAGGCGGGTTTTTAAGTGCTCTGGATTCAATTCATTGGAAGCAGGTTTTTGAGTGCTCTGGAGTCATTTCGTTGGAAGCGGGTTTTTAAGGGCTCTGGGATCATGTCGTTGGAAGTGGGTTTTTAAGTGCTGTGGAGTCCTTTCGTTGGAAGCGGGTTTTTCAGTCCACTGGAGTCATTTAGTTTGAAGGTGGTTTTTATGTGCACTGAGGTCCTTTTGTTGGAACTGTGCTTTTAAGTACTCTGGAGTCATTAGATTTAGGCGGATTTTAGAGTGCTATAGTCATTTCCTTGGAAGTGGGTTTTTGAGTGCCCTTGAGTCATTTCGGTGGAAGGGGGTTTGTAAGTGCTCTGAAGTCATTTCTTTGGAAGCGGGATTTTAAGTTCTCTAGAGTCATTTCGTTGGAAGCGGGTTTTTAAGTGCTCTGGAGTCAATTCATTGGAAGCAGGTTTTTGAGTGCTCTGGAGTCATTTCGTTGGAAGTGGGTTTTTATGTACTCGGAGGTCATTTTGTTGGAAGCGGGTTTTTAAGGGCTCTGCGATCATGTCTTTGGAAGCGGGTTTTTAAGTGCTGTGGAGTCCTTTCATTGGAAGCGGGTTTTAAAGTCCACTGGAGTCATTTAGTTTGAAGTTGGTTTTTATGTGCAGTGAGGACCTTTTGTTGTAACTGGGCTTTTAAGTACTCTGGAGTCATTTCGTTTGAAGCAGATTTTAGAGTGCTCTAGTCATTTCCTTGGGAGTGGGTTTTTAAGTGCTCTGGAGTCATTTCTTTGGAAGCGGGTTTTTAAGTGTTCTGAAGTTATTTCTTTGGAAGCGGGTTTTTAAGTTCTCTGGAGTCATTTCGTTGGAAGCGGGTTTTTAAGTGCTCTGGGATTATTTCTTTGGAAGCGGTTTTTTAAGTGCTGTGGATTCCTTTTGTTGGAAGCAGGTTTTTGAGTGCTCTGGAGTCATTTCGTTGGAAGTGGTTTTTGAGTGCTCTGAAGTCATTTCGTTGGAAGCAGGTTCTTAAGTGCTCTGCGATCATTTCGTTGGAAGCGGGTTTTTAAGTGCTCTGGAGTCATTTCCTTTGAAGCGGGCTTTTAAGTGCTCTGGAGTCAATTTGTTGGAAGCGGGATTTTAAGTGCTCTGGAGTCATTTCCTTTGAAGCGGGTTTTTAAGTGCTCTGGAGTCATTTCCTTTGAAGCGGGATTTTGAGTACTCTGGAGTCATTTCGTTGGAAGCGGGTTTTTAAGTGCTCTGGAGTCATTTGGTTGGAAGCGGGTTTTTAAGTGCTCTCGAGGCATTTCATTGGAAGCAGTTTTTTGAGTTCTCTGGATTCATTTATTTGGAAGCGGGTTTTTGAGTGATCTGGAGTCATTTCCTTGGAAGCGGGCTTTTAAGTGCTCTAGAGTTAATTCGTTAGAAGCGGGATTTTGAGTACTCTGGAGTCATTTCGTTGGAAGCGGGTTTATAAGTGCTCTGGAGTCATTTCTTTGGAAGCGGGTTTTTAAGTGCTCTCGAGGCATTTCATTGGAAGCAGGTTTTTGAGTTCTCTGGATTCATTTATTTAGGCGGTTTTTGAGTGATCTGGAGTCATTTCGTTGGGCGGGCTTTTAAGTGCTCTGGAGTCAATTCGTTGGGCGGGATTTTGAGTACTCTGGAGTCATTTCGTTGGGCGGGTTTTAAGTGCTCTGGTGTCATTTCATTGGAGCGGGTTTTTAAGTGCTCTGGAGTCATTTCGTTTAAGCGGGTTTTTAAGTGCTCTGGATTCATTTCCTTGGAAGTGGGTTTTTGAGTGCTCTGGAATCATTTCATTGGAAGCGGGTTTTTATGTGCTCGGAGGTCATTTCTTTGGAAGGGGTTTTAAGTGCTCTGGGATCATTTTGTTAGGCGTTCTTTTAAGTGCTGTGGAGTCCTTTCGTTTGAAGCGGGTTTTTAAGTGCTCTGGAGTCATTTCGTTGGAATGGGGTTTTTATGTGCACTGAGGACATTTTGTTGGAACTGGGCTTTTAAGTACTCTAGAGTCATTTCGTTGGAAGCGGGTTTTAGAGTGCTCTAGTTATTTCCTTGGAAGCGGGTTTTTATGTGCTCGGAGGTCATTTCTTTGGAAGCGGGTTTTTAAGTGCTCTGGGATCATTTTGTTGGAAGCGGTTTTTTAAGTGCTGTGTAGTCCTTTCGTTGGAAGCGGGTTTTTAAGTGCTCTGGAGTCATTTCGTTTGGAGGGGGTTTTTATGTGCACTGAGGACATTTTGTTTGGAACTGGGCTTTTAAGTACTCTGGAGTCATTTCGATGGAAGCGGGTTTTAGAGTGCTCTGGAGTCATTTCCTTGGAAGCGGGTTTTTGAGTGCTCTGGAGTCATTTCGTTGGAAGCGGGTTTTTAAGTGCTCTGGGATCATTTCATTGGAAGCGGGTTTTTAAGTGCTCTGAAGTAATTTCTTTGGAAGCTGGTTTTTAAGTTCTCTGGAGTCATTTCGTTGGAAGCGGGTTTTTAAGTGCTCTGGAGTCATTTCATTTCATTGGGGATTTTGAGTGCTCTGGAGTCATTTCGTTGGAAGAGCGTTTTTATGTGCTCAGAGGTCATTTCGTTTTAGGCGGGTTTTTAAGTGCTCTGGGATTATTTCTTTGGAAGTGGTTTTTTAAGTGCTGTGGATTCCTTTTGTTGGAAGCAGGTTTTTAAGTGCTCTGGAGTCATTTCGTTTGGAGGGGGTTTTTATGTGCATTGAGGACATTTTGTTTGGAACTGGGCTTTTAAGTACTCTGGAGTCATTTCGATGGAAGCGGGTTTTAGAGTGCTCTGGAGTCATTTCCTTGGAAGCGGGTTTTTGAGTGCTCTGGAGTCATTTCGTTGGAAGCAGGTTTTTAAGTGCTCTGGGATCATTTCTTTAGGCGGTTTTTAAGTGCTGTGGAGTCCGTTTGTTGGAAGCATGTTGTTAAGTGCTCTGGAGTCATTTCGTTTGGAGGGGGTTTTTATGTGCACTGAGGACATTTTGTTTGGAACTGGGCTTTTAAGTACTCTGGAGTCATTTCGATGGAAGCGGGTTTTAGAGTGCTCTGGAGTCATTTCCTTGGAGGCGGGTTTTGAGTGCTCTGAGTCATTTCATTGGAAGCAGGGTTTTAAATGTGGAAGCAGGGTTTTAAATGTTCGGTGTCCTTTCGTTGGAATCGGGTTTAAGAGCTCTAGGGTTGTTTCGTTGGAAGCAGGTTTTTAAATGCTCTGTAGTCATTTGGTGGAAGCGGTTTTTAAGTGCTCTGGAGTCATTTCGTTGGAATTGGGTTTTTAAGTGTTCTAGAGTCATTTCGTTAGGCGGGTTTTAGAGTGCTCTGAGTCATTTCCTTGATAGCGGTTTTGAGTGCTTTGGAGTCATTTCCTTGGAAGCAGGTTTTTAAGTACAGTGGAGTCATGTCATTGGGCGTGTTTTTGAGTGCTCTGGAGTCATTTCGTTAGGCGGGTTTTATGTGCTCTGGGATCATTTCGTTGGAAGCGGGTTTTAAGTGCTCCTGAGTCATTTCGTTGTAGGCGGGGTTTTAAATGTTCTGGTGTCCTTTTGTTGGAATAGGTGTTTAAGTGCTCTAGGGTTGTTTCATTGGAAGCAGGTTTTTAAATGCTCTGTAGTCATTTGGTTGGAAGTGGTTTTTAAGTGCTCTGGAGTCATTTCGTTGAAAGCAAGTTTTAGAGTGCTCTGGAATCATTTTGTTGGAATCGGGTTTTTAAGTGTTCTGGAATATTTCGTTGGAAGCAGATTTTTATGTGCTCTGAGGTCATTTCGTTGGAAGTGGGTTTTTAAGTGCTCGGAGGTCATTTCGTTGGAAGCGGTTTTTTAAATGCTGTGGAGTCCTTTCGTTGGAGGCAGGTTTTTAAGTGCTCTGGAGTCATTTCGTTGGAATGGGGTTTTTATGTACACTGAGGACATTTTGTTGGAACTGGGCTTTTAAGTACTCTGGAGTCATTTTGTTGGAAGCAGATTTTAGAGTGCTCTGGAATCATTTCGATGGAAGCGGGTTTTAGAGTGCTCTGGAGTCATTTCGTTGGAAGCAGGTTTTTGAGTGCTCTGAAGTCATTTCGTTGTAAGCGGGTTTTTAAGTGCTCTGCGATCATTTCATTGGAAGCGGGTTTTTAAGTGCTCTGGAGTCATTTAGTCGGAGCGGGTTTTTAAGTGCTCTGGATTCAATTCATTGGAATCAGGTTTTGAGTGCTCTGGAGTCATTTCGTTGGGCGGTTTTTATGTACTCGGAGGTCATTTGTTGGAAGCGGGTTTTTAAGGGCTCTGGGATCATGTCGTTGGAGGCGGGTTTTTAAGTGCTGTGGAGTCCTTTCGTTGGGAAGCGGGTTTTAAAGTCCACTGGAGTCATTTAGTTTGAAGGTGGTTTTATGTGCACTGAGGACCTTTTGTTGGAACTGGGCTTTTAAGTACTCTGGAGTCATTTCGTTGGAAGCAGATTTTAGAGTGCTCTAGTCATTTCCTTGGGAGTGGGTTTTAAGTGCTCTGGAGTCATTTCTTTAGGCGGGTTTTTAGGTGCTCTGAAGTTATTTCTTTGGGCGGGTTTTTAAGTTCTCTGGAGTCATTTCGTTTAGAGCGGGTTTTTAAGTGCTCTGGGATTATTTCTTTGAGCGGTTTTTTTAAGTGCTGTGGATTCCTTTTGTTGGAAGCAGGTTTTTGAGTGCTCTGGAGTCATTTCTTTGGAAGTGGTTTTTGAGTGCTCTGAAGTCATTTCGTTGGAAGCGGGTTTTTAAGTGCTCTGGAGTCATTTCCTTTGAAGCAGGCTTTTAAGTGCTCTGGAGTCAATTCGTTGGAAGCGGGATTTTAAGTGCTCTGGAGTCATTTCCTTGGAAGCGGGCTTTTAAGTGCTCTGGAGTCAATTCGTTGGAAGCGGGATTTTGAGTACTCTGGAGTCATTTCGTTGGAAGCGGGTTTATAAGTGCTCTGGAGTCATTTCTTTGGAAGCGGGTTTTTAAGTGCTCTCGAGGCATTTCATTGGAAGCAGGTTTTTGAGTTCTCTGGATTCATTTATTTGGAAGCGAGTTTTTGAGTTATCTGGAGTCATTTCGTTGGAAGCGGGCTTTTAAGTGCTCTGGAGTCATTTCGTTGGAAGCGGGTTTTTAAGTGCTCTGGTGTCATTTCATTGGAAGTGGGTTTTTAAGTGCTCTGGAGTCATTTCGTTAGAAGCGGGTTTTTAAGTGCTCTGGAGTCATTTCCTTGGAAGTGGGTTTTTGAGTGCTCTGGAGTCATTTCATTGGAAGCGGGTTTTTATGTGCTCGGAGGTCATTTCTTTGGAAGGGGGTTTTTAAGTGCTCTGGGATCATTTTGTTGGAACCTTTTTTTTAAATGCTGTGGAGTCCTTTCGTTTGAAGCGGGTTTTTAAGTGCTCTGGAGTCATTTCGTTGGAATGGGGTTTTTATGTGCACTGAGGACATTTTGTTGGAACTGGGCTTTTAAGTACTCTAGAGTCATTTTGTTGGAAGCGGGTTTTAGAGTGCTCTAGTCATTTCCTTGGAAGCGGGTTTTTAGTGCTCTGGGATCAATTTTTGTTGGAGCGGGTTTTTAAGTGCTGTGTAGTCCTTTCGTTGGAAGCGGGTTTTTAATTGCTCTGGAGTCATTTCGTTGGAATGGGGTTTTTATGTGCACTGAGGACATTTTGTTGGAACTTGGCATTTAAGTACTCTAGAGTCATTTCGTTGGAAGCGGGTTTTAGAGTGCTCTAGTTATTTCCTTGGAAGCAGGTTTTTCAGTGCTCTGGAGTCATTTCGTTTGGAGGGGGTTTTTATGTGCACTGAGGACATTTTGTTTGGAACTGGGCTTTTAAGTACTCTGGAGTCATTTCGATGTGAGCGGGTTTTAGAGTGCTCTGGAGTCATTTCCTTAGGCGGGTTTTTGAGTGCTCTGGAGTCATTTCGTTAGGCGGGTTTTTAAGTGCTCTGGGATCATTTCGTTGGCGGGTTTTTAAGTGCTCTGAGTCATTTCATTGGAAGCGGGTTTTAGAGTGCTGTGGAGTCATTTCGTTTAGGCGGGTATTTAAGTGCTCTGGAATCATTTAAGTAGGAAGGCGAGTTTTAAAGTGCTCTGTAGTCATTTCGTTGGAAGCAGGTTTTAGAGTGCTCTGGAGTCATTTCGTTGGAGGCGGGCTTTTAAGTGCTCTGGAGTCATTTCGTTGAGGCGGGTTTTTAATGCTCTGGAGTCATTTCTTTGGAAAGCGTGTGTTTAAGTGTTTTGGAGTCATTTAAATTTGGGCGGGTTTTTAAGTGCTCTGGAGTCATTTCCTTTGAAGCGGGTTTTTAAGTGCTCTCGAGGCATTTCATTGGAAGCAGGTTTTTGAGTTCTCTGGATTCATTTAGTTGGAAGCGGGTTTTTGAGTGATCTGGAGTCATTTCGTTGGAAGCGGGTTTTTAATTGCTCTGGAGGCATTTAGTTGGAAGCAGGTTTTTAAGTGCTCTGGAGTCATTTCGTTGGAAGCGGGTTTTTAAGTGCTCTGGAGGCATTTCCTTGGAAGTGGGTTTTTGAGTGCTCTGAACTCATTTCGTTGGAAGCGGGTTTTTAAGTGCTCTGGGATCATTTCGTTGGAAGCGGGTTTTTAAGTGCTGTGGAGTCCTTTCGTTTGAAGCGGTTTTTAAGTGCTCTGGAGTCATTTCGTTGGAATGGGGTTTTTATGTGCACTGAGGACATTTTGTTGGAACTGGGCTTTTAAGTACTCTAGAGTCATTTTGTTGGAAGCGGGTTTTAGAGTGCTCTAGTCATTTCCTTGGAAGCGGGTTTTTATGTGCTCGGAGGTCATTTCTTTGGAATCGGGTTTTTAAGTGCTCTGGGATCATTTTGTTGGAAGCGGGTTTTTAAGTGCTGCGTAGTCCTTTCGTTGGAAGCAGGTTTTTAATTGCTCTGGAGTCATTTCGTTGGAAAGGGGTTTTTATGTGCACTGAGGACATTTTGTTGGAATTGGGCTTTTAAGTGCTCTGGAGTCATTTCGTTGGAAGGGGGTTTTTAAGTGCTCTGAAGTCATTTCGTTGGAAGAGCGTTTTTATGTGCTCAGAGGTCATTTCGTTGTAAGCGGGTTTTTAAGTGCTCTGGGATCATTTCTTTGGAAGCGGTTTTTTAAGTGCTGTGGAGTCCTTTTGTTGGAAGCAGGTTTTTAAGTGCTCTGGAGTCATTTCGTTTGGAGGGGGTTTTTATGTGCACTGAGGACATTTTGTTTGGAACTGGGCTTTTAAGTACTCTGGAGTCATTTCGATGGAAGCGGGTTTTAGAGTGCTCTGGAGTCATTTCGTTGGAAGCGGGTTTTTAAGTGCTCTGGGATCATTTCGTTTTAAGCGGGTATTTAAGTGCTCCTGAGTCATTTCATCGGAAGCGGGGTTTTAATGTTCTGGTGTCCTTTCATTGGAATCGGGGTTTAAGAGCTCTAGGGTTGTTTCGTTGGAAGCAGGTTTTTAAATGCTCTGTAGTCATTTGTTTGGAAGCGGTTTTTAAGTGCTCTGGAGTCATTTCGTTGGAACTGTGTTTTTAAGTGCTCTAGAGTCATTTCTTTGGAAGCGAGTTTTTAAGTGCTCTGTAGTCATTTCGTTGGAAGCGGGTTTTAGAGTGCTCTGGAGTCATTTAGTTGGGAGCGCGCTTTTAAGTGCTCTGGAGTCATTTCGTTGGAAGCGGGTTTTTTAGTGCTCTGGAGTCATTTCTTTGGAAGCGTGTTTTTAAGTGCTTTGGAGTCATTTCCTTGGAAGCGGGTTTTTAAGTGCTCTGGGATCATTTCTTTGGAAGCGGTTTTTTAAGTGCTGTGGAGTCCTTTTGTTGGAAGCAGGTTGTTAAGTGCTCTGGAGTCATTTCGTTTGGAGGGGGTTTTTATGTGCACTGAGGACATTTTGTTTGGAACTGGGCTTTTAAGTACTCTGGAGTCATTTCGATGGAAGCGGGTTTTAGAGTGCTCTGGAGTCATTTCCTTGGAGGCGGGTTTTTGAGTGCTCTGGAGTCATTTCGTTGGAAGCAGGTTTTTAAGTGCTCTGGGATCATTTCTTTGGAAGCGGTTTTTTAAGTGCTGTGGAGTCCGTTTGTTGGAAGCATGTTGTTAAGTGCTCTGGAGTCATTTCGTTTGGAGGGGGTTTTTATGTGCACTGAGGACATTTTGTTTGGAACTGGGCTTTTAAGTACTCTGGAGTCATTTCGATGGAAGCTGGTTTTAGAGTGCTCTGGAGTCATTTCCTTGGAGGCGGGTTTTTGAGTGCTCTGGAGTCATTTCGTTGGAAGCGGGTTTTTAAGTGCTCCTGAGTCATTTCATTGGAAGCAGGGTTTTAAATGTTCCGGTGTCCTTTCGTTGGAATCGGGTTTTAAGAGCTCTAGGGTTGTTTCGTTGGAAGCAGGTTTTTAAATGCTCTGTAGTCATTTGGGTGGAAGCGGTTTTTAAGTGCTCTGGAGTCATTTCGTTGGAATTGGGTTTTTAAGTGTTCTAGAGTCATTTCGTTGGAAGCGGGTTTTAGAGTGCTCTGGAGTCATTTCCTTGATAGCGGTTTTGAGTGCTTTGGAGTCATTTCCTTGGAAGCAGGTTTTTAAGTACTGTGGAGTCATGTCATTGGAAGCGTGTTTTTGAGTGCTCTGGAGTCATTTCGTTGGAAGCGGGTTTTTATGTGCTCTGGGATCATTTCGTTGGAAGCGGGTTTTAAGTGCTCCTGAGTCATTTCGTTGGAAGCGGGGTTTTAAATGTTCTGGTGTCCTTTCGTTGGAATAGGTGTTTAAGTGCTCTAGGGTTGTTTCATTGGAAGCAGGTTTTTAAATGCTCTGTAGTCATTTGGTTGGAAGCGGTTTTTAAGTGCTCTGGAGTCATTTCGTTGAAAGCGAGTTTTAGAGTGCTCTGGAATCATTTTGTTGGAATCGGGTTTTTAAGTGTTCTGGAATATTTCGTTGGAAGCAGATTTTTATGTGCTCTGAGGTCATTTCGTTGGAAGTGGGTTTTTAAGTGCTCGGAGGTCATTTCGTTGGAAGCGGTTTTTTAAATGCTGTGGAGTCCTTTCGTTGGAGGCAGGTTTTTAAGTGCTCTGGAGTCATTTCGTTGGAATGGGGTTTTTATGTACACTGAGGACATTTTGTTGGAACTGGGCTTTTAAGTACTCTGGAGTCATTTTGTTGGAAGCAGATTTTAGAGTGCTCTGGAATCATGGGGCGGGTTTTAGAGTGCTCTGGAGTCATTTCGTTCAGCGTCATTTTTGGAGGCGGGTTTTTAAGTGCTCTGATTTCAGGCGGGTTTTAAGTGTTGGAGTCAGCAGCGGGTTTTTAAGGCTCTGGATTCAATTTTGAGTGCTCTGAAGTCATTTGTTTGAGCGGGTTTTTAAGGGCTCTGGGATCATGTCGTTGGAGGCGGGTTTTTAAGTGCTGTGGAGTCCTTTCGTTGGGCGGGTTTTAAAGTCCACTGGAGTCATTTAGTTTGAAGGTGGTTTTTATGTGCACTGAGGACCTTTTGTTGGAACTGGGCTTTTAAGTACTCTGGAGTCATTTCGTTGGAAGCAGATTTTAGAGTGCTCTAGTCATTTCCTTGGGGTGGGTTTTAAGTGCTCTGGAGTCATTTCTTTGGAGGCGGGTTTTAGGTGCTCTGAAGTTATTTCTTTGGAAGCGGGTTTTTAAGTTCTCTGGAGTCATTTCATTGGAAGCGGGTTTTTAAGTGCTCTGGGATTATTTCTTTGGAAGCGGTTTTTTAAGTGCTGTGGATTCCTTTTGTTGGAAGCAGGTTTTTGAGTGCTCTGGAGTCATTTCTTTGGAAGTGGTTTTTGAGTGCTCTGAAGTCATTTCGTTAGGCGGGTTTTTAAGTGCTCTGGAGTCATTTCCTTTGAAGCAGGCTTTTAAGTGCTCTGGAGTCAATTCGTTGGAAGCGGGATTTTAAGTGCTCTGGAGTCATTTCCTTGGAAGCGGGCTTTTAAGTGCTCTGGAGTCAATTCGTTGGAAGCGGGATTTTGAGTACTCTGGAGTCATTTCGTTGGAAGCGGGTTTATAAGTGCTCTGGAGTCATTTCTTTGAAGCGGGTTTTAAGTGCTCTCGAGGCATTTCATTGGAAGCAGGTTTTTGAGTTCTCTGGATTCATTTATTTGGAAGCGGGTTTTTGAGTTATCTGGAGTCATTTCGTTGGAAGCGGGCTTTTAAGTGCTCTGGAGTCAATTCGTTGGAAGCGGGATTTTGAGTACTCTGGAGTCATTTCGTTGGAAGCGGGTTTTTAAGTGCTCTGGTGTCATTTCATTGGAAGCGGGTTTTTAAGTGCTCTGGAGTCATTTCGTTAGAAGCGGGTTTTTAAGTGCTCTGGAGTCATTTCCTTGGAAGTGGGTTTTTGAGTGCTCTGGAGTCATTTCATTGGAAGCGGGTTTTTATGTGCTCGGAGGTCATTTCTTTGGAAGGGGGTTTTTAAGTGCTCTGGGATCATTTTGTTGGAACCTTTTTTTTAAATGCTGTGGAGTCCTTTCGTTTGAAGCGGGTTTTTAAGTGCTCTGGAGTCATTTCGTTGGAATGGGGTTTTTATGTGCACTGAGGACATTTTGTTGGAACTGGGCTTTTAAGTACTCTAGAGTCATTTTGTTGGAAGCGGGTTTTAGAGTGCTCTAGTCATTTCCTTGGAAGCGGGTTTTTTAGTGCTCTGGGATCATTTTGTTGGAAGCGGGTTTTTAAGTGCTGTGTAGTCCTTTCGTTGGAAGCGGGTTTTTAATTGCTCTGGAGTCATTTCGTTGGAATGGGGTTTTTATGTGCACTGAGGACATTTTGTTGGAACTCGGCATTTAAGTACTCTGGAGTCATTTCGTTGGAAGCGGGTTTTAGAGTGCTCTAGTTATTTCCTTGGAAGCAGGTTTTTCAGTGCTCTGGAGTCATTTCGTTTGGAGGGGGTTTTTATGTGCACTGAGGACATTTTGTTTGGAACTGGGCTTTTAAGTACTCTGGAGTCATTTCGATGTGAGCGGGTTTTAGAGTGCTCTGGAGTCATTTCCTTGGAAGCGGGTTTTTGAGTGCTCTGGAGTCATTTCGTTGGAAGCGGGTTTTTAAGTGCTCTGGGATCATTTCGTTGGAAGCGGGTATTTAAGTGCTCCTGAGTCATTTCATTGGAATCGGGTTTTAGAGTGCTGTGGAGTCATTTCGTTGGAAGCGGGTATTTAAGTGCTCTGGAATCATTTCGTAGGAAGCGAGTTTTAAAGTGCTCTGTAGTCATTTCGTTGGAAGCAGGTTTTAGAGTGCTCTGGAGTCATTTCGTTGGAAGCGGGCTTTTAAGTGCTCTGGAGTCATTTAGATTTAGGCGGGTTTTTAATGCTCTGGAGTCATTTCTTTGGAAACGTGTGTTTAAGTGTTTTGGAGTCATTTCGTTGGAAGCGGGTTTTTAATTGCTCTGGAGTCATTTCCTTTGAAGCGGGTTTTTAAGTGCTCTCGAGGCATTTCATTGGAAGCAGGTTTTTGAGTTCTCTGGATTCATTTAGTTGGAAGCGGGTTTTTGAGTGATCTGGAGTCATTTCGTTGGAAGCGGGTTTTTAATTGCTCTGGAGGCATTTATTTGGAAGCAGGTTTTTAAGTGCTCTGGAGGCATTTCCTTGGAAGTGGGTTTTTGAGTGCTCTGAACTCATTTCGTTGGAAGCGGGTTTTTAAGTGCTCTGGGATCATTTCGTTGGAAGCGGGTTTTTAAGTGCTGTGGAGTCCTTTCGTTTGAAGCGGTTTTTTAAGTGCTCTGGAGTCATTTCGTTGGAATGGGGTTTTTATGTGCACTGAGGACATTTTGTTGGAACTGGGCTTTTAAGTACTCTAGAGTCATTTTGTTGGAAGCGGGTTTTAGAGTGCTCTAGTCATTTCCTTGGAAGCGGGTTTTTATGTGCTCGGAGGTCATTTCTTTGGAATCGGGTTTTTAAGTGCTCTGGGATCATTTTGTTGGAAGCGGGTTTTTAAGTGCTGCGTAGTCCCTTTCGTTGGAAGCAGGTTTTTAATTGCTCTGGAGTCATTTCGTTGGAAAGGGGTTTTTATGTGCACTGAGGACATTTTGTTGGAATTGGGCTTTTAAGTGCTCTGGAGTCATTTCGTTGGAAGGGGGTTTTTAAGTGCTCTGAAGTCATTTCGTTGGAAGAGCGTTTTTATGTGCTTCAGGGGTCAATTTCGTTGGAAGCGGGTTTTTAAGTGCTCTGGGATTATTTCTTTGGAAGTGGTTTTTTAAGTGCTGTGGATTCCTTTTGTTGGAAGCAGGTTTTTAAGTGCTCTGGAGTCATTTCGTTTGGAGGGGGTTTTTATGTGCATTGAGGACATTTTGTTTGGAACTGGGCTTTTAAGTACTCTGGAGTCATTTCGATGGAAGCGGGTTTTAGAGTGCTCTGGAGTCATTTCCTTGGAAGCGGGTTTTTGAGTGCTCTGGAGTCATTTCGTTGGAAGCAGGTTTTTAAGTGCTCTGGGATCATTTCTTTGGAAGCGGTTTTTTAAGTGCTGTGGAGTCCTTTTGTTGGAAGCAGGTTTTTCAGTGCTCTGGAGTCATTTCGTTTGGAGGGGGTTTTTATGTGCACTGAGGAAATTTTGTTTGGAACTGGGCTTTTAA
Organism: Meriones psammophilus; assembly: GCA_036365155.1. Lineage (NCBI taxonomy): Eukaryota > Metazoa > Chordata > Mammalia > Rodentia > Muridae > Meriones > Meriones psammophilus. Next base: position 26,021 of record JAEOAE010001658.1, read on the forward strand.
GTACTCTGGAGTCATTTCGATGGAAGCGGGTTTTAGAGTGCTCTGGAGTCATTTCGTTGGAAGCGGGTTTTTAAGTGCTCTGGGATCATTTCGTTGGAAGCGGGTATTTAAGTGCTCCTGAGTCATTTCATCGGAAGCGGGGTTTTAATGTTCTGGTGTCCTTTCATTGGAATCGGGGTTTAAGAGCTCTAGGGTTGTTTCGTTGGAAGCAGGTTTTTAAATGCTCTGTAGTCATTTGTTTGGAAGCGGTTTTTAAGTGCTCTGGAGTCATTTCGTTGGAACTGTGTTTTTAAGTGCTCTAGAGTCATTTCGTTGGAAGCGAGTTTTTAAGTGCTCTGTAGTCATTTCGTTGGAAGCGGGTTTTAGAGTGCTCTGGAGTCATTTAGTTGGGAGCGCGCTTTTAAGTGCTCTGGAGTCATTTCGTTGGAAGCGGGTTTTTTAGTGCTCTGGAGTCATTTCTTTGGAAGCGTGTTTTTAAGTGCTTTGGAGTCATTTCCTTGGAAGCGGGTTTTTAAGTGCTCTGGGATCATTTCTTTGGAAGCGGTTTTTTAAGTGCTGTGGAGTCCTTTTGTTGGAAGCAGGTTGTTAAGTGCTCTGGAGTCATTTCGTTTGGAGGGGGTTTTTATGTGCACTGAGGACATTTTGTTTGGAACTGGGCTTTTAAGTACTTTATAGTCATTTCGATGGAAGCGGGTTTTAGAGTGCTCTGGAGTCATTTCCTTGGAGGCGGGTTTTTGAGTGCTCTGGAGTCATTTCGTTGGAAGCGGGTTTTTAAGTGCTCTAGGATCATTTCATTGGAAGCGGGTATTTAAGTGCTCCTGAGTCATTTCGTTTGAAGCGGGTTTTTAAGTGCTCCTGAGTCATTTCATTTGAAGCAGGGTTTTAAATGTTCTGGTGTCCTTTCGTTGGAATCGGGTTTTAAGAGCTCTAGGGTTGTTTCGTTGGAAGCAGGTTTTTAAGTGCTCTGTAGTCATTTCGTTGGAAGCGGGTTTATAAGTGCTCTGGAGTCATTTCTTTGGAAGCGGGTTTTTAAGTGCTCTTGAGGCATTTCATTGGAAGCAGGTTTTTGAGTTCTCTGGATTCATTTATTTGGAAGGCGGTTTTTGAGTGATCTGGAGTCATTTTGTTGGAGGCGGGCTTTTAAGTGCTCTGGAGTCAATTCGTTTGGGCGGGATTTTGAGTACTCTGAGTCATTTCGTTGGGCGGGTTTATAAGTGCTCTGGAGTCATTTCTTTGGAAGCGGGTTTTTAAGTGCTCTCGAGGCATTTCATTGGAAGCAGGTTTTTGAGTTCTCTGGATTCATTTATTTGGAAGCGGGTTTTTGAGTGATCTGGAGTCATTTCCTTGGAAGTGGGTTTTTGAGTGCTCTGGAGTCCTTTCGTTTGAAGCGGGTTTTTAAGTGCTCTGGAGTCATTTCGTTGGAATGGGGTTTTTATGTACACTGAGGACATTTTGTTGGAACTGGGCTTTTAAGTACTCTGGAGTCATTTTGTTGGAAGCAGATTTTAGAGTGCTCTGGAATCATTTCTATGGAAGCGGGTTTTAGAGTGCTCTGGAGTCATTTCGTTGGAAGCAGGTTTTTGAGTGCTCTGAACTCATTTCGTTGGAAGCGGGTTTTTAAGTGATCTGCGATCATTTCGTTGGAAGCGGGTTTTTAAGTGCTCTGGGGTCATTTCGTTGGAAGCGGGTTTTTAAGGGCTCTGCGATCATGTCGTTGGAAGCGGGTTTTTAAGTGCTGTGGAGTCCTTTCGTTGGAAGCGGGTTTTAAAGTCCACTGGAGTCATTTAGTTTGAAGGTGGTTTTTATGTGCACTGAGGACCTTTTGTTGGAACTGGGCTTTTAAGTACTCTGGAGTCATTTCGTTGGAAGCAGATTTTAGAGTGCTCTAGTCATTTCCTTGGGAGTGGGTTTTTAAGTGCTCTGGAGTCATTTCTTTGGAAGCGGGTTTTTAGGTGCTCTGAGTTATTTCTTTGGGCGGGTTTTAAGTTCTCTGGAGTCATTTCGTTTGGAAGCGGGTTTTTAAGTGCTCTGGGATTATTTCTTTGGAAGCGGTTTTTTAAGTGCTGTGGATTCCTTTTGTTGGAAGCAGGTTTTTGAGTGCTCTGGAGTCATTTCGTTGGAAGTGGTTTTTGAGTGCTCTGAAGTCATTTCGTTGGAAGCGGGTTCTTAAGTGCTCTGCGATCATTTCTTGGGAAGCGGGTTTTTAAGTGCTCTGGAGTCATTTCCTTTGAAGCGGGCTTTTAAGTGCTCTGGAGTCAATTCGTTGGAAGTGGGATTTTAAGTGCTCTGGAGTCATTTCCTTTGAAGCGGGTTTTTAAGTGCTCTGGAGTCATTTCCTTTGAAGCAGGCTTTTAAGTGCTCTGGAGTCAATTCGTTGGAAGCGGGTTTTTAAGTGCTCTCGAGGCATTTCATTGGAAGCAGTTTTTTGAGTTCTCTGGATTCATTTATTTGGAAGCGGGTTTTTGAGTGATCTGGAGTCATTTCCTTGGAAGCTGGTTTTTAAGTGCTCTGGAGTCATTTCGTTGGAAGCGGGATTTTGAGTACTCTGGAGTCATTTCGTTTTAGGCGGGTTTATAAGTGCTCTGAGTCATTTCTTTGGAAGCGGGTTTTTAAGTGCTCTCGAGGCATTTCATTGGAAGCAGGTTTTTGAGTTCTCTGGATTCATTTATTTGGAAGCGGGTTTTTGAGTGATCTGGAGTCATTTCGTTGGAAGCGGGCTTTTAAGTGCTTTGGAGTCAATTCGTTGGAAGCGGGATTTTGAGTACTCTGGAGTCATTTCGTTGGAAGCGGGTTTTTAAGTGCTCTGGTGTCATTTCATTGGAAGCGGGTTTTTAAGTGCTCTGGAGTCATTTCGTTAGAAGCGGGTTTTTAAGTGCTCTGGAGTCATTTCCTTGGAAGTGGGTTTTTGAGTGCTCTGGAGTCATTTCGTTGGAAGCGGGTTTTTATGTGCTCGGAGGTCATTTCTTTGGAAGGGGGTTTTTAAGTGCTCTGGGATCATTTTGTTAGAAGCGTTTTTTTAAGTGCTCTGGGATCATTTTGTTGGAAGCGGGTTTTTAAGTGCTGTGTAGTCCTTTCGTTTGAAGCGGGTTTTTAAGTGCTCTGGAGTCATTTCTTTGGAATGGGGTTTTTATGTGCACTGAGGACATTTTGTTGGAACTGGGCTTTTAAGTACTCTGGAGTCATTTCGTGGAAGCGGGTTTTAGAGTGCTCTAGTTATTTCCTTGGAAGCGGGTTTTTATGTGCTCGGAGGTCATTTCTTTGGAAGCGGGTTTTTAAGTGCTCTGGGATCATTTTGTTTTAGGCGGGTTTTTAAGTGCTCTGTAGTCATTTTCGTTGGAAGCGGGTTTTAATTGCTCTGGAGTCATTTCGTTGGAATGGGGTTTTATGTGCACTGGACATTTTGTTGGAACTCGGCTCTCTGGAGTCATTTCGTTGGAAGCGGGTTTTAGAGTGCTCTGGAGTCATTTCGTTGGAAGCGGGTTTTAAGTGCTCTGGGATCATTTATTTGGAAGCGGGTATTTAAGTGCTCTGAGTCATTTCATTGGAATCAGGTTTTAAGTGCTGTGGAGTCATTTCTTTGGAAGCGAGTTTTTAAGTGCTCTGGAATCATTCGTTGGAGGCGGGTTTTAAAGTGCTCTGTAGTCATTTCACATTTGGAAGCATGTTTTAGAGTGCTCTGTAGTCATTTCGTTTAGGCGGGTTTTTAAGTGCTCTGGAGTCATTTGGATTTGGCGGGTTTTAATTCTCTGGGTCATTTCTTTGGAAGCGTGTGTTTAAGTGTTTTGGAGTCATTTAGATTTAGGCGGGTTTTTAAGTGCTCTGGAGTCATTTCCTTTGAAGCGGGTTTTAAGTGCTCTGAGGCATTTCATTGGAAGCAGGTTTTGAGTTCTCTGGATTCATTTAGTTGAAGCGGTTTTTGAGTGATCTGGAGTCATTTCTTTGGAAGCGGGTTTTTAATTGCTCTGGAGGCATTTAGTTGGAAGCAGGTTTTAAGTGCTCTGGAGTCATTTCGTTGGAAGCGGGTTTTTAAGTGCTCTGGAGGCATTTCCTTTGAAGTGGGTTTTGAGTGCTCTGAACTCATTTGTTGGGCGGTTTTTAAGTGATCTGGACGATCATTTCGTTGGAAGGGGTTTTTAAGTGCTCTGGGATCATTTCGTTGGAAGCGGGTTTTAAGTGATCTCAGACGATCATTTCGTTGGAAGCGGGTTTTTAAGTGCTCTGGGATCATTTTTTGGAGGCGGGTTTTTAAGTGCTGTGGTGTCCTTTTGTTGGAAGCAGGTTTTTAAGTGCTCTGGAGTCATTTCGTTTGGAGAGGGTTTTATGTGCACTGAGGACATTTTGTTTGGAACTGGGCTTTTAAGTACTCTGGAGTCATTTCGATGGAGCGGGTTTTAGAGTGCTCTGGAGTCATTTCGTTGGAAGCTGGTTTTTTTAAGTGCTCTGGGATCTTTTCGTTTTAAGCGGGTATTTAAGTGCTCTGAGTCATTTCATGAGGCGCGGGGTTTTAATGTTCTGGTGTCCTTTCATTGGAATCGGGGTTTAAGAGCTCTAGGGTTGTTTCGATTTGGAAGCAGGTTTTTAAATGCTCTGTAGTCATTTGTTTTGGAAGCGGTTTTTAAGTGCTCTGGAGTCATTTCGTTGGAACTGTGTTTTTAAGTGCTCTAGAGTCATTTAGTTGAGCGGTTTTTAAGTGCTCTGTAGTCATTTCGTTGGAAGCGGGTTTTAGATTGCTCTGGAGTCATTTAGTTGGGAGCGCGCTTTTAAGTGCTCTGGAGTCATTTCGTTGGAAGCGGGTTTTTTAGTGCTCTGGAGTCATTTCTTTGGACGCGTGTTTTTAAGTGCTTTGGAGTCATTTCCTTGGAAGCGGGTTTTAAGTGCTCTGGGATCATTTCTTTGGAGCGGTTTTTAAGTGCTGTGGAGTCCTTTTGTTGGAAGCAGGTTGTTAAGTGCTCTGGAGTCATTTCGTTTGGAGGGGTTTTTATGTGCACTGAGGACATTTTGTTTGGAACTGGGCTTTTAAGTACTCTGGAGTCATTTCGATGGAAGCAGGTTTTAGAGTGCTCTGGAGTCATTTCCTTGGAGGCGGGTTTTTGAGTGCTCTGGAGTCATTTCGTTGGAAGCGGGTTTTTAAGTGCTCTGGGATCATTTCATTGGAAGCGGGTATTTAAGTGCTCCTGAGTCATTTCGTTTGAAGCGGGTTTTTAAGTGCTCCTGAGTCATTTCATTGGAAGCAGGGATTTAAATGTTCTGGTGTCCTTTCGTTGGAATCGGGTTTTAAGAGCTCCAGGGTTGTTTCGTTGGAAGCAGGTTTTTAAATGCTCTGTAGTCATTTCGTTGGAAGCGGGTTTATAAGTGCTCTGGAGTCATTTCTTTGGAAGCGGGTTTTTAAGTGCTCTTGAGGCATTTCATTGGAAGCAGGTTTTTGAGTTCTCTGGATTCATTTATTTGGAAGCGGGTTTTTGAGTGATCTGGAGTCATTTCGTTGGAAGCGGGCTTTTAAGTGCTCTGGAGTCAATTCGTTGGAAGCGGGATTTTGAGTACTCTGGAGTCATTTCGTTGGAAGCGGGTTTATAAGTGCTCTGGAGTCATTTCTTTGGAAGCGGGTTTTTAAGTGCTCTCGAGGCATTTCATTGGAAGCAGGTTTTTGAGTTCTCTGGATTCATTTATTTAGGCGGGTTTTGAGTGATCTGGAGTCATTTCCTTGGAAGTGGGTTTTGAGTGCTCTGGAGTCATTTTCGTTGGGCGGTTTTTATGTGCTCGGAGGTCATTTCGTTGGAGGGGGTTTTAAGTGCTCTGGGATCATTTTGTTGGAAGCGGTTTTTAAGTGCTGTGGAGTCATTTTCGCGTTTGAAGCGGGGTTTTTTAAGTGCTCTGGAGTCATTTCGTTGGAATGTGGTTTTTATGTGCACTGAGGACATTTTGTTGGAACTGGGCTTTTTAAGTACTCTGGAGTCATTTCGTTGGAAGCGGGTTTTAGAGTGCTCTAGTTATTGCCTGGAGGCGGGTTTTTATGTGCTCGGAGGTCATTTTCTTTGAAGCGGGTTTTTAAGTGCTCTGGGATCATTTTGTTGGGCGGGTTTTAAAGTGCTGTGTTGTCCTTTCCTTGGAAGCAGGTTTTTAAGTGCTCTGGAGTCATTTCGTTTGGAGGGGGTTTTTATGTGCACTGAGGACATTTTGTTTGGAACTGGGCTTTTAAGTACTCTGGAGTCATTTCGATGGGAGCGGGTTTTAGAGTGCTCTGGAGTCATTTCCTTGGAAGCGGGTTTTTGAGTGCTCTTTAGTCATTTCGTTGGAAGCGGGTTTTTAAGTGCTCTGGGATCATTTCGTTGGAAGCGGGTTTTAAGTGCTCTGAGTCATTTCATTGGAGGCGGGTTTTAGAGTGCTGTGGAATCATTTCGTTGGAAGCGGGTTTTTAAGTGCTCTGGAATCATTTCGTAGGAAGCAAGTTTTTAAGTGCTCTATAGTCATTTCGTTGGAAGCAGGTTTTAGAGTGCTCTGTAGTCATTTCGTTGGAAGCAGGATTTTAAGTGCTCTGGAGTCATTTCGTTGGAAGCGGGTTTTTTAGTGCTCTGGAGTCATTTCTTTGGAAACGTGTGTTTAAGTCTTTTGGAGTCATTTCGTTGGAAGCGGGTTTTTAAGTGCTCTGGAATCATTTCGTAGGAAGCAAGTTTTTAAGTGCTCTATAGTCATTTCGTTGGAAGCAGGTTTTAGAGTGCTCTGTAGTCATTTCGTTGGAAGCAGGATTTTAAGTGCTCTGGAGTCATTTCCTTTGAAGCGGGTTTTTAAGTGCTCTCGAGGCATTTCATTGGAAGCAGGTTTTTGAGTTCTCTGGATTCATTTAGTTGGAAGCGGGTTTTTGAGTGATCTGGAGTCATTTCGTTTGAGGCGGGTTTTAATTGCTCTGGAGGCATTTATTTGGAAGCAGGTTTTAAGTGCTCTGGAGTCATTTCGTTGGAAGCGGGTTTTTAAGTGCTCTGAGGCATTTCCTTGGAAGTGGGTTTTTTGAGTGCTCTGAACTCATTTCGTTAGGCGGGTTTTTAAGTGATCTGCGATCATTTCGTTGGAAGCGGGTTTTAAGTGCTCTGGGATCATTTCGTTGGAGGCGGGTTTTTAAGTGCTGTGGAGTCCTTTCGTTTGAAGCGGGTTTTAAGTGCTCTGGAGTCATTTCGTTGGAATGGGGTTTTTATGTGCACTGAGGACATTTTGTTGGAACTGGGTTTTTTAAGTACTCTAGAGTCATTTTGTTGGAAGCGGGTTTTAGAGTGCTCTAGTCATTTCCTTGGAAGCGGGTTTTTTATGTGCTCGGAGGTCATTTCTTTGGAATCAGGTTTTTAAGGGCTCTGGGATCATTTTGTTGGGCGGGTTTTTAAGTGCTCGTAGTCCTTTCGTTGGAAGCAGGTTTTTAATTGCTCTGGAGTCATTTCGTTGGAAAGGGGTTTTTATGTGCACTGAGGACATTTCGTTGGAATTGGGCCTTTAAGTACTGTGGAGTCATTTCGTTGGAAGGGGGTTTTTAAGTGCTCTGGAGTCATTTCGTTGGAAGGGGGTTTTTAAGTGCTCTGAAGTCATTTCGTTGGAAAGAGCGTTTTTATGTGCTCAGAGGTCATTTTCGTTGGAAGCGGTTTTTAAGTGCTCTGGGATCATTTCTTTGGAAGCGGTTTTTAAGTGCTGTGGAGTCCTTTTTTTTGGAAGCAGGTTTTTAAGTGCTCTGGAATCATTTCGATTTGGAAGCGGGTTTTTAAGTGCTCTGGGATCATTTTGTTTGGGCGGGTATTTAAGTGCTCTGAGTCATTTCATTGGAAGCGGGTTTTAGAGTGCTGTGGAGTCATTTCGTTGGGCGCGGGATTTTAAGTGCTCTGGAGTCATTTAGATTTAGGCGGGTTTTTGAGTGATCTGGAGGCATTTAGTTGGAGCGGGTTTTTAAGTGCTCTGGAGGCATTTCCTTTGAAGTGGGTTTTGAGTGCTCTGGAGTCATTTCGTTGGAAGAGCGTTTTTATGTGCTCAGAGGTCATTTCGTTTAGGCGGGTTTTAAGTGCTCTGGGATCATTTCTTTGGGGCGTTTTTAAGTGCTGTGGAGTCCTTTCGTTGAAAGCAGGTTTTTAATTGCTCTGGAGTCATTTCTTTGGAAAGGGGTTTTTATGTGCACTGAGGACATTTTGTTGGAACTGGGCTTTTAAGTACTCTCGAGTCATTTCGTTGGAAGCGGGTTTTAGAGTGCTCTGGATTCATTTCGTTGGAAGCAGGTTTTTAAGTGCTATGGAGTCATTTCCTTGGAAGCAGATTTTTAAGTGCTCTGGAGTCATTTCGTTGGAAGGGGGTTTTTAAGTGCTCTGAAGTCATTTCTTTGTAAGCGGGTTTTTAAGTGCTCTGGAGTCATTTCGTTGGAAGCGGGTTTTTAAGTGCTCTGGAGTCATTTCATTGGAGGCGGGTTTTTGAGTGCTCTGGAGTCATTTCGTTGGAAGAGCGTTTTTATGTGCTCAGAGGTCATTTCGTTGTAAGGGGGTTTTTAAGTGCTCTGGGATCATTTCTTTGGAAGCGGTTTTTTAAGTGCTGTGGAGTCCTTTTGTTGGAAGCGGGTTTTTTAGTGCTCTGGAGTCATTTCGTTTGGAGGGGGTTTTTATGTGCACTGAGGACATTTTGTTTGGAACTGGGCTTTTAAGTACTCTGGAGTCATTTCGATGGAAGTGGGTTTTAGAGTGCTCTGGAGTCATTTCTTAGGCGGGGTTTTGAGTGCTCTGGAGTCATTTCGTTGGATGAGGGTTTTTAAGTGCTCTGGGATAATTTCGTTGGAAGCGGGTTTGAAGTGCTCTGAGTCATTTCATTGGAAGCGGGTTTTAGAGTGCTGTGGAGTCATTTCGTTTTTAGGCGGGTTTTTAAGTGCTCTGGAATCATTTTAGATTTGGGCGAGTTTTTAAGTGCTCTGTAGTCATTTAGATTTGGAAGGCGGTTTTAGAGTGCTCTGTAGTCATTTCGTTGGATGCGGGCTTTTAAGTGCTCTGGAGTCATTTCGTTTAGGCGGGTTTTTAGTGCTCTGGAGTCATTTCTTTGGAAAGCGTGTGTTTAAGTGTTTTGGAGTCATTTCGTTGGAGCGGGTTTTAAGTGCTCTGGAGTCATTTCCTTTGAAGCGGGTTTTTAAGTGCTCTCGAGGCATTTCATTGGAAGCAGGTTTTGAGTTCTCTGGATTCATTTAGTTGAGCGGGTTTTTGAGTGATCTGGAGTCATTTCGTTGAGGCGGTTTTTTAATTGCTCTGGAGGCATTTATTTGGAAGCAGGTTTTAAGTGCTCTGGAGTCATTTCGATTTGGAAGCGGGTTTTAAGTGCTCTGGAGGCATTTCCTTGAAGTGGGTTTTGAGTGCTCTGAACTCATTTCGTTGGAAGCGGGTTTTTAAGTGATCTGCGATCATTTCGTTGGAAGCGGGTTTTAAGTGCTCTGGGATCATTTCGTTTTAGGCGGGTTTTTAAGTGCTCTGAGTCCTTTCGTTTGAAGCGGGTTTTAAGTGCTCTGGAGTCATTTCGTTGGAATGGGGTTTTTATGTGCACTGAGGACATTTTGTTGGAACTGGGCTTTTAAGTACTCTAGAGTCATTTTGTTGGGCGCGGTTTTTAAGTGCTCTAGTCATTTCCTTGGAAGCGGGTTTTTATGTGCTCGGAGGTCATTTCTTTGGAATCAGGTTTTTAAGGGCTCTGGGATCATTTTGTTGGAGCGGGTTTTTAAGTACTCTAAGTAGTCCTTTCGTTGGAAGCAGGTTTTTAATTGCTCTGGAGTCATTTCGTTGGAAAGGGGTTTTTATGTGCACTGAGGACATTTCGTTGGAATTGGGTTTTAAGTACTGTGGAGTCATTTCGTTGGAAGGGGTTTTAAGTGCTCTGGAGTCATTTCGTTGGAAGGGGTTTTTTAAGTGCTCTGAAGTCATTTCGTTGGAGCGTTTTTTGTGCTCAGAGGTCATTTTTTGTAGCGGTTTTTTAAGTGCTCTGGGATCATTTCTTTGGAAGCGGTTTTTTAAGTGCTGTGGAGTCCTTTTGTTGGAAGCAGGTTTTTAAGTGCTCTGGAATCATTTCGTTGGAAGCGGGTTTTTAAGTGCTCTGGGATCATTTCGTTGGAAGCGGGTATTTAAGTGCTCCTGAGTCATTTCATTGGAAGCGGGTTTTAGAGTGCTGTGGAGTCATTTCGTTAGGCGGGATTTTAAGTGCTCTGGAGTCATTTCGTTTAGGCGGTTTTTGAGTTATCTGGAGGCATTTAGTTGGAAGCGGGTTTTTAAGTGCTCTGGAGGCATTTCCTTTGAAGTGGGTTTTTGAGTGCTCTGGAGTCATTTCGTTGGAAGAGCGTTTTTATGTGCTCAGAGGTCATTTCGTTGGAAGCGGGTTTTAAGTGCTCTGGGATCATTTCTTTGGAAGCGTTTTTTTAAGTGCTGTGGAGTCCTTTCGTTGAAAGCAGGTTTTTAATTGCTCTGGAGTCATTTCTTTGGAAAGGGGTTTTATGTGCACTGAGGACATTTTGTTGGAACTGGGCTTTTAAGTACTCTGGAGTCATTTCGTTGAAGGCGGTTTTAGAGTGCTCTGGATTCATTTCGTTGGAAGCAGGTTTTTAAGTGCTATGGAGTCATTTCCTTGGAAGCAGATTTTTAAGTGCTCTGGAGTCATTTCGTTGGAAGGGGGTTTTTAAGTGCTCTGAAGTCATTTCTTTGAAAAAGCGGGTTTTTAAGTGCTCTGGAGTCATTTCGTTTAGGCGGGTTTTTAAGTGCTCTGGAGTCATTTCATTGGGCGGGTTTTGAGTGCTCTGGAGTCATTTCGTTGGAAGAGCGTTTTATGTGCTCAGAGGTCATTTCGTTTGTAAGGGGGTTTTTAAGTGCTCTGGGATCATTTCTTTGAAGGCGGTTTTTAAGTGTTGTGGAGTCCTTTTGTTGGAAGCGGGTTTTTTAGTGCTCTGGAGTCATTTCGTTTGGAGGGGGTTTTTATGTGCACTGAGGACATTTTGTTTGGAACTGGGCTTTTAAGTACTCTGGAGTCATTTCGATGGAAGTGGGTTTTAGAGTGCTCTGGAGTCATTTCCTTGGAAGCGGGTTTTTGAGTGCTCTGGAGTCATTTCGTTGGATGCGGGTTTTTAAGTGCTCTGGGATAATTTCGTTGGAAGCGGGTATTGAAGTGCTCTGAGTCATTTCATTGGAAGCGGGTTTTAGAGTGCTGTGGAGTCATTTAGTTAGGCGGGTTTTTAAGTGCTCTGGAATCATTTAGATTTGGGCGAGTTTTAAGTGCTCTGTAGTCATTTCGTTGGAAGCGGGTTTTAGAGTGCTCTGTAGTCATTTCGTTGGATGCGGGCTTTTAAGTGCTCTGGAGTCATTTCGTTGGAAGCGGGTTTTTTAGTGCTCTGGAGTCATTTTTTGGAGCGTGTTTTTAAGTGCTCTGGAGTCATTTCCTTGGAAGCAGGTTTTAAGTGCTCTCGAGGCATTTCATTGGAAGCAGGTTTTGAGTTCTCTGGATTCATTTAGTTGGGCGGGTTTTGAGTGATCTGGAGTCATTTCGTTGGAGCGGGTTTTAAGTGCTCTGGAGGCATTTAGTTGGAAGCAGGTTTTTAAGTGCTCTGGAGTCATTTCGTTGGAAGCGGGTTTTTAAGTGCTCTGGAGGCATTTCCTTTGAAGTGGGTTTTTGAGTGCTTGGAGTCATTTCGTTGGAAGAGCGTTTTTATGTGCTCAGAGGTCATTTCGTTGGTAGCGGGTTTTTAAGTGCTCTGGGATTATTTCTTTGGAAGCGGTTTTTTAAGTGCTGTGGAGTCCTTTTGTTGGAAGCAGATTTTTAAGTGCTCTGGAGTCATTTCGTTTGGAGGGGGTTTTTATGTGCACTGAGGACATTTTGTTTGGAACTGGGCTTTTAAGTACACTCGAGTCATTTCGATGGAAGCGGGTTTTAGAGTGCTCTAGTCATTTCCTTGGAAGCGGATTTTTAAGTGCTCTGGAGTCATTTCATTGGAAGGGGGTTTTTAAGTGCTCTGAAGTCATTTCTTTGGAAGCGGGTTTTTAAGTGCTCTGGAGTCATTTCTTTGGAAGCGGGTTTTTAAGTGCTTTGGAGTCATTTCATTGGAAGCAGGTTTTAGAGTGCTGTGGAGTCATTTCGTTGGAAGATCGTTTTTATGTGCTCAGAGGTCATTTCGTTGGAAGCGGGTTTTTAAGTGCTCTGGGATCATTTCTTTGGTAGCAGGTTTTTAAGTGCTCTGGAGTCATTTCGTTTGGAGGGGGTTTTTATGTGCATTGAGGACTTTTTTTTGGAACTGGGCTTTTAAGTACTCTGGAGTCATTTCGATGGAAGCAGGTTATAGAGTGCTCTGGAGTCATTTCCTTGGAAGCGGGTTTTTGAGTGCTCTGGAGTCATTTCGTTGGAAGCGGGTTTTTAAGTGCTCTAGGATCATTTCGTTGGAAGCGGGCATTTAAGTGCTCCTGAGTCATTTCATTGGAAGCAGGTTTTTTAGTTCTCTGGAGTCATTTCTTTGGCAGCGTGTTTTTAAGTGCTTTGGGAGTCATTTCGTTGGAGGTTTTTAAGTGCTCTGGAGTCATTTCTTTTGGGCGGGTTTTAAGTGGTCTGAAGTCATTTCGTTGGAAGCGGTTTTTAAGTGCTCTGGAGTCATTTCCTTGGAAGTGGGTTTTTAGTGCTCTGGTGTCTTTTAGTTGGAAAGGGCGTTTTTATGTGCTCAGAGGTCATTTCGTTGGAAGGCGGGTTTTAAGTGATCTGGGATCATTTCTTTGGAAGTAGTTTTTAAGTGCTGTGGAGTCCTTTTATTTGGAAGCAGGTTTTAAAGTGCTCTGAGTCATTTCGTTTGGAGGGGGTTTTATGTGCACTGAGGACATTTTGTTTGGAACTGGGCTTTTAAGTACTCTGGAGTCATTCGATGGATGGCGGGTTTTAAGTGCTCTGAGTCATTTCGTTGGCGGGTTTTTGAGTGCTCTGGAGTCATTTCGTTGGAGCAGGGTTTTTAAGTGCTCTGGGATCATTTCTTTGGAAGCGGGTTTTTAAGTGCTCCTGAGTCATTTCATTGGAAGCAGGGTTTTAAATGTTCTGGTGTCCTTTCATTGGAATCAGGGTTTAAGAGCTCTAGGGTTGTTTCGTTGGAAGCAGGTTTTTAAATGCTCTGTAGTCATTTGGTTGGAAGCGGTTTTTAAGTGCTCTGGAGTCATTTCGTTGGAACTGGGTTTTTAAGTGTTCTAGAGTCATTTCGTTGGAAGCGAGTTTTTAAGTGCTCTGTAGTCATTTTGTTGGAAGCGGGCTTTTAAGTGCTCTGGAGTCATTTCGTTGGAAGCGGGTTTTAGAGTGCTCTGGAGTCATTTCCTTGATAGCGGGTTTTTGAGTGCTTTGGAGTCATTTCCTTGGAAGCAGGTTTTTAAGTACTCTGGAGTCATGTCATTGGAAGCGTGTTTTTGAATGCTCTGGAATCATTTCGTTGGAAGCGGGTTTTTAAGTGCTTCTGAGTCATTTCGTTGGAAGCGGGGTTTTAAATGTTCTGGTGTCCTTTCGTTGGAATAGGTGTTTAAGTGCTCTAGGGTTGTTTCATTGGAAGCAGGTTTTTAAATGCTCTGTAGTCATTTGGTTGGCAGTTTTTTAAGTGCTCTGGAGTCATTTCGTTGGCGAGTTTTACAGTGCTCTGGAATCATTTCGTTGGAATCAGGTTTTTAAGTGCTCTGGAATATTTTGTTGGAAGCTGATTTTTTATGTGCTCTGAGGTCATTTAGATTGGAAAGTAGGTTTTTAAGTGCTTGGAGGTCATTTCGTTGGAGCGGTTTTTAAGTGCTGTGGAGTCCTTTCGTTGGAAGCAGGTTTTTTAAGTGCTCTGAGTCATTTCATTGGAATGGGGTTTTTATGTGCACTGAGGACATTTTGTTGGAACTGGGCTTTTAAGTACTCTGGATTCATTTTCATTGAAGCGGGTTTTAAGTGCTCTGCGATCATTTCATTAGGCGGGTTTTTAAGTGCTCTGGAGTCATTTCGTTGGAAGCGGGTTTTTAAGTGCTCTGGAGTCAATTCATTGGAAGTGGGTTTTTAAGTGCTCTGGAGTCATTTCGTTAGGCGGTTTTTAAGTGCTGGAGGTCATTTTAGTTTTTAAATTTAGGCGGGTTTTTAAGTCCTCTGGAGTCATTTAGTTTGAAGGTGGTTTTTATGTGCACTGAGGACCTTTTGTTGTAACTGGGCTTTTAAGTACTCTGGAGTCATTTCTTTGGAATTGGATTTTAAGTGCTCTAGTCATTTCGTTAAGCGGGTTTTTAAGTGCTCTGGAGTCATTTCGTTTTAGAGCGGGGTTTTGAGTGCTCTGGAGTCATTTCGTTGGAGGCGGGTTTTTAAGTGCTCTGGGATAATTTCGTCATTTAGGCGGGTTTTTAAGTGCTCTGAGTCATTTCATTGGAAGCGGGTTTTAAGTGCTGTGGAGTCATTTCGTTTAGGCGGGTTTTTAAGTGCTCTGGAATCATTTCGTTGGAAGCCAGTTTTTAAGTGCTCTGTAGTCATTTCTTTGGAAGCGGGTTTTAGAGTGCTCTGGAGTCATTTCTTTGGAGTGCTCTGGAGTCACGGGCTTTTAAGTGCTCTGGAGTCATTTCGTTGGAGCGGGTTTTTAGTGCTCTGGAGTCATTTTTTGGGCGTGTTTTTAAGTGCTCTGGAGTCATTTCCTTGGAAGCAGGTTTTAAGTGCTCTCGAGGCATTTCATTGGAAGCAGGTTTTGAGTTCTCTGGATTCATTTAGTTGAAAGCGGGTTTTTGAGTGATCTGGAGTCATTTTGTTTAGGCGGGTTTTAAGTGCTCTGGAGGCATTTAGTTGGAAGCAGGTTTTTAAGTGCTCTGGAGTCATTTCGTTAAGCGGGTTTTAAGTGCTCTGGCATTAGGCATTTCCTTTGAAGTGGGTTTTTGAGTGCTTGAGTCATTTCATTGGAAGAGCGTTTTTATGTGCTCAGAGGTCATTTAGTTAGTAGCGGGTTTTTAAGTGCTCTGGGATCATTTCTTTGGAAGCGGTTTTTAAGTGCTGTGAAGTCCTTTTATTGAAAAAGCAGATTTTTAAGTGCTCTGGAGTCATTTCGTTTGGAGGGGTTTTTATGTGCACTGAGGACATTTTGTTTGGAACTGGGCTTTTAAGTACTCAGGTTTTAAGTCATTTTCATGGAAGCGGGTTTTAAGTACTCTAGTCATTTCCTTGGAAGCGGATTTTTAAGTGCTCTGGAGTAATTTCATTGGAAGGGGTTTTTAAGTGCTCTGAAGTCATTTTCTTTGGAAGCGGGTTTTTAAGTGCTCTGGAGTCATTTCGTTTTAGGCGGTTTTAAGTGCTCTGGAGTCATTTCATTGGGTTTTTAAGTGCGGGGTTTTGAGTGCTCTGGAGTCATTTCGTTGGAAGATCGTTTTTATGTGCTCAGAGGTCATTTCATTGGATGCGGCGGTTTTTAAGTGCTCTGGGATCATTTCTTTGGTAGGCGGTTTTTAAGTGCTCTGGAGTCATTTCGTTTGGAGGGTTTTATGTGCATTGAGGACATTTTTTTTGGAACTGGGCTTTTAAGTACTCTGGAGTCATTTCGATGGAAGCAGGTTATAGAGTGCTCTGGAGTCATTTTTTTGGGCGGGTTTTAAGTGCTCTGGAGTCATTTCGTTTGGAAGGGTTTTTAAGTGATCTGTTTGTTAAGCGGTTTTTAGTTCTCTGGAGTCATTTCTTTGGAAGCGGGTTTTAAGTGCTCTGTTGGTCATTTAGTGATCTAAGCGGTTTTTAAGTGCTCTGGAGTCATTTTTTGGAAGTCATTTAGTTGGAAGCGGTTTTCAGGGCTCTGGAGTCTTTTTTAGTTGGAAGTAGGTTTTTAAGTGCTCTGGAGTCATTTCGTTTGGAAGCAGGTTTTTGAGTGCTCTGGAGTCATTTCGTTGGGCGGGTTTCTGAGTGCTCTGGAGTCATTTTCGTTGGAAGGGGTTTTGAGTGCTCTGGTGTCATTTCTTTGGGCGGGTTTTAAGTGCTCTGTAGTCATTTCATTGGAAGCGGGTTTTAAGTGCTCTGGAGTCATTTAGTTGGAAGTGGGTTTTTAAGTACTCTGGAGTCATTTCATTGGAAGCGGTTTTTAAGTGCTCCAGAGTCATTTCGTTAGGCGGGTTTTTAAGTGCTCTGGAGCCATTTCATTGGGCGTTTTTAAGTACTCTGGAGTCATTTCATTGGAAGCAGGTTTGTAAGTGTTCTGGTATCTTTTCGTTTGGAAGTGGGTTTTTAAGTGCTCTGGAGTAATTTCGTTGGGCGTTTTTAATTGCTGTGGAGTGATTTCGTTTCAAGCGGGTTTTTAAGTCCTCTGGAGTCATTTCGTTGTAAGCGGTTTTTCAGTGTTCTGGGATCCTATCGTTGGAAGCAGGTTCTTAAGTGCTCTAACTTCATTTCGTTGGAAGCTAGTATTTATATGTTCTGGTATCCTTTCTTTGGAAGTGGGTTTTTAAGTGTTCTGGTATCCTTTCGATGGAAGCGGGTTTTAAGTGCTCTTGAGTCATTTTGTTGAAGCGGGTTTTTAAGTGCTCTGGAGTCATTTTGTTGGAAGTGGGTTTTTAAGTGTTCTGGAGTTATTTCGTTGGAAGGGGTTTTAGAGTGCTCTGGAATCATTTCTTTATAAAGCAGCGTTTTTAAGTGCTCTGGAGTCATTTCGTGGAAGCAGCGTTTTTAAGTATTCTCCTGTCCTTTCGTTGGGAGTGCGTTTTTAAGTGCTCTGGTTCATTTCGTTTGGAAGCAGGTTTTTAAGTGATCTGGAGTCATTTCTTTGGAGGCGGATTATTAAGTGTTCTAGTATCCTTTCGTTGGAAGCGGGTTTTTAAGTTTTTTGGAGTCATTTCTTTGGAAGCAAATTTTTAAGTGCTCTGGAGTCATTTTGTTGGATCACGGGTTTTTAAGTGTTCTGGTGTCCTTTCTTTTGAAGCGGGTTTTTAAGTGCTCTGGATTCATTTCATTGGAAGCGGGTTTGTAAGTGTTCTGGTATCCTTTCTTTGGAAGTGGGTTTTTAAGTGCTCTGGAGTAATTTAGTTGTAAGCGGGTTTTTAAGTGTTCTGGGATGCTTTCCTTTTAAGCGGGTTGTTAAGTGCTCTAAAGTCATTTCGATGGAAGCTAGTATTTATGTGTTCTGGTGTCCTTTCGTTGGAAGTGGGTTTTTAAATGTTCTGGTATCGTTTTGTTAGCGGGTTTTTAAGTGCTCTGGAGTCATTTTGTTTAGGCGGGTTTGTAAGTGCTCTGGAGTCATTTCGTTGGAAGCAGGTTTCTAAGTGTTCTGGTGTCCTTTCGTTGGAAGTGGGTTTTTAAGTCCTCTGGGGTCATATTATTGGAAGTTTGTTTTTAAGTGCTCTGGAGTCATTTCCTTGGAAGAAGGTTTTTAAGTGCTCTGGATTCATATCGTTAGCGGGTTTTAGTGCTCTGGAATCATTTCGTTAGGCGGATTTTTAAGTTATCTGGTGTCCTTTTGTTGGAAGCGGGTTTTAGAGTGCTCGGAGTCATTTCGTTGGAAGAGGGTTTTAAGTGCTCTGGAGTCATTTCGTTGCGGGTTTTCAGTGCTCTGGAGTCATTTCGTTAGGCGGTATTTTAAGTGCTCTTGAGTCATTTTGTTGGAAGCGGGTTTTTACGTGCTGTGGATTCATTTCGTTGGAAGGTGGTTTTTAAGTGCTCCTGAGTAATTTTGTTTGAAGCAGGTTTTTAAATGTTCTGGTGTCCATTCTTTGGAAGCAGGGTTTAAGTGCTCTAGGGTCGTTTCTTTGGAAGCAGGTTTTTAAATTCTCTGAAATCATTTCTTTGGGCGGGTTTTTATGTGCTCTGAGTTCATTTCTTTAGGCGTGTTTTTAAGTGCTCTGTGGTCATTTCGTTGGAAGCAGTTTTTTAAGTGCTCTGGAGTCATTTCGTTGGAAGTGGGTTTTTCAGTGCTCTGGAGTCATTTCGTTGGAAGCGTTTTTTTAAGTTCTCTGGAGTCATTTCGTTGGAAGAGGGTTTTTGATTGCTCTGGAGTCATTTTGTTGGAAGCGTGTTTTTGAGTGCTCTGGAGTCATTTCTTTGGAAGCGGGTTTTTCAGTACTCTTGGGTCATTTCATTGGAAGCGGGTTTTAGAGTGCTCTGGAATCCTTTCATTAGGCGGTATTTTAAGTGCTCTGGAGTAATTTCGTTGGAAGCGGTTTTTCGTGCTATGGATTCATTTCTTTGGAAGGGGTTTTTCAGTGCTCTGGATTCATTTCTTACAAGCGGTTTTTGATTGCTCAGAGTCATTTTGTTGGAACCGTGTTTCTGAGTGCTCTGGAGTCATTTCCTTGGAAGCGGGTTTTGGAGTGCTCTGGAATCATTTCGTTGGAAGCGGGATTTTAAGTGTTCTGGAGACATTTCATTGGAAGGGGGTTTTAGAGGGCTCTGGAGTCATTTCTTTGGAAGCACGTTTTTAAGTGCTCTGGAGTCATTTCCTTGCAAGCACTTTTTTAAATATTCTTCTTTGATTTCGTTGGAAGCACGTTTTTATGTGCTCGGTTCATTTCGTTGGAAGCAAGTTTTTAAGTGCTCTGAAGTCATTTCATTGGAAGCGGGTTTTTAGTGCTCTGGAATCATTTCGTTGGAAGCAGGTTTTTAAGTGATCTGGTGTCCTTTTGTTAAAAGCGGTTTTTAAAGTGCTCTGGAGTCATTTCTTTGGAACCAGGGTTTTAAATGCTCTGTAGTCATTTAGTTGGAAGCGGGTTTTTATGTGCTCTGAGGTCATTTCGTTCAAAGCGGGTTTTTATGTCCTCTGTGGTCATTTCATTGGAAGCGGTTTTTTAAGTATTCTGGAATCATTTTGTTGGAAGTCGGTTTTTCAGGGCTCTGGAGTCATTTCGTTGGAAGTTGTTTTTTAAGTGCTCTGGAGTCATTTCGTTGGAAGCAGGTTTTTGAGAACTCTGGAGTCATTTCGTTGTAAGCGGGTTTCTGCGTGCTCTGGAGTCATTTCGTTGGAAGGGGGTTTTTGAGTGCTCTGCTGTCATTTTGTTGGAAGCAGGTTTTTAAGTGCTCTGTAGTCATTTCATTGGAAGCGGGTTTTTAAGTGCTCTGGAGTCATTTAGTTGGAAGTGGGTTTTTAAGTACTCTGGAGTCATTTCATTGGAAGCGGGTTTTTAAGTGCTCTGGACTCATTTCATTGGAAGCAGGTTTGTAAGTTTTCTGGTATCCTTTCGTTGGAAGTGGGTTTTTAAGGGCTCTGGAGTAATTTCGATTTGGCGATTTTTAATTGCTGTGGAGTGATTTCGTTTTAAGTGGGTTTTTAAGTGCTCTGGAGTCATTTCATTGTAAGCGGTTTTTCAGTGTTCTGGGATCCTTTTTTTGGAAGCAGGTTCTTAAGTGCTCTAATTTCATTTCGTTGGAAGCTATTATTTATATGTTCTGGTGTCCTTTCTTTGGAAGTGGGTTTTTAAGTGTTCTGGTATCCTTTCGTTTAAGCGGGTTTTTTAAGTGCTCTTGAGTCATTTCGATTTAGGCGGGTTTTAAGTGCTCTGGAGTAACCGTTGGAAGTGGATTTTTATTGCTCTGGAGTCATTTCGTTGGAAACATGTTTGTAAGTGCTCTGGAGTCATTTCGTTGGGTCGGGATGTAAGTACTCTGGATTCATTTCTTTGGAAACGTTTTTTTATGCGCTGAGGTCATTTTTTTGAGCGGGTTTTTAAGTGTTCTAGTATCCTTTCGTTAGGCGGATTTTTAAGTGCTATGGAGTCATTTTGTTGGAAGCGGGTTTTAAGTGCTCTGGAGTCATTTCGTTGGAAGTGGGTTTTTAAGTGTTCTGCTATCCTTTCGTTGTAAGTGGGTTTTTAAGTGCTCTGGAGTAATTTCGATGGAAGCAGGTTTATAAGTGCTCTGGAGTCATTTCGTTGGAGGCGGGTTTTTAAGTGCTCTGGAGTCATTTCGTTGGAAGCGGGTTTTAGAGTGCTCTGGAGTCCTTTCATTGAGCGGTATTTTCGTGCTCTGGAGTCATTTTGTTGGAAGCGGGTTTTTAAGTGCTCCTGAGTAATTTGGTTTGAAGCAGGTTTTAAATGTTCTGGTGTCCATTCGTTGGAAGCAATGTTTAAGTGCTCTAGGGTCGTTTGTTGGAAGCAGGTTTTTAAATGCTCTGTAGTCATTTAAATCGGAAGCGGGTTTCTAAGTCCTCTGGGGTCATTTTTTGGAAGCGGGTTTTTATGTGCTCTGAGGCCATTTTGTTGGAAGCGGTTTTTAAAGTGCTCTGGAGTCATTTTGTTGGAATCGGGTATTTGAGTGCTCTGGAGTCATCTTGTTGGAAGTGGGTTTTTGGGTGCTCTGGAGTCATTTCATTGGAGGCAGATTATTAAGTGTTCTAGTATCCTTTTCGTTGGAATCGGGTTTTTAAGTGCTCTGGAGTCATTTTCGTTTGGAAGCAGGTTTTTACGTGCTCTGGAGTCATTTCTTTGGAAGCAAGGTTTTAAGTGCTCTGGAGTCTTTTCGTTGGACGCGGGTGTTTAAGTGTTCTGGTATTTTTTCGTTGGAAGTGGGTTTTTAAGTGCTCTGGGGTCATATCCTTGGAAGCGGGTTTTTCAGTGCTCTGTGGTCATTTCATTGGAAGTGGTTTTTTAAGTGCTCTGGAGTCATTTCGTTGGAAGTGGCTTTTTCAGTGCTCTGGAGTCATTTCGTTGGAAGCGGTTTTTTAAGTGCTCTTCAGTCATTTTTTTGGAAGCGTGTTTTTGAGTGCTTTGGAGTCATTTTGTTGGAAGTGGGTTTTTCAGTGCTCTGGAGTCATTGGAGATTCATGTGGTTTTTAAGTGCTCAGGAGTTGTAGGCGGGTTTTATGAGCTCTGAGGTCATTTCGTTGGAAGCGGGTTTTTAATTGCTCTGGGGTCATTTCTTTGGAAGCGAGTTTTTATGTGCTCTGAGGCCATTTCGTTGGAAGCGGGTTTGTAAGTGATCTGGTGGCCTTTTGTTGGAAGGGGTTTTAGAGTGCTCTGGAGTCATTTCTTTGGATGCGGTTTTTTAAGTGCTCTAGAGTAAATTCGTTAGAAGCGGGTTTTTCATTGCTCTGGAGTCCTTTCGTTGGAAGCGGTTTTAGAGTTTTCTGGAATCATTTCGTTGGAAGCGGGTTTTTAAGTGTTCTGGAGACATTTCGTTGGAAGGGGGTTTTAGAGTGCTCTGGAGTCATTTAGTTGGAAGCAGGTTTTTGAGTGCTCTGGAGTCATTTCGTTGGAAGCGGGTTTCTGAGTGCTTTGGAGTCATTTCGTTGGAAGGGGGTTTTTGAGTGCTCTGGTGTCATTTTTTTTAGGCGGTTTTTATGTGCTCTGAGGTCATTTGTTTGAAGGCGGTTTTATGTGCTCCACAGTCATTTCGTTGGAAGGCGGTTTTTAAGTGCTCTGAGTCATTTCATTGGAAGCGGGTTTTTAATTGCTCTGGGGTCATTTCTTTGAAGCGGGTTTTGTGTGCTCTGAGGTCATTTCGTTGGAAAGCGGGTTTTTAAGTGATCTGGTGTCCTTTTGTTGGAAGCGGGTTTTAGAGTGCTCTGGAGTCATTTCTTTGGAAGCGGGTTTTAAGTGCTCTGGAGTCCTTTCGTTGGAAGCGGTTTTAGAGTGCTCTGGAATCATTTCGTTGGAAGCGGGTTTTTAAGTGTTCTGGAGACATTTTGTTGGAAGGGGTTTTAGAGTGCTCTGGAGTCTTTTCTTTGGAATCGCGTTTTTAAGTGCTCTGGAGTCATTTCCTTGCAAGCGCGTTTTTAAGTATTCTCCTTTCCTTTCGTTGGAAGCACGTTTTTAAGTGCTCGGTTCATTTCGTTGGAAGCAGGTTTTTAAGTGCTCTGGAGTCATTTCATTGGAAGCGGGTTTTTAAGTGATCTGGTGTCCTTTTGTTGGAAGTGGTTTTAGAGTGCTCTGGAGTCATTTCTTTGGAAGCGGGTTTTTAAGTGGTTTGGAGTAAATTCGTTGGAAGCGTGTTTTTAAGTGCTCTGGAGTCATTTCCTTGCAAGCGCGTTTTTAAGTATTCTCCTTTCCTTTCCTTGGAAGCACGTTTAAGTGCTCTCTAGTAAATTCGTTGAAAGCGTGTTTTTAAGTGCTCTGGAGTCATTTCGTTGGAAGCTGTTTTTTAAGAGCTCTGGATTCATTTCTTTGGAGGCAGGTTTTTAAGTGTTCAAGTATCCTTTCGTTTGAAACGGATTTTTAAGTGCTTTGGAGTCATTTCGTTGGAAGCGGGTTTTTAAGTGCTCTGGAGTCATTTCGTTGGAAGCGGGTTTTAGAGTGCTCTGGAGACATTTCGTTGGAAGCGGTATTTTAAGGGCTCTGGAGTCGTTTCGTTGGAAGCAGGTTTTTACGTGCTCTGGATTCATTTCGTTGGAAGGTGGTGTTTAAGTGCTCCTGAGTAATATTTTTTGAAGCGGATTTTTAAATATTCTGGTGTCCATTCGTTGGAAGAAGGGTTTAAATACTCTAGGGTCGTTTGGTTGGAAGCAGGTTTTTAAATGCCCTGTAGTCATTTAGTTGGAAGCGGGTTTTTATGTGCTCTGAGGTCATTTCGTTGGAAGCGGTTTTTTAAGTGCTCTGGAATCATTTTGTTGGAAGTGGGTTTTTCAGGGCTCTGGAGTCTTTTCATTGGAAGTGGTTTTTTAAGTGCTCTGGAGTCATTTTGTTGGAAGCAGGTTTTTGAGTGCTCTGGAGTCATTTCGTTTGAAGCGGGTTTCTGAGTGCTTTGGAGTCATTTCGTTGGAAGGGGGTTTTTGAGTGCTCAGGTGTCATTTCTTTGGAAGCGGGTTTATATGTGCTCTGAGGTCATTTCGTTGGACGCGGGTTTTATGTGCTCCAGAGTCATTTCGTTGGAAGCAGGTTTTTAAGTGCTCTGGAGTCATTTCATTGGAAGCGGGTTTTTAATTGCTCTGGGGTCATTTCTTTGGAAGCGGGTTTTTATGTGCTCTGAGGTCATTTCTTTGGAAGCGGGTTTTTAAGTGATCTGGTGTCCTTTTGTTGGAAGCGGGTTTTAGAGTGCTCTGGAGTCATTTCTTTGGAAGCGCGTTTTTAAGTGCTCTGGAGTCATTTCCTTGCAAGCGCGTTTTTAAGTATTCTCCTTTCCTTTCGTTGGAAGCACGTTTTTAAGTGCTCGGTTCATTTCGTTGGAAGCAGGTTTTTAAGTGCTCTGGAGTCATTTCATTGGAAGCGGGTTTTTAAGTGATCTGGTGTCCTTTTGTTGGAAGTGGTTTTAGAGTGCTCTGGAGTCATTTTTTGGGCGGGTTTTAAGTGCTTTGGAGTAAATTTGTTGGAAGCGTGTTTTTAAGTGCTCTGGAGTCATTTCGTTGGAAGCTGTTTTTTAAGAGCTCTGGAGTCATTTCTTTGGAGGCAGGTTTTTAAGTGTTCAAGTATCCTTTCGTTGGAAACGGATTTTTAAGTGCTTTGGAGTCATTTCGTTGGAAGCGGGTTTTTAAGTGCTCTGGAGTCATTTCGTTGGAAGCGGGTTTTAGAGTGCTCTGGAGTCATTTCGTTAGGCGGTATTTTAAGGGCTCTGGAGTCGTTTCGTTGGAAGCAGGTTTTTACGTGCTCTGGATTCATTTCGTTGGAAGGTGGTTTTTAAGTGCTCCTGAGTAATTTTTTTTGAAGCGGGTTTTTAAATATTCTGGTGTCCATTCTTTGGAAGAAGGGTTTAAGTACTCTAGGGTACGTTTTTAAAATTCAGGTTTTTAAATGCTCTGTAGTCATTTAGTTGGAAGCAGGTTTTTATGTGCTCTGAGGTCATTTAGTTTAGGCGGGTTTTAAGTGCTCTGGTGTCATTTCGATGGAAGCGGGTTTTATGTGCTCTGAGGTCATTTCGTTTCAAAGCGGGTTTTTATGTCCTCTGTGTTCATTTCATTGGAAGCTGTTTTTAAGTGCTCTGGAATCATTTTGTTGGAAGTGGGTTTTCAGGGCTCTGAGTCTTTTCGTTGGAAGTGGTTTTTAAGTGCTCTGGAGTCATTTTGTTGGAAGCAGGTTTTGAGTGCTCTGGAGTCATTTCGTTAGGCGGGTTTCTGAGTGCTTTGAGTCATTTCGTTGGAAAGGGGTTTTTGAGTGCTCTGGTGTCATTTCGTTGGAAGCGGGTTTTTAAGTGCTCTGGAGTCATTTCATTGGAGCGGGTTTTAAGTGCTCTGGACTCATTTAGTTGGAAGTGGGTTTTTAAGTACTCTGGAGTCATTTCATTGAAGCGGTTTTTAAGTGCTCCAGAGTCATTTAGTTGGAAGTGGGTTTTTAAGTGCTCTGGAGTCATTTCATTGGCGGTTTTTAAGTGCTCTGGAGTCATTTCATTGGAAGCAGGTTTGTAAGTGTTCTGGTATCCTTTCGTTGGAAGTGGGTTTTTAAGTGCTCTGGAGTAATTTCGTTGGAAGCGTTTTTTAATTGCTGTGGAGTGAATTTCGTTTTAAGCGGGTTTTTAAGTGCTCTGGAGTCATTTTGTTGTAAGCTTTTTTTTTTCAGTGTTCTGGGATCCTTTCGTTGGAAGCAGGTTCTTAAGTGCTCTAACTGCATTTCTTTGGAAGCTAGTATTTATATGTTCTGTTGTCCTTTCTTTGGAAGTGGGTTTTTAAGTGTTCTGGTATCCTTTCGTTGGAAGCGGGTTTTTAAGTGCTCTTGAGTCATTTTGTTGGAAGCGGGTTTTTAAGTGCTCTGGAGTCACTTCGTTGGAAGTGGATTTTTATTGCTCTGGAGTCATTTCGTTGGAAGCATGTTTGTAAGTGCTCTGGAGTCATTTCTTTGGAAGTGGGATATAAGTACTCTGGATTCATTTCTTTGGAAAGCGGTTTTTATGTGCGCTGAGGTCATTTTTTTTGCAAGCGGGTTTTTAAGTGCTCTAGTATCCTTTCGTTAGGCGGATTTTTAAATGCTATGGAGTCATTTTGTTGGAAGCGGGTTTTTAAGTGCTCTGGAGTCATTTAGTTTTGGAAGTTGGTTTTTAAGTGTTCTGCTGTCCTTTCGTTGGAAGTGGGTTTTTAAGTGCTCTGGAGTCATTTCGTTGGAAGCAGGTTTTTAAGTGCTCTGGAGTCCATTTCGATTTGGAAGCGGGTTTTTAAGTGCTCTGGAGTCATTTCGTTGGAAGCGGGTTTTTAAGTGCTCTGGAGTCATTTCATTGGAAGCGGGTTTTAAGTGCTCTGGAGTCATTTTGTTGGAAGCGGGTTTTTAAGTGCTCTGAGTCATTTGGTTTGAAGCAGGTTTTTAAATGTTCTGGTGTTCATTTCGTTGGAAGCAATGTTTTAAGTGCTCTGGGATCATTTTGTTGAAGCAGGTTTTAAGTGTTCTGTAGTCATTTTCGTTAGAAGGGGGTTTTAAGTGCTCTGGGTCATTTCTTTGGCGGGTTTTTATGTGCTCTGTGGTCATTTCATTGGAAGCAGTTTTTAAGTGCTCTGGAATCATTTGGTTGGAAGCGGGTTTTTAAGTGCTCTGGAGTCATTTCGTTGGAAGCAGGTTTTAAGTGCTCTGGAGTCATTTCATTGGAAGTGGGGTTTTTAGTGCTCTGGATTCATTCATTTTGGAAACAGTTTTTAAGTGCTGAGGTCATTTTTTAGGCGGGTTTTAATCTCTGGTATCCTTTTGTTGGAAGCGGATTTTTTAAGTGCTCTGGAGTCATTTCTTGGAAGCGGGTTTTTAAGTGCTCTGGATTCATTTCGTTGGAAGTTGGTTTTTAAGTGTTCTGGTGTCCTTTCATTGGAAGTGTGTTTTTAAGTGCTCTGAAGTCATTTTCGTTGGAAGTGGGTTTTTAAGTGTTCTGGTGTCCTTTTTGTTGGAAATGGGTTTTTAAGTGCTCTGGGGTCATATCGTTGGAAGTGTGTTTTTAAGTGCTCTGGAGTCATTTCCTTGGAAGAAGGTTTTTAAGTGCTCTGGAGTCATTTCTTTGGAAGCGGGTTTTTAAGTGCTCTGGGCTCATTTAGTTGGAAGCAGATTTTTAAGTGCTCTGGAGTCATTTCATTGGAGCGGGTTTTGAAGTGCTCTGGAGTCATTTAGTTGGAAGGGGTTTTTAAGTGCTCTGGGGTAATTTTGTTGGAAGCAGGTTTTTATGTGTTCTGGTGTCCATTTCTTTGGAAGCATTTTTTAAGTGCTTTGGTCATTTTGTTGAAAGTGGGTTTTTAAGTGCTCTGAGTCATTTCATTGGAAGTGGGTTTTTATGTGCTCTAGGTCATTTTCTTGGAAGCAGGTTTTTAATTTCTCTGGAGTCATTTCTTTTGAAGCGGGTGTTTTTATGTGCTCTGAGGCCATTTCGTTGGAAGCAGGTTTTAAGTGTTCTGTGGTCATTTCATTGGAAGTGGTTTTTAAGTGCTCTGGAATCATTTCGTTTAAGCGGGTTTTTAAGTGATCTGGTGTCATTTTTGTTGGAAGCGGGTTTTAGAGTGCTCTGGAGTCATTTCTTTGGAAGCGGGTTTTAAGTGCTCTGGATTCATTTCGTTGGAAACGGGTTTTAGAGTGCTCTGGGATCATTTCGTTGGAAGCGGGTTTTAAGTGTTCTGGAGACATTTTTAGAAGGGGTTTTTAAGTGCTCTGGAGTCATTTCTTTGGAAGCAGGGTTTAAGTGCTCTGAGTCATTTTTTTGGAAGCAGGTTTTTAAGTATTCTCCTTTCCTTTTATGTGTTCATTTTTTTTTAAGTTTTTTGGTTCATTTCGTTGGAAGCAGGTTTTTATGTGCTCTGGAGTCATTTCATTGGAATCGGGTTTTAAGTGCTCTGGAATCATTTCGTTGGGCGGGTTTTTAAGTGCTCTGGAGTAATTTCGTTGGAAATGGGTTTTTAAGTGTTCTGGTGTCCTTTTGTTGGAAGTGGGTTTTTAAGTGCTCTGGAGTCATTTCGTTGGAAGTGGGTTTTTAAGTGTTCTGGTGTCCTTTTGTTGGAAGTGGGTTTTTAAGTGCTCTGGGGTCATTCGTTGGAAGTGTGTTTTTAAGTGCTCTGGAGTCATTTCGTTGGAAGAAGGTTTTAAGTGCTCTGGAGTCATTTCTTTGGAAGTGGGTTTTAAGTGCTCTGGAGTAATTTTTTTGGAAGCAGGTTTTATAAGTGCTCTGGAGTCATTTCTTTGGAGCGGGTTTTTATGTGCTGTGGATTCATTTAGTTGGAAGGTGTTTTTAAGTGCTCTGAGTAATTTGGTTTGAAGCAGGTTTTTAAATGTTCTGGTGTCATTTCGTTGGAAGCATTTTTTAAGTGCTTCTGGGTCATTTCGTTGGAAGCACGTTTTTAAATGCTCTGTAGTCATTTCGTTGGAAGTGGGTTTTAAGTGCTCTAGGGTCATTTCTTTGGAAGCGGGTTTTTATGTGCTCTGAGGCCATTTCGTTGGAAGCGGGTTTTTAAGTGCTCTGGAGTCATTTTTGTTGGAAGCAGGTTTTTAAGTGTTCTGGTATCATTTCGTTGGAACCGGTTTTTAAGTGCTCTGGAGTCATTTCGTTGGAAGCGGGTTTTTAAGTGCTCTGGAGTCATTTCTTTGGAAGCGGGTTTTAAGTGCTCTGGAGTCATTTTCTTTAGGCGGTATTTTAAGGGCTCTGAGTCATTTCATTGGATAAAGGTTTTACGTGCTCTGGATTCATTTTCTTTGGAAGGTGGTTTTTAAGTGCTCTGAGTAATTTTTTTTGAAGCGGTTTTTAAATATTCTGGTGTCCATTCTTTGGAAGAGGGGTTTAAGTACTCTAGGGTCGTTTCGTTTGGAAGCAGGTTTTAAATGCTCTGTAGTCATTTAGTTGGAAGCGGGTTTTATGTGTTCTGAGGTCATTTCGTTGGAAGCGGGTTTTTAAGTGCTCTGGGGTCATTTTGTTGGAAGCGTGTTTTAAGTGCTCTGTAGTCATTTCGTTGGAAGTGGTTTTTAAGTGCTCTGGAGTCATTTCCTTGGAAGAAGTTTTTAAGTGCTCTGGAGTCATTTCTTTGAGGCGGTATTTTAAGTGCTCTGGAGTCATTTCGTTGGAAGCAGGTTTTTATGTGCTGTGGATTCATTTTGTTGGAAGGCAGTTTTTAAGTGCTCTGAGTAATTTTGTTTGAAGCAGGTTTTAAATGTTCTGGTGTCCATTTCGTTGGAAGCAAGTTTTTATGTGCTCTAGAGTCATTTCGTTGGAAGCAGGTTTTTAAATGCTCTGGAGTCATTTCGTTGGAAGCAGGTTTTTAAGAGCTCTGAGGTGATTTCTTTGGAAGCGGGTTTTTAAGTGCTCTGGATTCATTTAGATTGGAGCGCGGTTTTTAAGTGCTCTGTGGTCATTTCTTTTGGAAGCAGTTTTTAAGTGCTCTGGAGTCATTTCGTTGGAAGTTTCTTTTTCAGTGCTCTGGGTTCATTTCGTTGGAAGCGGTTTTTAAGTGCTCTGGGGTTTTTCTTTGGAAGTGGGTTTTAAGTGCTCTGGGGTCATTTCTTTGGAAGCGGGTTTTTAAGTGCCCTGAGTCATTTCCTTGGAAGCAGGTTTTAGAGTTCTCTGGAATCATTTCGTTGGAAGCAGGTTTTTAAGTGATCTGGAGTCATTTTTTGGCGGGTTTTAGAGTGCTCTGGAGTCATTTCTTTGGAAGCCGGTTTTTTAAGTGCTCTGGAGTCATTTTCTTGGAAGCGGTAATTTAAGTGCTCTGCAGTCATTTCATTGGAAGCAGGTTTTGTACGTGCTCTGGATTCATTTCGTTGGAAGGTGGTTTTAAGTGCTCTCGTAATTTTTTGAAGCGGGTTTTTAAATATTCTGGTGTCCATTCTTTGGAAGGGGTTTTAAGTACTCTGAGTCATTTCATTGGAAGCAGGTTTTTAAATGCTCTGTAGTCATTTCATTGGAAGCGGGTTTTTAAGTGTGCTGGAGTAATTTTCGTTGGAAGCGGGTTTTTAAGTGCTCTTGAGTCATTTCGTTGCGGTTTTTTAAGCTCTCTGAGTCATTTAGTTGGAAGCTGTTTTTAAGATCTCTGGAGTCATTTCGTTGGAGGCGGGTTTTAAGTGTTCTGGAGTCATTTCGTTGGAAGCGGTTTTTTAAGTGCTCTGGAATCATTTCATTGGAAGCGGGTTTTAAGTGCTCTGGACTCATTTTGTTGGAAGGGTTTTTAAGTGCTCTGGAGTCATTTCTTTGGAAGGCGGGTTTTAAGTGCTCTGGAGTCATTTCGTTGGAAGTGGGTTTTTAAGTATTCTGGAGTCATTTCGTTGGAGCGGTTTTTAAGTGCTCTGAGTTCATTTCGTTGGAAGCAGGTTTTAAGTGTTCTGGAGTCATTTCATTGGAAGCGGGTTTTAAGTGATCTGGTGTCCTTTTTTGTTGGAAGTGGTTTTTAAGTGCTCTGGAGTCATTTCTTTGGAAGCGGGTTTTTAAGTGCTTTGGAGTAATTTCGTTGGAAGCGTGTTTTTAAGTGCTCTGGAGTCATTTCGTTGGAAGCTGGTTTTTAAGTGCTCTGGAGTCATTTCTTTGGAGGCAGTTTTTAAGTGTTCAAGTATCCTTTCGTTGGAAACGGTTTTTAAGTGCTCTGGAGTCATTTCGTTGGAAGCGGGTTTTAAGTGCTCTGGAGTCATTTTCGTTGGAAGCGAGTTTTAAGTGCTCTGGGAGTCATTTTGTTGGGCGGCATTTTAAGTGCTCTGGAGTCATTTCGTTGGAAGCAGGTTTTTAAGTGCTCTGGATTCATTCGTTGGAAGGTGGTTTTTAAGTGCTCTGAGTCATTTTTTTTGAAGCGGGTTTTTAAATATTCTGGTGTCATTTCTTTGGAAAAAGTTTTTAAGTACTCTAGGTCATTTTATTTGGAAGCGGGTTTTTAAATGCTCTGTAGTCATTTAGTTGGAAGCGGGTTTTTATGTGCTCTGAGGTCATTTCGTTGGAAGCGGGTTTTTAAGTGCTCTGGTGTCATTTCGTTGGAAGTGGGTTTTTGTATGTGCTCTGAGGTCATTTCGTTCAAAGCGGTTTTTATGTCCTCTGTGTTCATTTCATTGGAAGCGGTTTTAAGTGCTCTGGAATCATTTTGTTGGAAGTGGGTTTTAAGTGCTCTGGAGTCATTTTCGTTGGAAGTGGTTTTTAAGTGCTCTGGAGTCATTTTGTTGGAAGCAGGTTTTTAAGTGCTCTGGAGTCATTTTGTTGGGCGGGTTTTTAAGTGCTCTTGAGTCATTTAGTTGGAAGGGGGTTTTGAGTGCTCTGGTGTCATTTTTGTGGAAGGCGGGTTTTTAAGTGCTCTGGAGTCATTTCATTGGAAGCGGGTTTTTAAGTGCTCTGGACTCATTTAGTTGGAAGTGGGTTTTAAGTGCTCTGGAGTCATTTCATTGAAGCGGTTTTTAAGTGCTCCAGAGTCATTTCGTTGGAAGTGGGTTTTTAAGTGCTCTGAGTCATTTCATTGGAGCGGGTTTTTAAGTGCTCTGGAGTCATTTCATTGGAAGCAGGTTTTTAAGTGTTCTGGTATCATTTCGTTGGAAGTGGGTTTTAAGTGCTCTGGGTAATTTCGTTGGAAGCGGGTTTTTAATTGCTCTGGAGTGATTTCCTTTTGGAAAGCGGTTTTTAAGTGCTCTGGAGTCATTTCGTTTGTAAGCTTTTTTTCAGTGTTCTGGGATCCTTTTCTTTGGAAGCAGGTTTTAAGTGCTCTAACTCATTTCTTTGGAAGCGGGTTTTTAAGTGTTCTGTTGTCATTTCTTTGGAAGTGGGTTTTTAAGTGTTCTGGTATCATTTCGTTTGAAAGCGTGTTTTTAAGTGCTCTGGAGTCATTTCGTTGGAAGTGGTTTTTTATTGCTCTGGAGTCATTTTCGTTGGCGCGTTTTTATTCTTGGAAGCATGTTTTTAAGTGCTCTGGAGTCATTTCTTTGGAAGCGGTTTTTAAGTACTCTGGATTCTTTTCATTGGAAGCGGTTTTTAAGTGATCTGAGGTCATTTTTTTGGAAGCGGGTTTTAAGTGCTCTGGTATCCTTTCGTTGGAGCGCGGGTTTTAATGCTCTGGAGTCATTTTGTTGGAAGCGGGTTTTTAAGTGCTCTGGAGTCATTTCGTTTGGAAGTGGTTTTTAAGTGTTCTGGTGTCCTTTTGTTGGAAGTGTGTTTTTAAGTGCTCTGAAGTCATTTCGTTGGAAGTGGGTTTTAAGTGTTCTGGTGTCCTTTCGTTTGGAAGTGGGTTTTTAAGTGCTCTGGGGTCATTTCGTTGGAAGTGTGTTTTAAGTGCTCTGGAGTCATTTCCTTGGAAGAGGGTTTTAAGTGCTCTGGAGTCATTTCTTTGGAAGCAGGTTTTAAGTGCTCTGGGCTCATTTAGTTAGAAGCAGATTTTTAAGTGCTCTGGTGTCCTTTTGTTGGAATGGTTTTTAAGTGCTCTGGAGTCATTTCTTTGGAGCGGGTTTTTTAAGTGTTTTGGTGTAAATTCGTTGGAAGCGTGTTTTTAAGTGCTCTGGAGTCATTTCGTTTGGAAGCTGTTTTTAAATGCTCTGGAGTCATTTCTTTGGAGGCAGGTTTTTAAGTGTTCAAGTATTTTTCGTTGGAAGCGGGTTTTTTAAGTGCTTTGGAGTCATTTTGTTGGAGGCAGGTTTTTGTTCAAGCGGGTTTTTAAGTGCTCTGGAGTCATTTCGTTGGAAGCGGTTTTAAGTGCTCTGGAGTCATTTTATTTGGGCGGCATTTTTAAGTGCTCTGGAGTTCATTTCGTTGGAAGCAGGTTTTTCGTGCTCTGGATTCATTTCGTTGGAAGGTGGTTTTTAAGTGCTCTGAGTAATTTTTTTTGAAGCGGGTTTTTAAATATTCTGGTGTCCATTCTTTGGAAGAAGGGTTTAAGTACTCTAGGTCGTTTCGTTGGAAGCAGGTTTTAAATGCTCTGTAGTCATTTAGTTGGAGCGGGTTTTTATGTGCTCTGAGGTCATTTCGTTGGAAGCGGGTTTTTAAGTGCTCTGGTGTCATTTCTTTGGAGCGCGGGTTTTATGTGCTCTGAGGTCATTTCGTTCAAAGCGGGTTTTTATGTCCTCTGTGTTCATTTCATTGGAAGCGGTTTTTAAGTGCTCTGGAATCATTTTGTTGGAAGTGGGTTTTCAGGGCTCTGGAGTCTTTTCGTTGGAAGTGGTTTTTAAGTGCTCTGGAGTCATTTTGTTGGAAGCAGGTTTTTGAGTGCTCTGGAGTCATTTCGTTAGGGCGGTTTCTGAGTGCTTTGGAGTCATTTCGTTGGAAGGGGTTTTTGAGTGCTCTGGTGTCATTTCGTTTAGGCGGGTTTTTAAGTGCTCTGGAGTCATTTCATTGGAAGCGGTTTTTAAGTGCTCTGGACTCATTTAGTTGGAAGTGGGTTTTAAGTACTCTGGAGTCATTTCATTGGAGCGGTTTTTAAGTGCTCCAGAGTCATTTCGTTGAAGTGGGTTTTAAGTGCTCTGGAGTCATTTCATTGGAAGCGGTTTTTTAAGTGCTCTGGAGTCATTTCATTGGAAGCAGGTTTGTAAGTGTTCTGGTATCCTTTCGTTGGAAGTGGGTTTTTAAGTGCTCTGGAGTAATTTCGTTGGAAGCGTTTTTTTAATTGCTGTGGAGTGATTTGTTTAAGCGGGTTTTTAAGTGCTCTGGAGTCATTTCGTTGTAAGCTTTTTTTTCAGTGTTCTGGGATCCTTTCGTTGGAAGCAGGTTCTTAAGTGCTCTAACTGCATTTCGTTGGAAGCTAGTATTTATATGTTCTGTTGTCCTTTCTTTGGAAGTGGGTTTTTAAGTGTTCTGGTATCCTTTCGTTGGAAGCGGGTTTTAAAGTGCTCTTGAGTCATTTCGTTGGAAGCGGGTTTTTAAGTGCTCTGGAGTCACGTTGGAAGTGATTTTTATTGCTCTGGAGTCATTTCGATTTGGAAGCATGTTTGTAAGTGCTCTGGAGTCATTTCTTTGGAAGTGGGGATATAAGTACTCTGGATTCTTTTTAGATTGGAAAGCGGTTTTTATGTGCGCTGAGGTCATTTTTTGAAGCGGGTTTTTAAGTCCTCTGGTATCCTTTCGTTGGAGGCGGATTTTTAAATGCTATGGAGTCATTTTGTTGGGCGGGTTTTTAAGTGCTCTGGAGTCATTTCGTTGGAAGTGGGTTTTTAAGTGTTCTGGTGTCCTTTCGTTGGAAGTGTGTTTTTAAGTGCTCTGAAGTCATTTCGTTGGAAGTGGGTTTTTAAGTGTTCTAGTGTCCTTTTCGTTGGAAGTGGGTTTTTAAGTGCTCTGGGTCATATCGTTGGAAGTGTGTTTTTAAGTGCTCTGGAGTCATTTCCTTGGAAGAAGGTTTTAAGTGCTCTGGAGTCATTTCTTTGAGGCGGGTTTTAAGTGCTCTGGGCTCATTTAGTTAGAAGCAGATTTTTAAGTGCTCTGGAGTCATTTTGTTGGAAGCGGGTTTTGAAGTCCTCTGGAGTCATTTCGTTAGGCGGGTTTTTAAGTGCTCTGGGGTAATTTTGTTGGAAGGGTTTTTTATGTGCTCTAAGGCCATTTCGTTTTAAGCGGGTTTTGAGTGCTTTGGAGTCATTTTGTTGAAAGTGGGTTTTTGAGTGCTCTGGAGTCATTTCATTGAAGTGTTTTTTATGTGCTCTGAGGTCATTTCGTTGGAAGCAGGTTTTAATTTCTCTGAGTCATTTCGTTGGAAGTGGGTTTTTATGTGCTCTGAGGCCATTTCGTTAGAGCGGGTTTTAAGTGCTCTGTGGTCATTTCATTGGAAGTGGTTTTTAAGTGCTCTGGAATCATTTCATTGGGCGGGTTTTTAAGTGATCTGGTGTCCTTTTGTTGAAGCGGGTTTTAGAGTGCTCTGGAGTCATTTCTTTGGGCGGGTTTTTAAGTGCTCTGGATTCATTTCGTTGGAAGCGGGTTTTAGAGTGCTCTGGGATCATTTCGTTGGAAGCGGGTTTTAAGTGTTTCTGGAGACATTTCGTTAGAAGGGTTTTGAGTGCTCTGGAGTCATTTCTTTGGAAGCACGTTTTACGTGCTCTGAGTCATTTTCCTTGCAAGCGGCGTTTTTAAGTATTCTCCTTTCCTTTCGTTGGAGCGCGTTTTTAAGTGCTTGGTTCATTTCGTTGGAAGCAGGTTTTAAGTGCTCTGGAGTCATTTCATTGGAATCGGGTTTTAGTGCTCTGGAATCATTTCATTGAAGCGGGTTTTTAAGTGATCTGGTGTCCTTTTGTTGGAAGCGGGTTTTAGAGTGCTCTGGAGTCATTTCTTTGGAAGCGGGTTTTTAAGTGCTCTGGAGTAATTTCGTTGAAATGGGTTTTTAAGTGTTCTGGTATCCTTTTGTTGGAAGTGTGTTTTAAGTGCTCTGGAGTCAATTTGTTGGAAGTGGGTTTTTAAGTGCTCTGGGTGTCCTTTTTTGGAAGTGGGTTTTTAAGTGCTCTGGGGTCATATCGTTGGAAGTGTGTTTTTTAAGTGCTCTGGAGTCATTTCCTTGGAAGCGGGTTTTTAGTGCTCTGGAGTCATTTCCTTGGAAGTGGGTTTTTAAGTGCTCTGGAGTCATTTGTTGGAAGCAGGTTTTGAGTGCTCTGGAGTCATTTCGTTGGAAGCGGGTTTTAGTGCTCTGAGTCATTTCGTTGGAAGGGTTTTTGAGTGCTCTGGTGTCATTTCGATTTGAGGCGGGTTTTTAAGTGCTCTGAGTCATTTCATTGAAGCGGTTTTTAAGTGCTCTGGACTCATTTAGTTGGAAGTGGGTTTTTAAGTACTCTGGAGTCATTTCATTGGAGGCGGTTTTTAAGTGCTCCAGAGTCATTTCGTTGGAAGTGGATTTTTAAGTGCTCTGAGTCATTTTGTTGGAAGCGGGTTTTTAAGTGCTCTGGAGTCATTTCGTTGGAAGTGGGTTTTTAAGTGTTCTGGTGTCCTTTCGTTGGAAGTGTGTTTTTAAGTGCTCTGAGTCATTTCGATTGGAAGTGGGTTTTTAAGTGTTCTGGTGTCCTTTCTGTTGGAAGTGGGTTTTTAAGTGCTCTGGGGTCATTTAGTTGGAAGCAGGTTTTTAAGTGCTCTGAGTCATTTCTTGGAAGAAGGTTTTAAGTGCTCTGGAGTCATTTCTTTGAAGCGGGTTTTTAAGTGCTCTGGGTCATTTAGTTAGAAGGGATTTTAAGTGCTCTGAGGTCATTTTGTTGAAGCGGGTTTTTAAGTCCTCTGGAGTCATTTCGTTGGAAGCGGGTTTTTAAGTGCTCTGGGTAATTTTGTTGGAAAGCGGGTTTTTAAGTGCTCTGAGGCCATTTTGTTGGAAGCAGGTTTTAGTGCTCTGCTGGTCATTTTGTTGAAAGTGGGTTTTGAGTGCTCTGAGTCATTTCATTGAAGTGGTTTTTATGTGCTCTGAGTCATTTTGTTGGAAGCAGGTTTTTAATTTCTCTGGAGTCATTTCGTTGGGCGGGTTTTTAAGTGCTCTGTGGTCATTTCATTGGAAGTGGTTTTTAAGTGCTCTGGAATCATTTCATTAGCGGGTTTTTAAGTGATCTGCTGTCCTTTCATTTGGAAGCGGGTTTTAGAGTGCTCTGGAGTCATTTCTTTGGAAGGCGGGTTTTTAAGTGCTCTGGATTCATTTCGTTGGAAGCGGGTTTTTAAGTGCTCTGTGGTCATTTCATTGGAAGAGGGTTTTAAGTGCTCTGGAGTCATTTCGTTGGAAGTTTTTTTTCAGTGCTCTGGGTTCATTTCGTTTGGAAGTGGTTTTTAAGTGCTCTGGAGTTTTTCATTTCGTTGGAGTATCTGGGTCATTTCATTGGAGGCGGTTTTTAAGTGCCTGGGTCATTTCCTTGGAAGCAGGTTTTTCAGTTCTCTGGAATCATTTTTGGAAGCAGGTTTTAAGTGCTCTGAGTCATTTCGTTGAAGCGGGTTTTAGAGTGCTCTGGAGTCATTTCTTTGGAAGTTGGTTTTTAAGTGCTCTGAGTCATTTCTTTGAAGAACATTTTTAAGTGCTCTTGAGTCATTTCATTGGAAGGGGTTTTTGAGTGCTCTGGAGTCATTTAGTTGGAAGGTGGTTTTTATTGCTCTGGAGTCATTTTTTGAAGCGGGTTTTTAAATATTCTGGTGTCCATTCTTTTGGAAGGGTTTTTAAGTACTCTGAGGTCATTTCATTGGAAGCAGGTTTTAAGTGCTCTGAGTCATTTCATTGGAAGCGGGTTTTTAAGTGTGCTGGAGTCATTTTGTTGAAAGCGGGTTTTTAAGTGCTCTTGAGTCATTTTGGAAGCGGCTTTTTAAAGCTCTCTGAGTCATTTTTTTAAGCTGTGTTTTTAAAGATCTCTGGAGTCATTTGTTGGAAGCGGGTTTTAAGTGTTCTAGTATCCTTTTTGATTGAAGCAGTTTTTAAGTGCTCTGGAGTCATTTCATTGGAAGAAGGTTTTAAGTGCTCTGAGTCATTTTGTTGGAAGCAAGGTTTTTTAAGTGCTCTGGAGTCATTTCTTTGGAAGCGTTTTTAAGTGCTCTGAGTCATTTTTTGAAGCGGTTTTTAAGTGCTCTGAGTCATTTCTTTGGAAGCTGGTTTTAAGTGCTCTGGAGTTCATTTTGTTGGAAGGTGTTTTTAAGTGTTCTGAGTCATTTTTTGGAAGCGGGTTTTTTAAATATTCTGGTGTCCATTTTTTGGAAAGGGTTTTAAAGTACTCTGGAGTCATTTCATTGGAAGCGGGTTTTTAAATGCTCTGAGGTCATTTCGTTGGGCTGGTTTTTAAGTGCTCTGGAGTCATTTCGTTGGAAGCTGTTTTTAAGTGCTCTGGAGTCATTTCTTTGGAGGCAGGTTTTAAGTGTTCAAGAGTCATTTTCGTTGAAAGCGGTTTTTAAGTGCTCTGGAGTCATTTCGTTGGAAGCGGGTTTTTAAGTGCTCTGGAGTCATTTTGTTGGAAGCAGGTTTTAGAGTGTTCTGGATCCTTCATTTGAAGCGGCATTTTAAGGGCTCTGGAGTCATTTCGTTGGAAGCAGGTTTTTAAGTGCTCTGGATTCATTTCTTTGGAAGGTGGTTTTTAAGTGCTTCTGAGTCATTTTTTGGAGCGGGTTTTTAAGTATTCTGGTGTCCATTCTTTGGAAGCAGGGTTTTAAGTGCTCTAAAGTCATTTCGTTGGAAGCAGGTTTTAAATGCTCTGTAGTCATTTAGTTGAAGCGGGTTTTTATGTGCTCTGAGTCATTTTATTTGAAGGTGGGTTTTAATTACTCTGAGTCATTTTTTGGAAGCGGGTTTTCTTCTGAGTCATTTAGTTGGAGGGTTTTATGTCCTCTGTGTTCATTTTGTTGGAAGCGGTTTTTTAAGTGCTCTGAATCATTTTTTTGAAGCGGGTTTTTAAGTGTTCTGGTGTCCTTTTGGAAGTGGTTTTTAAGTGCTCTGAGTCATTTTGTTGGAAGAACATTTTTAAGTGCTCTGGAGTCATTTCGTTGGTAGGGTTTTAAGTGCTCTGGAGTCATTTCTTTGGAAGTGGGTTTAAGTGCTCTTGGTCATTTCGTTGAAGTGGGTTTTAAGTGCTCTGGAGTCATTTTTTGGAAGCGGGTTTTTAAGTGCTCTGGAGTCATTTTTTGAAGTGGGTTTTTAAGTGCTCTGAGTCATTTCATTGGAAGCGGTTTTTAAGTGCTGTGGATTCATTTTGTTGGAAGGGTTTTTAAGTGCTCTGAGTCATTTTGTTGGAAGCAGTTTTTTAAGTGTTCCAGAGTCCATTTCATTGGAAGCATTGTTTAAGTGTTCTGGGGTCCTTTGTTGGAAGTGGGTTTTAAGTGCTCTGGAGTAATTTCGTTGAAGCGGTTTTTAATTGCTGTGGAGTGATTTCTTTGAAAGCGGGTTTTTAAGTGCTCTGGAGTCATTTTGTTTGTAGCTTTTTTTTCAGTGTTCTGGGAGTCATTTCGTTGGAAGGGTTTTTAAGTGTTCTAACTGCATTTCGTTGGAAGGGTATTTATATGTTCTGTTGTCATTTCTTTGGAAAGGGGTTTTTAAGTGTTCTGGGTCATTTTGAATTTGGGCGTGTTTTTAAGTGCTCTGAGATATTTCATTGAAGCATTTTTTATTGCTCTGGAGTCATTTCATTTGGAAGCATGTTTTTAAGTGCTCTGGAGTCATTTCTTTTGAAGGTTTTTATAAGTACTCTGGATTCTTTTTAATGAAGTGGTTTTTAAGTGCTCTGAGTCATTTTTTTGAGGCGGGTTTTAAATGCTCTGGGTCCATTCATTTGGTTGCGGATTTTAAATGCTCTGGGGTCATTTTGTTAGGGTTTTTTTAAGTGCTCTGGAGTCATTTTTGGAAGTGGGTTTTTAAGTGTTCTGAGGTCATTTTGTTGGAAGTGTTTTTAAGTGCTCTGAGAAGTCATTTCGTTGGAGTGTGGGTTTTTAAGTGTTCTAAGGTCATTTCATTGGAGTAGGTTTTTAATTGCTCTGAGTTTTATTTCGTTGGAAGTGTGTTTTTAAGTGCTCTGAGTCATTTCCTTGGAAGAAAGGTTTTTAAGTGTCTGGAGTCATTTCTTTGGAAGCAGGTTTTAAGTGCTCTGGGCTCATTTAATTAAAAGCAGATTTTTAAGTGTCATTTACAGTCCTTTTGTTGGAAAGTGGTTTTATGTGCTCTGAGAGTCATTTCTTTGGAGCGGTTTTTAAGTGCTCTGGAGTCCATTTGTTTGCCAGCGTGTTTTTAAAGTGCTCTACAGTCATTTCATTCTGCTGTTTTTTAAGAGCTCTGGAGTCATTTCTTTGGAAGCAGGTTTTAAGTGTTCTGGTATCCTTTCGTTAGGAAACGGATTTTTAAGTGCTCGGTTTTAAGAGTCATTTTCATTTGGAGCGGGTTTTTAAGTGCTCTGGAGTCATTTCGTTGGGCGAGTTTTTAGTGCTCTTGAGTCATTTCTGTTGAAGCGGCATTTTAAGTGCTCTCTGGAGTCATTTCGTTGGAAGCGGTTTTTGGTTCTCTGGATTCATTCTTTTGAAGAGGGGGTTTAAAGTGCTCTGGTAATTTTTTGAAGCAGGTTTTTGTATTCTGGTGTCCATTCTTTTGGAAAGAGGTTTTTAAGTACTCTAGGGTCGTTTTATTTGGAAGCAGGATTTTTAAATGCTCTGTAGTCATTTAGTTGGAGGCGGGTTTTTAAGTGCTCTGAGTCATTTGTTGAAGCGGGTTTTTAAGTGCTCTGTGTCATTCTGTTTGAAGCGGGTTTTATGTGCTCTGAGGTCATTTCGTTGAAGCGGGTTTTATGTCCCTCTGTGTTCATTTCGTTGGAAGTGGGTTTTTAAGTGCTCTGGGGTCATTTTTTTGGAAGTGGGTTTTCAGTGCTCTGAGTCTTTGCGATTGGAGTCCTTGTTGGTTTTTAAGTGCTCTGGAGTCATTTTTTAGAAGCGGTTTTTAGTTTGATTCATTCCTGGAGTCATTTTAGTTTTGAGTAATTTCACAGGGTTTTAAGTATTCTGAGTCATTTCGTTGGAAGGTTTTTGAAGTGCTTTGGTGTGGAATCATTTCGTTGAAGCGGGTTTTTAAGTGCTCTGGAGTCAGGTTCGTTAATTTTTAAGCGGGTTTTAAGTGCTCTGGACTCATTTAGTTGGAAGTGGTTTTTAAGTGCTCTGAATCATTTCATTGGAAGCGGTTTTTTAAGTGCTCAAGTCATTTTTTGTTGGAAGTGGGTTTTTAAGTGCTCTGGAGTCATTTCATTGGAAGCGGGGTTTTAAGTGCTCTGGAGTCATTTCATTGGAAATGGGTTTTTAAGTGTTCTGGTATTAATTTCGTTGGAAGTGGGTTTTAAGTGCTCTGAGTCATTTTTTTGAAGTGGGTTTTTAAGTGCTCTGGAGTCCATTTTTTGAAGTTTGGTTTTTAAGTGTTCTGGAGTCATTTCATTGGAATTTATTGGTTTTAAGTTTTCTGGTATCATTTCTTTGGAAGCGTTTTTTTTGTGCCTGGAGTGATTTGGAAGCTTGTTTTATGCGCCTGGAATTTTTTAAGTGCTCTGGAGTCATTTTGGTTTGAAGGTGTTTTAAGTGCTCTGATCCATTTCGTTTTTACTGGTTCTTAAGTGCTCTAACTGCATTCCATTTGGAAGTTCTAGAGTGGCTTTATATGTTCTGGGATTCTTTTTTTTTAAATGTTTTAAGTGTTCTGGAAGTCCATTCGCCGTTGGTCAGGCGGGTTTTTAAGTGCTCTTGAGGCCATTTCAAAGCGGGTTTTTAAGTGCTCTGGAGTCATTTTGTTGGAAGGCAGGTTTTTAGTGCTCTGGAGTCATTTAAATTTGGAACCATATTTTTGAGTGCTCTGAGTCATTTCGTTGGAAGCGGGATTAAGTACTCTGGATTCTTTTCGTTGGAAGGGTTTTAAGTGCTCTGGAGTCATTTTTTGCTTTTGGGTTTTTAAGTGCTCTGGGAGTCCTTTCGTTGGAAGTGGCTTTTTAAATGCTCTGGAGTCATTTTTGTTGGAAGCGGGTTTTTAAGTGCTCTAAATTCATTTAAATATTTTTGTGTTCTGTGTCCTTTCTTGTAAGAGGGTTTTAAGTGTTCTGGTGTCCTTTCGTTGATCCATTTTTTAGTGTTTTTTAACGGCTTTTATGTGTTCTGAGGTCATTTCATTGGAAGTGGGTTTAAGTTCTGTGTCTGTGTCATTTTCTTTGGAAGAACATTTTTAAGTGCTCTGGAGGTCATTTCTTTGGAAGCAGTTTTTAAGTGCTCTGAGTCATTTCCTTGGAAGAAGGTTTTTTAAGTGCTTTGAGTCATTTTTTTTGGAAGCGGGTTTAAGTGCTCTCTGAGTCATTTCATTGAAGTGGTTTTTTAAGTGCTCTGGAGTCATTTCATTGGAAGCAGGTTTTTAAGTCCTCTGGAGTCATTTCGTTGAAGGGGGTTTTTAAGTGCTCTGAGTCATTTTGTTGGAAGAGGGTTTTAGGTGCTCTGGTGCATTTAGTGTTTTAGGGGTTTTTAAATGCTCCAGTCATTTTTTGAAAGTGGGTTTAGAGTGCTCTGAGTCATTTCATTAGAAGTGGTTTTTAAGTGCTCTGAGTCATTTAGATTTGGAAAGCAGGTTTTATTTCTCTGAGGTCATTTAGTTTGGAAGGGGTTTTATGTGCTCTGAGGCCATTTCGTTGGAGCGGGTTTTTATGTGCTCTGTGGTCATTTCATTTGAAGTAGTTTTTAAGTGCTCTGGAGTCATTTTGTTGGAGCTTGTTTTAAGTGATCTGGAGTCCTTTTTTTCAAGCAGGGTTTTAGGGTGCTCTGGAGTCATTTCTGCTGAAACGGTTTTTATGTGCTCTGGAGGTCATTTTTTTGAAGCGGTTTTTAAGTGCTCTGGGATCATTTCGTTGGAAGCGGGTCATTTTTTTAAGTGTTCTGGAGTGGGACATTTAGTGTTTAGAAGGGGTTTGAGTGCTCTGAGGTCATTTCTTTGGAATTGGGTTTTACGTGCTCTGGAGTCATTTTGAAGCAGGTTTTAAGTGCTCTGAGTCATTTTAAGTATTTTTAAGTGCCTTTCCTTTCGTTGAAGCGGGTTTTAAGTGCTCTGAGTTCATTTTGGAAGCAGGTTTTTAAGTACTGGGAGTCATTTTTGGAATCGGGGTTTTAGTCCTCTGGCGTGGGTTTTTTTTTCATATCGGGTTTTAAGTGATCTGGAGTCCTTTTGTTGGAAGCGGGTTTTTAAGTGCTCTGAGTCATTTCTTCTGAGGTCACATCGCGGGTTTTTAAGTGCTCTGGAGTAATTTCTTTGAAAAGGTTTTAAGTGTTCTGGATCCTTTTCGTTGGAGCCGGTTTTTAAGTGCTCTGGAGTCATTTCGTTGGAAGGGGGTTTTAGAGTGCTCTTGGAGTCCTTTAGTGAAGCAGGTTTTTACGTGCTGTGGATTCATTTGCGTTGAAGGGGTTTTAAGTGTTCTATAATTTTGTTTGAAGCAGGTTTTTAAATGTTCTGGTGTCCATTCGATGGAAGCATTGTTTAAGTGCTCTAGGTCTTTTTCTTGGAAGTGGGTTTTAAATGCTCTGTAGTCATTTGTTGGAAGGGGTTTTAAGTCTTCTGGTATCCTTTTGTTGGAAGCGGATTTTTTAAGTGCTATGGAGTCATTTTATTGGAAGCGGTTTTTAAGTGCTCTGTAGTCATTTCGATGGAAGCTGGTTTTAAGTGTTCTGAGTCATTTCTTTGGAAGGGTGTTTTAGAGAGCTCTGAGTCATTTCGATTTGGAAGCGCGTTTTTAAGTTCTCGGTTTTTTTTTGGAAGTTGTTTTTTAAGTGCTCTGAGACATTTTTGAAGCGGTTTTAGAGTGCTCTGAGTCATTTCATTAGCTTATATTTTTGGCGTCTGGAGTCATTTCATTGATGCAGGTTTTTATGTGCTCTGGATTCATTTCGTTGGAAGGTGGTTTTTAAGTGCTCCTGAGTAATTTTTTTTTGAACGGGTTTTTAAATATTCTGGTGTCCATTCTTTGAAGAGGGATTTAAGTACTCTAGGGTCGTTTCGTTGGAAGCAGGTTTTTCAATGCTCTGTAGTCATTTAGTTGAAGCGGGTTTTTATGTGCTCTGAGGTCATTTCGCTGGAAGCGGTTTTATGTGCTCTGATGTCATTTCGTTAAAGCGGGTTTTAAGTGCTCTGTGGTCATTTTCATGGAAGCGGTTTTTAAGTGCTCTGAGTCATTTTGCTGGAAGTTGCTTTTTTCATTGCTCTGGATTCATTTCGTTGGAAGCAGTTTTTAAGTGCCTGAGTCATTTCGTTGGCAGGTTTTGAGTTCTCTGGGGTCATTTCTCACAGGCTTTGCTTAAGTGCTCTGGGAGTCATTTACGTGGAAGCGGTTTTGAGTTCTCTGGGGACATTTCGCTGGAAGCCTGTTTTTAAGTGCTCTGGAGTCATTTCTTTGGATGAAGGTTTTTACGTGCTCTGGATTCATTTCGTTGGAAGGTGATTTTTAAGTGCTCCTGAGTATGTTTTTTTTGAAGCGGTTTTTAAATATTCTGGTGTCCATTCTTAGAAGAGGGTTTAGTACTCTAGGTCGATTTGCAAGCTTAGGTTTTATAATCCTCTGTAGTCATTTAGTTGAAGGAGGTTTTATGTGCTCTGAGGTCATTTCTTGCCAGTCCGTTTTTAAGTGCTCTGTGGTCATTTCATTGAAGCGGTTTTTAAGTGCTCTGAGTCATTTCGTTGAAGTGGCTTCTTTTCAGTGCTCTTAAAGTCATTGCTGAAGCAGTTCTTAGTGCTCTGAGTCATTTCGTTTTGAACCGTGTTTTTGAGTGCTTTCAATCATTTTGTTGAAGTGGGCTTTTGAGTGCTCTGAGTCATTTCTGTCATGGTTTTTAAGTGCTCTGATTCATTTCCTGCAAGCGGTTTTTTAAGTGCTCTTGAGTCATTCGTTAAGCGGTTTTGAGTTCCTCTGGGGTCGCTTGGAATTTTAAGTGCTTGAGTCATTTTGGAAGCGCGAGTTTTTTAGTGCTCTGGAGTCATTTCACAACGAGTTTTTAAGTATTCTCCTGTCCTTTCACAGCGGGTTTTAAGCTTGTCATTTCATTGAAGCGGGTTTTAGTGCTCTGAATCATTTGTTGAAGCGGTTTTAAGTGCTCTGAGTCATTTCTTTGAAGCGTTTTTAGTGCTCTGAGTAAATTTGTTACAGTCGGTTTCGTGCTCTGGAATCATTTCTTGAAGCGGTTTTAAGTGTTCAAGTATCCTTTTGTTGAAACGATTTTTGTGCTCTGAGTCATTTCGTTGGAAGCGGGTTTTTAGTGCTCTGAGTCATTTCGTTGAATGAGTTTTAGAGTTCTCTGGGAGTCATTTCGTTAGCGGTATTTTAAGGGCTCTGAGTCATTTTCATTGGAAGTGGTTTTATGTGCTCTGGATTCATTTCTGGAAGGTGGTTTTTAAGTTCCTGAGTAATTTTTTCCGGTTTTTATATATTCTGTGTCCATTTTGGAAGAGGGTTTTAAGCACTCTAGGTCGTTTCCATTGGGAATAGGTTTTTTAATGCTCTGTAGTCATTTAGTTGGTGCGGTTTTTATGTGTCTGAGGTCATTTTGTTGGTCGCCTTTTTATGCCTGTCATTTCATTGAAGCTTGTTTTTTAGTGCTCTGAATCATTTCGCTGTGTTTGGTTTTTAAGTGATCTGTGTCCTTTGTTGAAGCCGGTTTTGAGTGCTCTGGAGTCATTTTTTGGAAGCGGTTTTAAGTGCTCTGAGTAAATTGCTGGAAGAGGGTTTTAAGTGCTCTGAGTCATTTCGTTGAAGCGGTTTTTATGTGCTCTGGATTCATTTCGGCTTGAAGGTGTTTTTAAGTGTCCTGAGTAATTTTTTTGCTGGTTTTTAAATATTCTGCTGTCCATTGCTGGAAGAGGGGCTTAAGTAATTTAGGATCTTTTTTTGGAAGCATTGTTTTTAAATGCTCTGTAGTCATATAGTTGAAAGCAGGTTTTATGTGCTCTGAGGTCATTCTGTGGAAGGGTTTTTTAAGTGTTGTGGGTCATTTCGATGGAAGGTTTTTATGTGCTCTGAGGTCATTTCGCTGGAAGCCGGTTTTTATGTCCTCTGTGGTCATTTCATTGAAGCGGTTTTTTAAGTGCTCTAGAATCATTTGTTGAAGGGTTTTTCAGGGCTCTGGAGTCTTTTTCCTTGTAGTGGTTTTTAGTGTCTGAGTCATTTCTGTTGGAAGCGTGTTTTTGAGTGCCCTGAGTCATTTCTTTGGAAGCAGGTTTTTAAGTTCTTCTGTGTCATTTCATTGAAGGGGTTTCATGCTCTGGAGTCATTTCATTT
Organism: Meriones psammophilus; assembly: GCA_036365155.1. Taxonomy (NCBI): domain Eukaryota; kingdom Metazoa; phylum Chordata; class Mammalia; order Rodentia; family Muridae; genus Meriones; species Meriones psammophilus. The sequence continues at coordinate 70,420 of JAEOAE010001658.1, forward strand.
GAAGCAGAAGCCAGGTGTTCTGGTATCCTTTTCGTTGAAGTGGTTTTTGGCGCCGGAGTAATTTCTTCAGCGCTTTTAATTGCTGTGGAGTGATTTTTCGCTTTAAGTGGGTTTTATGTGTCTGGAGTCATTTTGTTGTAAGCGGGTTTTTCAGTGTTCTGGGATCCTTTTCTCTGGAAGCAGGTTCTAAGTGTTCTAAATTCACATCTTGGAAGCTAGTATTTTTGTGTTCTGGGTGTCCTTTTTTTGAAGTGGTTTGCTGTTCTGGTATCCCTTTCACAGCGGTTTTTAAGTTCTTTGAGTCATTTCGTTGGAAGCCGGTTTTTAAGTGCTCTGAGTCATTCTTTGGAAGCATGTTTTTCAGGCGCTCTGGAGTCATTTCTTTGAAGCCGGTTTTTAAGTGTCTGAGAAAATCACAGTCGGTTTTTACGTTGCTCTGAATCATTTCGCAGCGGTTTTTGCTATGTTCAAGTATCCTTTCGTTGAAACGGATTTTAAGTGCTCTGGAGTCATTTCGCTGTTAGTTGGTTTTGCGCTCTGAGTCATTCGCTGAACCCAGTTTTAGAGTGCTCTGAGTCATTTCTGGAAGTGGGTTTGAGAGTGCTCTGAGTCCTTTCGCTGAAGTGGTATTTAAGTCCCTCTGGAGTCATTTGCTTGAAGCAGATTTTACGTGCTGTGGATTCATTTCGTTGGAAGGGGGGTTTTAAGTGTTCCTGAATAATTTTGTTTGAAGCAGGTTTTTAAATGTTCTGCTGTCCATTCACATGGCGCTAATGCTCTAGGGTCGCTTTGGAAGCAGGTTTTTAAACGCTCTGGAGTCATTTCTTTGAAGCCGGTTTTTAGTGCTCTGGGGTCATTTCTTGCTGGAAGCCGGTTTTTATGTGCCTGATGTCATCACAGCGGTTTTAAGTGCTCTGTGGTCATTTCATTGGCGGGTTTTTTAAGTGCTCTGGAGTCATTTGCTGTTGTTTTTCAGTGCTCTGATCCATTTCTGAAGCGGTTTTGAAGCGGTTCTTAAGTGCTCTGGGAGTCATTTCGCTGGAAGCTGGTTTTGGAGTGCTCTGGGGGTCATTTTGTTGGAAGAGGGTTTTTGAGTGCTCTGAGTCATTTCGTTGGAAGCAGGTTTTAGAGTGCTCTGAATCTTTTCATGTTGGAGGCGGGTTTTAAGCTGATCTGAGTCATTTCTGTTGAAGGGGGTTTTAGAGTGCTCTGAGTCATTTCTTTGTGCTTGTTTTTAAGTCTTCTGGAGTCATTTCACAGTTAGTTTTTACATTCTCCTGTCCTTTCGCTGGAAGCGGTTTTTAAATGCTCTGGGAGTTATTCTTGGCTGGCGGGTAGAGTGCTCTGAGTCATTTCGCTGTTGGGTATTTTTAAGTGCTCTGAGTCATTTCAGCTGGAAGCGGGTTTTATGTGCTCTGGATTCATTTTGCTGAAGGTGGTTTTAAGTGTCTCTGAGTAATTTTTTGAAGCGGGTTTTTATATATTCTGTGTCCATTCTTGGAAGAGGGTTTGAGTATACCTAGGTCGCCATTGGAAGCAGGTTTTAATGCTCTGTAGCTATTTAGTTGGAAGCGGTTTTTATGTGCTCTGAGGTCATTTCTAGCGCTTTTAAGTGTTCTGAGTCATTTCCATTGTGTTTGTTTTTAGTGTTTGAATCATTTCGCTTGTAAGCGGGTTTTTAAGTGATCTGCGTCCTTTGTTGAAGCGGTTTTAGAGTGCTCTGAGTCATTTCTTTGGAAGCAGTTTTTTAAGTGCTCTTGAGTCATTTCATTGAAGCGGTTTTTCAGGGCTCTGAGTCATTTTTTGAATGATTTTTACGTTGTCTGATTCATTTCTTGGAAGTTGCTTTTAAGTGCTCCTGAGTCATTTCATTGGAAACGTGTTTTAGAGTGTTCTGGAATCATTTAGTTGGAAGCGGTTTTTAAGTTCTCTGTGTCATTTCATTGAAGCAGGTTTTATGTGCTCTGATTCATTTCATTGGAAGGTGGTTTTTATGTGCCCTGAGTAATTTTTTTTTGAAGCGGTTTTTATATATTCTGGTGTCCATTCTTTGGAAGAGGGTTTTAAGTACTCTAGGTCATTCTATTGAAGGAGGTTTTTAATGCTCTGTAGTCATTTCTGGAAGCGGTTTTTATGCTCTGGAGTCACCATAGCTAATGTTTGTAAGTGCTCTGGAGTCATTTCTGGGAATTTGGGATGGGCATTCTGATCTCATTTCGTTGGAAACGGTTTTTATGTGCGCTGAGGTCATTTTTTGAAGCAGATGTGTTGTTCTGCATCCTTTCACAAAGCAGATTTTTATGCTCTGAGTAATTTACAGTTTATTTAAGTGTTCTGGTGTACTTTCTGAAGTGGTTTTGAGTGCTCTGGGGTCATATCGTTGGAATGGTTTTTAAGTGCTCTGGATTCATTTCTTTGGAGCGGGTTTTTAAGTGCTGTGGAGTAATTTCAATGAGCAGGTTTATAAGGGCTCTGGAGTCATTTCATTGAAGTGGGTTTTTAAGTGCTCTGGAGTCATTTCGTTGGAGTGGTTTTAAGGTGATCTGAATCATTTCATTGCAAGCAGTTTTTAAGTTCTCTGGAGTCAATTCATTGGAGCGGGTTTTTCAGGCTCTGGAGTCATTTCTTTGGAAGCGTTTTCGATGCTCTGGATTCATTTCCTTGGGCGGTTTTTAAGTGCTCCTGAGTCATTTCATTAGGCGGGTTTTTAAGTGTTCTGGTGTCCTTTCTTTGGAGCGGAGTTTAAGTGCTCTGAGTCAATTCATTGAGCGGTTTTTAAATGCTCTGTAGTCATTTCGTTGGAATCGAGGTTTAGAGTGCTCTAGAGTCATTCGTTGGAAGATGGGTTTGAGAGTGCTCTGGAGTCCTTTCGTTGGAAGTGGTATTTTAAGTCCTCTGGAGTCATTTAGATTTGGAAACAGATTACTACGTGCTGTGGATTCATTTCGTTGGAAGGGGTTTTTAAGTGCTCCTGAATAATTTTGTTTGAAGCAGGTTTTAAATGTTCTGCTGTCCATTCGTTGGAAGTGGCGTTTAAGTACTCTAGAATTGTTCTTTGGAAGCAGGTTTTAAATGCTCTGAGTCATTTCTTTGGAAGCCCAGCGGGTTTTAGTGCTCTGGGGTCATTTCGTTGGAAGCGGGTTTTTATGTGCTCTGATGTCATTTCGTTGGAAGCGGGTTTTAAGTGCTCTGTAGTCATTTCATTGAAGCCGGTTTTTTTTTTTTTAAGTGCTCTGGAGTCATTTCGTTGATTGCTTTTTCCAGTACTCTGGATTCATTTCGTTAAGAGCCCGGTTTTGGAAGCCCGGTTTTTAAGTGCTCTGGAGTCATTTAGATTTAGGCGGGTTTTACCCAGGTGCTCTGGGGTCATTTGTTGGAAGAGAGGTTTTTGAGTGCTCTGGGTCATTTAGATTGGAAACAGGTTTTTAGGAGTGCTCTGGAATCTTTTCCGTTGGAGCGGGTTTTTAAGTGATCTGGAGTCATTTCGTTGGAAGGGGGTTTAGAGTCACTCTGGAGTCATTTCTTTGGAAGCTTGTTTTTAAGTCTTCTGGAGTCATTTAGTTGGAAAACTAGTTTTTAAGTATTCTCTCCTGTCCTTTAAGCTGGAAGCGGGTTTTTAAATATATGGAGTTATTTCGTTAGAGCTGGGTTTTAGAGTGCTCTGGAGTCATTTCGTTGGAGCGGTATTTTAAGTGCTCTGGAGTCATTTTCATTAGGCGGGTTTTTGTGCTCTGGATTCATTTCGTTGGAAGGTGGTTTTTAAGTGCTCCTGAGTAATTTTTTGAGCGGGTTTTATATATTCTGGTGTCCATTCTTTGGAAGGGGTTTAAGTACTCTAAGAAGTGCGTTTCATTGGAAGCAAGGTTTAATGCTCTGTGGTCATTTGGTTAGGCGGGTTTTATGTGCTCTGAGGTCATTCGTTTGGAAGCCGTTTTAAGTATCTGGAGTCATTTCATTGGAAGCTTGTTTTAGTGCTCTGGAATCATTTCGCTGTAGCGGAGTTTTAAGTGATCTGGTGTCCTTTTGTTGGAAAGCGGGTTTAGAGTGCTCTGGAGTCATTTCTTTGGAAGCAGTTTTTAAGTGCTCTGGAGTCATTTTCATTAGAGCGGGTTTTAGTGCTCTGGAGTCATTTCGTTAGGCGGGTTTTAAGTGCTCTGGATTC
>JAEOAE010001659.1:0-68485 GCA_036365155.1 Meriones psammophilus
GAGATAGGTAATTATTGGTCTGAGATTATAGCTGGAGTTTGTTGATGCAAGGGTTATATATTTACCACCAAATCAGAACTGTTCCATAGGTCATGGAGGGGAGACCTAACTTATTCCCATATTACCTTAGAAAAATTATAGGAGTGGGATAACAAATATACACTAAAACAGTGAGTAACAAGAAAAATGAGAAGAACCCATGATGATGGAAACAAGGAAGTATTTTTATACATTGATGTCACCAAAATACAATGTTCACATACTTAGAAACTCAAAGTGTAAAAAAAGATTTGAAGGCTCACTTGACAGTATTACTTTATCTGAATACGAGTAAAATAGATTTCACTGTCCTTGAGAAACAGTGATAAGCTGCTTGGAAGAAAGCTTATTTTTAATTAAACAAGATAAACAGTACAAATGTGAATTATAATGATTTCATGTACTTGGCAGTAACAGGAAGCAGAATATACGAGAATACACACATCACTGGAAAGCACTTTAAATGTGCAACAAATAGATATTTATATAAGGTGAAATGTTGATCCAATTTCTCCATACAGACCAGCAGGAGTGCATCACTTGCCCAAGTCATGAGTACCCAAACCCTGAGAGAAACAACTGTCTGCCCAAGGCAGTGACCTTCCTTTCGTTTGAGGATCCTCTGGGCATGGCACTGGCATGCACAGCTATGTGCGTCTCTGTCAGCACAATTGCAGTTTTGGGAGTCTTTCTCAAACACCGAGAATCAGCAATTGTTAAGGCCAATAACAGGACTCTCAGCTACACCCTGCTCATCTCCATCCTCCTCTGCTTACTCTGTTCCTTTCTCTTCATTGGACGCCCAAACACAACCACCTGCACACTGCAACAAATAACATTTGCACTTGTGTTCACCTTGGCTATTTCCACCATTTTGGCAAAAACTATAACTGTAATTCTGGCCTTTAGGGTCATGAAACCAGGAAGAACAATGAGAAGGTTGTTTGTCTCAGGCGTCTATAAGGCTGTCATCCCTATCTGTGTCCTGATCCAACTTATTCTCTCTGCAGTCTGGCTGGGAACCTCACCTCCTTATATTGACACAGATGAACATTCTGAACATGCTCATGTCATCATTTTATGCAACAAGGGCTCAGTCACTGCCTTCTACTGTGTGCTGGCTTACTTAGGGACCCTGGCCTTAGGCAGCTTCACTGTGGCTTTCCTGGTAAGGAACCTGCCTGATACATTCAATGAGGCCAAGTTCCTGACATTCAGCATGCTGGTCTTCCTCAGTGTCTGGGTCATCTTCATCCCTGTGTACCAGAGCACCAAGGGCAAAGCCGTCATGGCTGTGGAGGTCTTCTCCATATTGGCCTCTAGTGCAGGGCTGCTGGGGTGCATCTTCTTCCCTAAGTGCTACATTATTCTCTTAAGACCCGATAAAAACTCTTTGAGATGTATTAAAAACAAAAATAGCAAATAAAAATTGATCATTTTGATGTATTAGTTTTCTTTTTTCTAATAAAACCCATTAGTATACTAAAATTAAATTATTTACCCACTTTTAAATAACTTTTTCTTAAATGTATATTTAAACAAAAATAAGAGCCCCTCACTTTGTCGGACAATCACAATCTATTTTAGAATAGAAGCTCCTGCTGAAAACACATTTTAGTAAGTTATGCATGTTATTTATTAATTTTTGGACAATATATATATTCAAATTGTAATTACATGAAAGTAATTGAGATAAATGGTACATGAACAAATACTTGTTTTCTTTTTTATTTTAGGGAGTGTTTAGCCCTGTTATATACAGGGCTTTGGGTGATATCTGAGATTCTTCTATAGACCAAGCATGAAAATCAATTTCTGGAAAGGGGTTGGTGGTGTGTCTTTTAAACAGTTGAGCCATTCCAGAAATTAGAGTAGAGAATTTTCTAAACAGAAATTATAAATCTGCTGCCTGACTCAGCTCTCTTTTCCTTGACATACGTAAAAATGACTTGACATCCCACTCTACAAATACTTGCTCAGTCACCTTCATTGCTATTCTGTTCACAATAGGTAGGGAATGGAAACTCATAAATATGTTTAACATGATAAATATCATACATATAAATAGATGTAAGTAAAAAAAAAAACATAATTTAGGTAATCCATATCCAGAAGACATATATTTCATTCTCTACTCTGGGGCATCTAGCTCCAAATGTTGGTTTGTGAGTATTCATCATGGAATAACTGTAGAAACAAGAAAGCATGGTGGGTAAGCAATACAATGGCAGGTACAATTGATCCGATTGGGATAAACCAGGGGAGGTACTCTAATTATGAAGGAGGATAAATATAAAAGAAGGAAATGGGTGAAATAACAGTAAATTTTTGAAGAGTTTTAAGCAATCATACTGTGAATTATCTACATAAAATCCCTATAATACATGAAAGTCCTTTCATGAATATAAACATGTTGCAATCTAGATATTTTTAATAATGCACACAGATAAGTATAGTTCACCACTGACCAAATTTTATGCTACTGCTATCTAACCTGAAAACTACAGTCCATTTCCAGCCTGAAAAGATGGTTTTTGTTCAGTCTGAAATACCTGAAAATAACATGATACAGGAGGAACTAGGAAAATGAAGAGGAGCCATGCTAACTCCTGAAAGTTTAATTTCCATCAAGTGTCAGATTCTTGGAGCATAACTTTATAGTTATTCTCAAGTGCCTGCTTTTTCAACAATACATAAGACATTGAAGACATGGCATGCATGCTTGCGGGTGCTCGCGTTCCCATTAGCATTTACCACAGTCCACCAAAAGAGTAAAATACACACCAACCCAGCTATATACACTGCGCTCTCCAATGATAACCTGCGTACAAGATTTGCTGGTGCGCTTGTGTCGCAAATTTCATGGAAGTGACCAGTTACTATCTGGTTGGATTTCAGGTGGCTCACTCCACGAAAAGAAACCTTGATCCAACATGGCTTGGGTGGCAAGATACCTAAGTCTACACAGGCCAAGGACATCAGAGAAATGTAAATGCTATGGCTGTGCTCCTTTAGCACAGCCATACTCACCGATTGGTGCCTTGCTCGGCCATCATAGAAAACTTCCTGCAGCAGATGGGAACAAATACAGAGACCCAAAACCAATTGATTCACAGTGAGAGGCATTAGACCATTCCACCCTAAATGAGATGTCTCCAGCAATTCCCTCTCAAGGGCTCAAGGAACTCTGTGTGCAGAGTGTAAGCACCAGAGGGGATGAAGGACACGAGGGTAACACGGTCTTTTAAACACAGCAGGACCAACACACATATGAATGCACCCTCACCCACAAGCTAGCTTTCTATCACATTCCCCTGTTGTGGCTACCTTGCCATGCCACAGGGGAAGAGGATGCACTGAGTCCTGATGCAACTTGATATGGTGGCATGGGTGGGTGGATACAGGGGAGGGGTGATCCCCTTCTCTGAGGAGCCAGGTGAGGGGTGATAGGGGAAACAGAGAGTGTAGAACCAAGAGGAGTGGAGGGAGGGGTCTATGACAGGGATGTACAATGAATCAGTAAAAATTAAAAAAAAAAAATAATAATAAATGATGGGGCTGGAGAGACATCACATAGCTTAAGAGTGCAGGCTTCTCTTCCAAAGGTCCTGAGTTTGATTTCCAGCACCCATGTGGTGTCTCACAAACATCTATAGTGAGATCTGATGCCCATTTCTGGTATGCAGGCAGAATACTCTACAAATAATAAATTTTCAAAGGAAAAAAATAATACACCATGGATCATCAATAAAGTTCCCCTCCCTACAAAAAGAACACTCACTACCTCTTTAAATTATACTAATAACAAATTTTAAAGTTAGTTTTCTCCAAGGGGCCACAAACCAGACTAACCAGTTAGTCCCCTGAGCAGCAACAGATGGCAACAGAAAAATTCAAGGGCATATTTGTGGGTTGTCAAGGCTACATGGCAGAGTGACACATTTTAATATTTTATTAAATGTGGGAGATATGTTATGCATATAAAGTTTGGAAATGTAAAAATGTGATAATTCCCCCCATGCAAACAGATAAATGTACCATCTGCTTCATTGTTCCTCCTTTAGCAGCCCAAGCCTGGAACCCCAGCATTCAGAAGGCTGAGACAGGAGGATCACAAGTTCAAGGCTGGCTTAAAAGCTGCTGTTTACTCATCCATCCAGTTTGATCAGCTAAGGCAGCATACAGCTTCCTAGTGGTCATAGGTAAGAAATAGTTATCATCCTGAAAACACAATGATAAATTTAATTCACCACATGGTGACGTGAGCTCTTGAGATGAACTCAGCAGTATTTGTTCAAACTTATGTGTGACCATAGTAAAGAATCATTAAGACATTTCTTACTGTCTTACACATTCATTTATGTTTTAGAAAATTTATGGAACATGAGCTAAAACAAAGTGGGACCAGGGTTGGGCTCAGATGACAAGAACATTGGTTGTTCTTCCAAAGGTCCTGAGTTCAATTCCCAGCAACCACATGGTGGCTCACAACCATCTATAGTGAGATCTGGTGCCCTCTGGTGGCTTGCAGGTGTACATGTAGGCTGAACACTGTATAATGAATGAATGAATGAATAAATAAATGAATGAATGAATAAATAAATAAATAAATCAGAAGGAAGGAAGGAAGGAAGGAAGAATGAATGAAATAATGGTGGGACCACCAACAAATTAATACCATAAATTCCTTCTTAAAAATGTGTCTGGCAATGTGATCCTCCTGCCTCTGCCTCCTGACTGCTTACCCTACAGGTATGTTTGCTCATACACCTAGCCTAGAAATTTCAGTTCAGATAACATAGTCTGAAGAAGAAGCCCATTTTTTTGTCAAATATCACCAAATAATATTGAAATATTGATGAGAAACAGCAATTGAAGCAGTTGAGGCAGGAACAAGCAGAATGCTGGAACATGCAAGATGCTGGAATAGATATGTTAAGGTCTCAGCATGCTGGAAAGAGGATTCTGTCAGGTTTGATCCAGCATCTCCAGTGTCCAGTCCTTTTGTTCTGCACACATATAATTTCTCACAAACATCATACAGTTCTAAAATTATGAATGTATGAAATGTGCAGGATGAAACTAAACTGTAAGCCAATTTTATCTATGCCAATTTAAATAATGGCATAATGAAAATTTTAAAGATATTATAGCCAAAGATTTATTGGCCATGTATGGTTGATGTTTTGACTGGAGACATTATTTTTTATGTCTCAGTCAGGTTGAGAGTTGTTTCCATGTAAAAGGATCAGCAATATAAGTTACCATTATTATTGAACATACAATCATTATCACGTTGAAATAAAAACAAGGTTGGATAAATCAAAGTATCTTTTTTGGAGTCTTGGGTAAGTGTTGCATTAGGCCAAGCTGCTACCTATCTCCTGAGAGGTCTCCCATTAGAGAGACAAGCTGGTTGCCTTGAGCAACAGAAAAGGCATGTTTTAAGTAAACTTTATATAAACTCCTTTTTAATTTAGAATTTAAGTATACCCTAGGTATCCTGTACCTGTTTAAAGGTTTAGGCCTAGGTTTTTATATATGCTGTAGCTATTTGTCCTATCCCCTTTTTTAATATAGAATGGGAAGTTATGCCTTTATAGCCAAACTTTATTTAAACTCCCTCTTACCTTTAGCATTTAAGCATACCACAGGCATCTTGTGCCTCAGTTTTACATTGGTTGTGACTATTGTTGGACTTGCCCCCTTTTTTGCACAGGATGGGCCTTTATAGCCAAACTTTATATAAACTACCTTTCCCCTTTAGCATTTAAGGATATGCTAGGCATCTTGTACCTGGATTTTTACATTTGTTTGGGCTACCTTTGGCCTGCCCCGTTTTTGATATGGAAGGAAGGAAGGAGGGAGGAAGGAAGGATGGATGGAAGGAAGGAAGGAAGGAGGAAGGGAAGAAGGGAGGGAAGGAAGGAGGGAATGAGGGAGAGAAGGAAGGAGGAAGGAAAGGAAGGGATGGGGAGGGAAAGAAGGAGAGGGAAGTGAAGGAAGGAAGGAAGGAAGGAAGGAAGGAAGGAAGGAAGGAGAGAGGAAAGGAAAGAGAGAAATAAAGAATTCCAGGCTGCCCCAATTGCTTGTGAATTATTTCGAGACGGGGTCTCTCTTTGTGGCTCCGGCCAAGTCCCGGACTTGCTCTGTGTACCAGGCTGGCCTTGAACTCACGCCTCCCTGAGCTAGAAAGCTGCAGAAACCTACTCACCACCCTACCCTCCTCTCCCCTCTCCTCCCTCCCCCAGCCGGCAGCCCCCACCGGGTTTGGACTCACTTGGCAGTGTAGACGCGTTCGAAGGCCAGAGTCCCGGTCCTCTGGAAGCTCCTGCTGTTGTGGGTCTTGCTCTTGTGTTCCACCTTGTGGGAGAAGAATGCTGTGCAGGGGTAGGTGAGGAGAAGGTCACAGTTAGACACACTCCGGGGGTGGAGGAGAGGACGGGGTATCAGACCTTTCAATTGTCTCCCCAAGACTTTAAGATGCTTCCTGGATTCTGGAGGCAGAGGAGGAAGAGGAGGAGGAAGAGAAAGGAGGAGGAGGAGGAGGAGGAGGAGGAGGAGGAGGAGGAGGAGAGGGAGGAGAAAAGGAGGAGGAGGAAAAGAGGAGGAAAAAAAAAAAGAGGAGGAGGAGAAGGAAGAAGGAGGAGAAGGAGGAGAAGTAGGAGGAAGAGAAGGAGGAGGAGAATGAATTAATGAATGAGTGAGTGAATGAATGAATGAGTGCACAGAGGACTGAAGGATTTGCACAGAGGGTCAAGTCCATTGCCTGTGTGGAGGGAGCCCAGAGAGAAGGAGCTGATAACACATCATTATCATTATAACGTACTAATAACACGTTTGCCATCCTCCTGGCGGCTTCACGTGACCCAGGTCACAGGACAAGGACCCCCATGTGACCCCTCAGGCAGGTTACCCAGAGGGCCGAACGCTTACCATCAGACCAACCTCCAGGAGGTGATGTCTGAGGAGCTGGGAGGGACTGGCCTGGAAGGGCATCCTTTGAGCTCCACAGCACATTCCAGGGCATCTCGTAATGTATTTAAATATATTCAAATTTATTCAAATACCAGTGTATTAAAATAAAGTCAAACACATTCAAATATATTTAAATGAGCTTGAATACTCAGGGTTCACAGACGAGGAGAGACACAGAGACAGAGACAGAGAGAAAAAAGAGACAGACACAGAGAGACAGAGACTCAGAGACACAGAGACAGAGACACAGAGACAGAGACACAGAGACAGAGATACAGAGATAGAGATACAGAGGGAGACAGAGATACAGGGACAGAGAGAGACAGAGAAACAGAGAGACAGACAGAGAGACAGAGACACACACAGAGACAGAGACACAGAAAGACAGAGAGACAGAGACAGGCAGAGGCAGAGACAGGGACAGAGACAGAGAGAAACAGACACACACAGAGACAGAGATGGAGACAGAGAGACAGAGACACAGAGACAGATACAGAGAGAGAGACAGATACAGAGAGACAGAGATGCAGAGACAGAGAGACACACACAGAGAGCACAGAGGCAGAGACAGAGAGACACAGAGAGACAGAGACAGAAGAGACAGACAGAGAGAGACAGAGACAGAGACAGACAGAAAGACACAAGACACAGAGATACCAGAGTGTTGTGCAGAGGGGCTAGGACCCGTGTCCACTCCACATCCAGGGATGGAGGGCGATGGCCATTGCGACAGTGACAGTGATGGTGGCAGAAGGCGGCTCTGAGGAAAGATGGGAAAGGGCCCCTCGCACTTCTCACACACACAAGAAAGTGACAATAATAAAATAATAATAGTAAACAGACAAAATTACCAATAAACGATAAAAATCAGGTAATGATAATCAGATAATGATAATAAACAGATAATAATAAACCGATATGAACCAGATGATAATAATCAGATGGTAATAAACAGGTAATAAGGATCAGATGATAATAATAATAATCAGATGATAATAATATCAGATAATAATAAGAAGAAAATAATAATAAACACATAATCATAATCAGATAATAATAATGAACAGATAATAATAATCAGATAATAATAATCAGATAATAATAACCAGATAATACTAGCCAGATAATAATAATCACATAATAATAAACAGATAATAATAATAAACAGATAATGATAATAATATCAGATAATAATAAAAACAGATAATAATAACAGATAATAATCATATACAGATAATAACCATATCATAATATACAAATAATAATAAACGGATAATCATAATGGTAATCAGTTGATAATATCAAATAATAATGATTAGATTATAATGAAGAGATAATAATAATATCAGATAATAATGTTCAGATGATAATATAATAATAATCAGATAATAATAATCAGATGATGATAATCAGATGGCCAAACCCCAGCCGGTGACGGAAGTGAGCTGTCCCGTGAGGGTTGGGACTCGAACTCGAACCGGGAGGGAGGCGGGAGCTGATGCAGAGGCAGTGGACCAGCTGCCCAGGGCTGGCTCCGTCCACAGGGGGCTTGGTCTCACCACAAGCCCAGAAGATGGCTCCTCCCACAGGGGGCCTGGTCTCCTCACCAGCCCAGGAGATGGCTCCTGCAGAAGTCTTCTCCTTCACAGAAGCTAATCTCAGATCAAACCTGTTTACAAAGCTTTCCGGTTTGGGCCAGCAGCTGATTTTTACTTATTCCTAGAGGAGAATTCTAGGCTCCCTCCACCATTTCTTTTTCTTTTTTCCTGGTGATACTTCCTGACCAGTTGTTGGTGGTCAAGATCTAAAGTCCTGTCCCTAATATTATCATGAACCCTGGAATCCTCCCGAAACAGACGGAGAGAGAGAAAGAGAGAGAGATTGTTACGTGAATTTTAACAATGTATTGTAGTTAAAACATTAGAAACACAAAATTAAAAATGTTATTAAACCTTGAATGGAGAAAGATGAACGAGCTTACAAAGGTGGCGAGCCTGCTAGAATAATACATCAACTTTAAACTCAGAAGGAAATCAAAACACCAAGCCTGCTTTCTTGATTATCTTCTTTAGATTTCATTATGTTTATCCTATCTTTTAGGTCTATATAAGCGAGTATATTCCATGTTTGTCTTTCTCCTTCTGGGATACTTCACTCAGAATGATCTTTTCTAGATCCCACCATTTGCCTGCAAATTTCATTATTTCCTCCTTTTTGATTGCTGTGTAGTATTCCATTGTGTAGAAATACCACAATTTCTGTATCCATTCCTCCGTTGATGGACATCTGGGTTGTTTCCAGGTTCTGGCTATTACAAATAAAGCTGCTACAAACATGGTTGAGCAAATGTCCTTATTGTGTACTTGAGCAAATTTTGGGTGTATGCCAAGCAGACACGGGGTATGATGATCTATCCTCATTTAGAAAGACAAATGGGATATGCATTGAACATATGACAGGAGTCTACCGCAGAAAGCATCTGAAAGACTCTACCTAGCAGTGCTCCAAAAATAGATACTAAGACTCACAACCAAACCTTGGCAGAGTGCAGGGAATCATATGAAAGAAGGGGAGTTTGATGTGGAAAGGATAGGAGCTCCACAAGGACCAAGTTATCTGGGCACAGGGTCTTTTCTGAGATGGACACTCAACCAAAGTCCATGAGAGGATAAAATCTAGAACCTCTGCTCAGATGTGACCCGTGATAGCTCAGTAATCATTTGATTTCCCACAGTAAGGGAACAAGGACTATTTCTAACAGGAACTCAATTGCTGGCTCTTTGACCTCCCCACCTCCCAAGGGAGGAGCAGTACTGTTAGGCCACAGAGGAGGACTTTGCAGCCAGTAGAAAATACCTGACAAAATTAAATGAAAGGGGAGGAGGTCCTCCCCTATTAGTGGACTTGGAAAGGGACAGGGAGGAGATGAGGGAGGGAGGGTGGGATTGGGGAGGGAATGAGGGATACAGCTGGGATACAGAATTAACAAAATGTAACTAATGAGAAAAATAAAATTATGGAGAAAAAAAAAAAACAAAACACCGAGCCTGACTCCTTGGACACCGTCATTGTTAGCAAAGAGGTTATCATCTGCAATGGTATGTATTAAAACCGAGAGAGGGATATTCTTTTAGGATAAACACATATGAAAAGATTTGATGTGTCCAGAGATGGGTCTGTAGAGAAAATGAGGAGGAATGCCTCCACCTAAGAAGAAGAATTAACACATCCGAGACATCACAAGGTGCTTAAAGCCGTTCCCCTGGGACGTGAGGTGGTTGAATCAACCCAAGAAAACAGCATGAGGTCATGAACATGACAGGAATTGGCATACATCTTTCGACAATAACTCAATAAGTGGTCTAAAATTCTCAATAAAAAACACATGAACTACCAGACTGTCTAAGAGACAGGATCCACCTGTTATCTACTTCTGAGAACATCCCTCTACATTAGACAAAGAAACTGACTTGTGGTCACAGGTTTGAAAGAATCACAAGGAGGTGGAACCAGAAAACAACCATATTCTATTGTCTGAGAATATTTTTTATTTTTTTGGTCTGATAACATGCACTTCGAGTCAAAAGTTGTCAACAGGGGAGATCCAAAATGGAGGTGTAAGCATGCAGGGAGGTGAGAGCATGCAGTGAGGTGTGAGCATTCAGGGAGTTATGAGCATTCAGGGAGTTGTGAGCATGAAGGGAGGTGTGAACTTGCAGGGAGGTGTGAGCATGGTAGGAGGTGTGAACTTGCAGGGAGTTTTGAACATGTAGGGATGGGTGAACATGCAAGGAGATGTGAACATGTAGATAGGTGTGAATGTGCATGGAGGTGTGAATGTGCAATGAGGTGTGATCTTGCAGGGAGGGGTGAGCATGGTATGAGGTATGAACTTGCAGGGAGGTGTGAACATGTAGGGAGATGTAAACATGCAAGGAGGTGTGAATGTGCAGGGAAGAGTGAGCATGCAGGGAGGTGAGAGCATGCAAGGAGGTGTTAGCATGGTAGGAGGTATGAGGGTCCAGGGAGGCGTGAGCCTACAGGGAGCTGTGAGCATGATATAAGCTCACAGGGAGCTTCTACCGTGTTGTGCAGCGAGGTGTGAACCAGCAGGGAGGTGTAAGCGTGCAGGAAGGTGAGAGCCTACAGGGAGGTGTGAAAGTCCAGGAAGGTGTGAGCCTGGTAAGAGTTGTGAAGGTTGTAAAAGTTGTGATAGTTGTAGAAGGTGTGAATGTGCAGGGAGGTGTGAGTGTGCAGGGAGGTGTGAACATGTAGTATGGTGTGAGCATGGTATGAGGTGTGAACTTGCAGGGAGGTGTGAACATGAAGGGAGGTGTGAAAATGCAAAGAGGTGTGAATGTGCAGGGAGGTGTGAGCATTCAGGGAGGTGTGAGCATTCAGGGAGGTGTGAGCATACAGGGAAGTGTGAGAATGCTGAGAGGTGAGAACGTGCAAGGAGGTGTGGGCATTGTAGGAGGTGTGAGTGTCCAGGGAGGTTTGAGCATGCAGGGAGGGGTGAGCGTGCATGGAGATGTGAGCATGGTAGGAGGTGTGAACATGCAAGGAGGCGTGAATGTGCAGGGAGGTTTGAGCATGCAGGGATGTATGAGCATGCAGGGAACTGTGAATATGTAGGGAATTGTGATCATGCACGGAGGTGTGAGCAGGCAAGTAGGTGTGAGCCTTGTAGGAGGTGTGAGAATGCAGGGTGGTATGAGCATGGTAGGATGTGTGAACTTGCAGGGAGCTGTGAGCATGGCATGAGTTGTGAACCTGCAGGGAGATGTGAACATGTAGGGGTGGGTGAACATGCAAGGAGGTGTGAAAATGTAGGGAGGTGTGAGCATGCAGGAAGTGTGAGCATGCAAGGAGGTGTGTGCATGCCGGGAGCCATGAGCATGGTAGGTGTGAGCATCCAGGGAGGTGTGAGCCTTGTAGGAGTGAGTGTGCAGTGTGCAGTGAGGTGTGAGCATGGTAGGAGGAGTGAACTTGCAGGGAGGTGTGAGCATGCAGGGAGGTGTGAACATGTAGGGATGTGTGAACGTGCAGGGAGGTGTGAACATGTAGATAGGAGGTGAATGTGCATGAATGTAGGGAGTGTGAACATGCAGGGGGAGGTGTGAGCATGGTATGAGGTGTGAAATTGCAGGGAGGTGTGAGCATGGTAGGTGAGGTGTGAACCTGCAGGGAGGTGTGAACCTGCAGGGAGGTGTGAAGTGCAGGGAGTTGTGAGGTGTGCATGCAGGGAGTTGTGAGCATGCAGAGAGGTGAGGCATGGTAGGAGGTGTGAACTTGCAGGGAGGTGTGAGCATGGAAGAAGGTATGAAGTTTTAGGGAGGTGTGAACATGTAGGAAGGTGTGAATATGCAAGGAGGTGTACGTGTGCAGGGATCTGTGAGCGTGGTAGTTGTGAGCATCCAGAAAGGTGTGAGTATGAATGTGTTGTAGGAGGTGTTGGCGTGCAGTGAGGTGTGGGCATGGTAGGAGGTGTGAACTTGCAGGGAGGTGTGAGCTTATAGGGAGGAGTTAACATGCAGGGATATGTGAGCATGCAGGGAGGTGTGAACATGTAGAGAGGTATGAATGTGCAGAGAGCTGTGAATGTGCAGGTAGGTGTGAATGTGCAGGGAGGCGTGAGTGTGCATGGAGGTGTGAGCATGCAGGGAGGTGTGAGCATGGTAGGAGGTGTGAACTTGCAGGGAGGTGTGAGTTTGTAGGGAGGTGTGAACATATGGGGATGTGTGAGTGTGTGGTTAGGTATGAACATGTAGGGAGGTGTGAGCATGCAAGGAGATGTGATCGGGCAAGAAGGTGTGAGCCTTGTAGGAGGTGTGAGCATGTAGGGAGGTGTGAGCATGGTAGAAGGTGTGAACTTGCAGGGAGGTGTGAATTCAGGGTATTGGGTGGGCTATGCAAGCCTTGAGGACCGTACAACATGGAAGAACTGAGGGATTGCTGGGAAAAAAATTGGCAGCTAATTCTGTATTGATATGTTAAATATGAACCTCTGCCTTTTGTTCCAGGTATGAAACCTACATCTATGGAAATATAAACTTCAGACTGAGCAGTTTGGTCTCCATTAGGTAATGATTAAAAAATGAGCTCACAAAGAAGAAAGATGGCAAAGACAAAGATTCTATTTTTCTTTGCTTTCTTTATATCATCTTTCTTTTCTTTGAGGGAGGGCAGGTACCCAGACTGGACTCAAATTTTTGATGTCAAGTTTTGCTTTTCTAATTCATTTTTATTTTATTAATCATTTTTATTTTTTCACAATTTATTCATTGTATACCCCTTTTAAAGGCCACTCCCTCAACTCCTACTGGTCCCACACTCCTTCCCTCTTTCCCCCAAACCCTTTCCCCTAATCCTCTCAAAGGGGGAGTTCCCCTCCTCTCCCATCCATCCACACATTATCAGAACACTACTCAGCTATTAAAATCAGGAAAATAAAATTTCTGCTCTTATTACTTCTGCATAGGCCACTGTGCTCACCTCAGAAGATTTCATACCATGAAGCTTGCCTGCAACCTTACTGTGTCAATAAAACACTAGGTATAATTCATTTTAAAGAGTCCTACCCCAAGACACTGTTGATTGACCATCTCACATCCAGAAACATGTGAACTTTGAAATGCTATGATGTGTGAAACATTTTTTCACAGGCATTTCAGAGAATGTGATTCTCTTGCTGCCTGAGGGCTGTTTCCCACCAGCCCAGGAAAGCAGGAGGGCAGAAGATGATTAGTATAAAGCTTGGAAAACACCCACAAAAATAACAGTGGTCAGAACACTCTGGGAACCACCTCAGAAAGTAAGTTCAACTTTAATTCCAGAAAACAGAAAACAGAGGCTTATATCCCTTGGGAGTGACTGGGATGCTCCAAGCATAGGTGTAGATAATTGTTTAAAACTAGGCAATTCAAGGATGCTTGATTTGCATTAAACAGCACATTCCTATTATATGAACAAGAACAAGGAACAGATCCAAATTATCCTATATTTGAAGGGGAGGGAGAGTTATCAGGGATCTGTGTCAAAGGCCATCTATCAAATTTGATTGGTGGCATCTATGTCTAAAGACACTCTCCAGATGAAGTCAGGCAGAGAAAACTCACCCTTGACATGGTTACACATCTAGGCCAGAAGCAGGGTCATACATGGAAAAAAAAGCCTCCTCCCTCACATCTCAAAATTCAGTCTGGGTTGTGATGGTTTTCAATAGAACCCCTGGAACAATAGGTATGTGTACACAAAGAAACTTCTACAGGCTACCACTGTTGTGTTACTCTCAGAGAACTTCCTGGCTGGTGTTAGTTCACCATTCCCTACATATTCATCCACTGGACTAAAAGTTTCTTGTGTAAAGTGAGGCAATTGAAAACAGTAAATGTTGAGAATCAGGATTATCAATAAGTCTTCCATAAACATCTTATTATATAATACTGTTGCATGTAATTGATATTCACCATTCATTGTATTCTTTTTAAAAATAAGTTTATTTATTTTAAATTCCAATAGTAGTCCCCCTCCCTTTCTCCCCCATGACTACCCTCCATTCCTATTGCCCCTATTCCTTTCCCCTTCAAAAAAGGGAGGTCATTTCCATTGAGCTAGTTTTTCAGTTCTGTTGGATCTCAGTGGACCAAAGAACACAAAGGCCTTTCATTGCTTATAGTCACAAAATTCCTCTCCAGTAAGGATACTTTTATGATGATGACTCTAGATTTGTGCAAGGCCTCACCATTTAAACACATTCATAAGTTTTCTCTCCATTATGAATCCTTTCATGATGATGAAGATTATACAAATGTGGAATGGTTTCACCATGTTAAAAGCACTCACAGGCTTTCTGTCCATTAGGATTTCTTTCATGAGTGTGAAGATGATTCTGAAGTGCAAAAGTTTTTTCACATTGGTTACAGTCAGACAGCTTCTTTCCAGTATGTGTTCTTTTATGTATTAGGAGATGTTATGTGCAAAGGCTTTGCCACATAGTTATATTCATATGGTTTCCCTCCAGAATGTATTGTTGTCTTAGGAGATGATTGTTACATGCAAAGGCTTTATCACACTAATTACCCTCACAAGGCTTCTCTCCACTGTGTGCTTTTCCTGTTTTTTACTCTCTGTGCAAAGGCTTTATCCCGTTGGTATACTAGGTTTCTTTCAGTATGTGTTCTTTTATGGCTTATGAGATGACTGTTTTGTTTACCACATTCATTACATTCAAAAGGTTTCTCTCAGTGTGTGTTCTTTTATGGCTTAAGAGAGTACTGTTTTTGCAAAGGCTTTGCCACACTGGTTATATTATAAGGTTTCTCCAACAATGTGTGTTCTTTTATGTCTTATGAGATGACTGTTTTGTGCAAAAGGCTTTACCACACTGGTTACATTCATATGGGTTTCTCTCCAGTGTGTGTTCTTTTTATGGCTTAAGAGAGTACTGTTTTGTGCAAAGGCTTTACCACACTGGTTACATTCATAAGGTTTTCTCTCCAGTGTGTGTTCTTTTATGGCTTAAGAGATGACTGTTTTCTGCAAAGGCTTTACCACACTCATTACATTCATAAGGTTTCTCTCCAGTGTGTGTTCTTTTATGGCTTAAGAGATGACTGTTTTGTGCAAAGGCTTTACCACACTCATTACATTCATAAGGTTTCTCTCCAGTGTGTTTTCTTTTATCCTTATGAGATGACTGTTTTTGCAAAGGCTTTTACCACACTCATTACATTCATAAGGTTTCTCTCCAGTGTGTGTTCTTTTATGGCTTAAGAGAGTACTTGTTTTCTGCAAAGGCTTTACCACACTCATTACATTCATAAGGTTTCTCTCCAGTGTGTGTTCTTTTATGGCTTAAGAGAGTACTGTTTTCTGCAAAGGCTTTACCACACTGGTTACATTCATAAGGTTTCTCTCCAGTGTGTGTCTTTTCTTTTATGGCTTAAGAGATTACTGTTTTCTGCAAAGGCTTTACCACACTCATTACATTCATAAGGTTTCTCTCCAGTGTGTGTTCTTTTATGGCTTATGAGATGACTGTTTTCTGCAAAGGCTTTACCACACTCATTACATTCATAAGGTTTCTCTCCAGTGTGTGTTCTTTAGAGTACTGTTTTTGCAAAGGCTTTACCACACTCTTTACACTGTTTCTCTCCAGTGTGTTTTCTTTTTGCGTAAGCTGACTGCTTTTTGCAAAGGCTTTACCACATTGATTACATTTGTAAGGCTTCTCTCCAGTGTGTGTTCTTTTATGCCATATGAGAACAGTGATATAGGGGAAGGCTTTACCACATAGAGTGCATTTAAAGGGTTTCTCTCCAGTATGACTGCTTTCATGCCTGCAAAGAAAATTGGCACATGTGAAAGATTTACCACAGTCATTTCATCACACTAATAAATATATTTATCTATATGAATTAATTTCATAATTTGGTCTAATTGTAAAGAAGAATCAAATTTTAAAGTTTTATCACTTTATTTACATTCACGGTATTCCCCTTCATTATGGGTATTTTTGAAGATCCCTGTGATGGTAAGAGCATTTGTTATGTGGATCACTTTTATAGCATCATTTTTTCTATAAGAGGGTTTTCTCCTATATATGAAGAGTATTGTAAGAATTCAGAGTTTTACCACAGCAATCCCATTCACAAATTTTTGTACTGTATGAATGATACTTCATTTACAAAGTGAGCCAAGACAAGCAGAAGTTACAAATTCCTAGTATTCATGGGTATTTTCAGCAATATGAGTTTGCTGATGAATTCTCAGTGAAGTTGCAAAACCAATTAACAGTAACCATTTATCACATTCAGAAAATTTACTCACAGTGGGGACTACTACCAAATCAATTGTTCTTGGAGAAAGACAGGGACACTGCTTCTTTCAATATCCCTATGCTCATGTGTCTTAGAATCATTTTGACATATGATATACCAGTTTAATTTACAAAATAATAAAGATTCCCACATTGAATTAACACAGTTTGTTTTTTGTTCATCATAGACATGTCATATAGGGATTAAGGTTTCTCCACAACAATATTCTTGATTCTCATAAGCTGCTCCTTTCACTAAACTTTACAATGTTACTACATGAAAATTAGTAACACTGGTTCTACTATGTAATTTTTGCTTATTAGAAGGTTTTGGACGCATACTGATCACCAATTCAGTGTGTATACCTCTTACAATATCCGAGTAGATGGAATGAGACTAAACAGATTGGCAGTTCAAGTCAGTAGCTGTAATGTCCATATCATTCAAATGGTATTTTTGTTACAATATTATTTTATTTTCTTCTATCTTAGGGAGTGCCTTGTAAACACAAATCAGATACCTGACATTGAAGTACATGGAATTATGAGATTTTAATGATCATCAGTACACTTAAAGCAGTGCTGTTTTTACACTGTTGCTTTTCTTTAAAACTTCCAGGACACAGCCATGTGTGCTGGTATATGCCTTTAATCCCAGCACTTGTGGAGGCAGAAGCAGGCAGATCTGTGTGATTTTGAGGTCAGGCTGGTCTAACAAGCAAGTCTAAGAAAGTCACAGATACCCAAAAAAAAATCTATTTCAAAACAGAAAATAAAAAGCAGCCAATAAACAATCAAACAAACAAACAAAAAAAAAAAAACACCAAACTTCCAGGACACATTAAAATTTAAGATTTATATCTGTATCAACATGCACATAAAGTTACCTTTTATTACTTGTAGAACTTTGAAAATGTTCTTCAATATTATGGTCATCCCAATTGTAGCCTAAAATATAGTACCAGAAAATATATATTATTGGAAATATCATGTTATTATTAAGGCAAAACTTAAATCACTATCTTCTGTGACCCTTAGAACCATGCCTGATTTATTTACCTCATTCCTCCTCATTCTCAATTGGAATTACACAGAAGAGGATCAATAACAAAGTAAGAGTTGTCTCTTTATTTTAAAAGTGAAAGAAAAATTGCAGTCTTACCTATAGCAGTGAGGTTTTCACAGGTCTCTAGCATCACATCTTTGTAGAGTTGCTTCTGGGAAGGTTCCAGCAAGGCCCACTCTTCTTGGCTGAATTTCACATGCACATCATTGAAGGTCACAAATTCTAAAATATGCCATACATTTGTACAACAGAAACAGTGGCAACAATATAATTTATACTTCATTGTCAATATAATCATATAATTCTACTGCTTCTTCAATTTATTTTCTGACACAGAAATGTGAATGTTATACAGTTGGGTGCTGTGCATGATGTGAAGTAGGGGAGATGAAAAAGCCTAAAGGTTAGATTGAAAAAAAAAAAAAAAAAACTTTGAAAAGGCGTGCTTCAAAAACCTGTGTTTCATCAGTTTGTAAGACATGAATATAAAGTAGCCATTAGTTGGGTTCTTGAGCAATCTATGAATCATCTTCAGTTACTTGGGTGAGTAGGTCAGGACCCTGTCATGATACAAGTGGAAGGACAAAACACAGTCATGATATTTTATATAGCAACAAATGAGATGTGTTGATCAGGGGACACTGAACAGATGGGTAATATCAGTCAAAAGACAACATGGTACTGAATATTATGTTTTGACCAGGGCTCAGGGATGTGGCATATCAGTATGTGAAGAGGGGGCTCATATATTTGTGGAAGGGAAAGTGGACTACAGTGAATACATGGATAAAAATAATGTGAGTGGCAAGCAACAACAATCATAGCCAATAACATCATATTTCTGAGTGACCAGACAAAAGAAAAGGAATAGAACACATGATTATTCTTTGATCATTGTTTTGTATATCCTCCTTACTAAATAATGTAGTCTATAGATTAAAAATAAAGATTAAAACTTTTCTATTAAAAAGAAGTGTTAATGTTATCACTAAGTCATTTTAGAAGAAAACAGAATAACAAGTTTTAACTGTATCATATCTGAACTTTTTGAAGAGGATATAGCTTTGGAATAGACATGGCAATTAATGTGGACAAAGACAAACAGAGAGAAGAGTGTGAAATAGAGAGACAGAGACATAGAGACAGAGACACACAGAGAGAGAAATTAACAGATGAACAATACTAAGTACAGATCAGAGAAATTTATTAACAGTTACTAACTACAAAAAATGGTGGACAAGCTGGGTGTATTCTGTCATGCCTTCAATTCCATCACTCAGGAGGCAGATGCAGGTGTATCTTATTGAACTGGATGTCAGCATTATCTATTCAAAGAGTTCTAGGACAGCCAGACCTATATAGTAAGACAGAGCCTCCTCTAAAAGTCAATCAAACAAACACAAAATATTGAAAGAACTCAGAGGTCTTTACTGAAGCTTCTACAAGGAATTATACATTCACTCCTGTTGTATATTTATTCTCCAGAAATCTGCACTGCCCCAGCTTAAACTGTAACTTCAATGATATCTTACTAAAAGGGAATGCATGTTTAAACGGCTAAAAATAGAAAGACAAAAATATTAACAATGTAAATGCTGATCATAAATAAGCAACATAAAACAGGACAGATGGCTCAGCAGTGGGGATTTCTTGCTGCTCTTTCAAATAATTGGGCTCAATTGTCAGTGATTACCTGGGACCCACTACTATCAATTGCTATAATTTCATGAGTTCTGAAGACATCTTCAGACTACTGTGAGGATTAGGCACACAAGAGGTGCATATTCATGCATATTCATGCATACAATCAAAATACACATATTCAGTAAAAATTAAAAATAGATTACAGATGGTTGGGCTGATTGCATACTGTGTCTGATAAGCTGGGTAGCAGAGACTGCACAGTGACCAATAGTTGGATCTCTGGGGGTCCCAACTGACTGTGTTTCAAATGTAAGAAGAAAACCAATGATGAGGGAAACAATCGTGTCCAACCTCAGAGCACCCAGCTAATCTCTGGGAAAGTTCCTGGGATCTTGCATCAGGAATAAGGTTTTCAAACAAATGGACCCAAGAAGCAAGCAGGAGTAGCTATTCTAATATCTAATAAAATAGACTTTCAACCAAAATTATTTGAAAGGGATGAGGAAGGGGAATCCAAGATGGCGGTGCCAGGAAGACATTGGGTCTGAGGAGTAGGACAGCAATGTTGGTACAGCAACTAAAAGACTGAACTCTGGGCCCTAAAACAACAAAGATCCTTTTTCCCAGGTGAGAGGAAACTCCACATTGTGGGGATCAGTCAGGTCCACTCTCAGGTCACTCAGTGAGAACTTGGAAGATATCCTGGGGTGCAGGATACACCTTTGTGTCCTGATAACTTTTCCAGACTAAATTATATTCTCCAGGGCACCAGAGACTGGGAGCCCCAGTCTAAAAAAAAAAACAGGAAGAAGAAAGCAGGACTGACCTCAGGTCACCCAGTCTATCTCAGGAAAGGTCCTGCAGACCGGTGGGTGCACAGCTGTCAGGACTGAGTGTGCCGCCAGCTGCTAGCCCTGCATGCCCTACTCTCCATCACAGAACTGTGTGCCCCAGGACACTAGAGGCTGGGTTTCCCTGTCTGGAGAAAACCCCACAGGCAGGGAAACAGCAGGTCCCAGATTAGAGAACTCAGCCAACTCCCCACACACACACTACATCCACCATACACAGGAACATTCTTGGAAAAGTTCTCAGATTCTTTCCCAGTCACCAGCTTGGAGCCATCATTGGCAAGTGCCTATGCATTCTACACATTATGTCAAACACCACAGACTGAGTCTTCCTATTGAAAGAAAACCCAAAGGTTGGGGAAATATCTGGCCCTACCTCAGGACACCTAGCTCTGGAAAAGTTTCTGGTTATTCACAAGCTCCAGACACTAGCCTCCTGCTGCACATGTGAGAGCAGTGCTCAGCTGCCACGGATTATTGCTTGGGTACTGGGGCACAGAGCTCTAACCTCAGTCCTACAGAAGCCTGGGATCCCCAAGATCAACCCCCAGATACTGCTCCAAGGGACAACCAGTTATCCCTAAGTATACTGACCAAACCTTGGGGTACCCAGGTTACAGCTGCAGCTTACTAAATTTACAGCAAGAAAGCCAGAAGCAGGACAGCTGTCTCCAGAACTTCTCTGGGTGAGAGGATAGCTCCTTTTACTAACAAAGGCAACAATTACTACTCAGGTCTGTACAATTGAGATGAGCTGTGGCAATTCCTGAAAAACACCTGCCATTCAGTGACCATACCAAAAAATAGAGGAGAGCTCCTTTGAGAAAAATCATCTTCCTGCCAAGGGGATTAGACCCACCACAGAATTCCAGGAAGTACCAGAAACTAACACCCAACACCTAAGATATCCCAATGGGTAGAGGCCAGTGTAAAAGCTCAATCAACAAAAGACAGAGCAATATGGCATCCCTAGAACAAGTTATCCAGGAGCAAGCAGCCCTGGATAACCCAGCGTAAATGAAATTCAAGAAGATGACCTTACATCTGTGCTTATGAACAGGATAATAGAGGAGACAAATAAACTTTGTAAAGACCTAGATGAAGATAAAGTCAAACAGAATATTGCCATCTGCAAAGAAATAGAATAAGATAAAGACAAAGAGATTGTGGCCATCCTTAAAGAAATACAGGAAGTTGCAGCCAAACAGTTTGTGGCCTTTAGAGAGGAAATACTTAAATCACTGAAAGAAATTAAAGAAACAGAGGATTGTTCAAACAAACAGCTGAAGGGATTGAAGGAAAATAATCAGAGAGGTGAAGGAAATCAATAAAATGGCTCAAGATCTGATGATAGAATTGGAAAAATTAAAGAAAACACAAATGGAGGAGATTGTGGAGAGAAAGAACTTAGGGAAGAAAAAAGGAACTACAGAGCTAAGCATAATGAATAGACTATGAGAGGGAAGAAAGAATCTCAGGTGTGGAAGACACAATGGAAGAAATAGATGTAGCTATCATAGAAAATGTTAAATCTAAAAAAATTCCTGACATAGACCATCCAAGACAACATGAAAAGCAAAACCTAAAAATAATAGGACTAGAGGAAAAAGAAGATTCCCTCCTCCAAGGCCCAGAAAATATTTTCAACAAAATCATAGAAGAAAAATTCCCCAACTTAAAAGAGAGGTCTATAAGAATACAAAAGGCCTACAGAATACCCAATAAATTAGACCAGAATAGAAAATCCTCCCACCACGTAATAAACAGTAAGTATACAGAACAAAGAAAAAATACTAAAAGCTGCAAAGGAAAAAGGCCAAGTAACATATAATGTCAAACCCATTAGAATCACACCTGATTTCTCAACAGAGACTATGAAAGCCAGAAGAACTTGAACAGATATCATGCAGACCCTAAGAGAACACAGATGACCGCCCAGGCTACTATAACCAGCAAAAGTTTCAGTCATCATAGATGGAGCAAACAAGATATTTAATGACAAAAACAAATTTAAACAATACCTACCCTCAAATCCAGAGGTACAGAAGCTCCTAGAAGGGAAACTACAACCCAGGAAAGCTAACTACATTCAGGAAAACACAGGGAATAAATAATGTCACTACAGCAAAACTAAAAGTAACCAAGCACACAAACACACTACCACAAGCAACATCAAAATAAAAGGATCTAACAGCCACTGGTCATTAATTTCCCTCAACATCAATGGACTTATCTCTCCAATAAAGACACAGACTAACAGAATGGATACGTAAACAAGACCCAACAATCTGTTGCATACAAGAAACACATCTAAGTCACAAAGATAGACATTGCCTGAGAGTAAAGATCTGGAAGGAGGGTCCAAGAAAATGGACCCAAGAAACATGCAGGAGTAGCCATTCTAATATATAATAAAATAGACTTTAAGTATATGGAATCCATCAATGTAATCTGCCATATAAACAAATTGAAAAAAAAAAAAAAACAACAATAGAGGATCATTTTCTTAGATGGTGAAAAAACATTTGACAATATCCAACAGTTGTCCTTGTTTAAAGTCTTGGAGAGACTGGGGACAAAGGCACATATCTAAAAATAGTAAAGACAGTGTAAAGAAACCCCATAGCTAACATCAAACTAAATGAAAAGAAAGTTAAATCAATTCCACTGAACTCGGGGACAAGACAAGGCTAAACACTCTCTCCAAATCTCTTCAATACATTACTCAAAGTCCTATCTAGGGCAATAAGAAAACTAAAGAAGATCAAGGGGACACAAATTTATTAGGAAGAAATCAAATATCACTATTTACAGATGATATGACAGTATACAAAAATTACCCCAAAAATTCTACTCTAGGGAACTCCTACAGTTGAAAAACACTTCAACAAACTTCAATAAAGTTAACTCAAAAAAAAAAAAAAATCAGTAGCACTCCTGTATACAAAAGGCAAATGGACTGAGAAAGAATTAAGAAAATAACACCCTTCACAATAGCCAGGAAAAAAAAAAAAAACAAAACAAAACAAAACAAAACAAAACATAATGTATCTTGATGTTATCCTCAACAAGCCAGTGAAAAACCTATATAAAAAAAAAAAAAAAAAACAACTTCTAGTCTCTGAAGAAAGAAATTGAAAAAGATACCAGAAGATAGAAATATTTCTCATGCTCATGGATCAGTAGGATCAACATAGTAAAAATTGCCATCGTACTAAAAACAATCTACAGATTCAATGATAGTCCCATTAAAATATCAACACAATTCCTTAAGGAACTTGAAAAAACAATTCTCAGCTTCATATGGAAAAATAAAAAAGCCAGAATAGCTAAAACAATCCTGTACAATAGGAGATCTTCAGTAGGTATCACCATTCTTCATTTCAAGATCTATTATAAATCAATAGTAATAAAAACTGCATGGTACTATAATAAAAACAATCAGTGGATCAATGGAATTGAAGTGAAGACCCATAAATAAACCCACACACCTATGGCCACTTGATTTTTGACAAAGAAGCCAAAACCATGCAATGGAAAAAGCACAGCATCTTCAACAAATGGTGCTGGTCTAACCTGAAGTTTACATGTGGAAAAATGAAAATAGATCCATATTTATCACCCTGCACTAAACTGCAGTCCAAGTTGTTCAAAGACCTCAACATAAAACCAGATACACTAAATCTGTTAGAAAAAAAAAAGTGGAAAAGATCCTCAATCTCACTGGCATAGAAGGTAACTTCTTCAACAGAACACAAAGAACACTTGCTCTAAGATCAAGAATTAATGAATAGGATCTCATGAAACAAAAAGCTTCTATGAAGCAAAGAACTCTGTCAATAGAACAAAATGACCACCTACACCCTGACAAAAGATTTTCATCAACCCTACATACAACTGAAAGAGCTAATAAACAATATATATATATAAAGAACTCAATAAATTAAACTCCGACAATCCAAATAATCCAATTTAAAACTGGGGTACAGAACTATACAAAGATTTCTCCACAGAGGAATATCAAATGGTGGACATTAAATGCTCAAAATATGTAGTCATCATGGAAATGCAAATGACATTCCATCTTAAACCCATCATGGCTAAGGTCAAAACATGAAGTGACTGCAAGCTAGTGAGAATGTGGAGAAAGAGGAATACTCCTCCATTGCTGGTGGGAGTGCAAACTTATACAACCACTTTAAAAATCAATCTGATGCTTTCTCAGAAAATTGGAAATAGTGTTACTTCAAGACCCTGCTATACCATTCCTGGGCATATATCAAAATAATGATCTACCATTCAACAAAGATATTTGCTCAACTATGTTCATAGCATCTATATTCATAATAGCCAGAATCAGGAAACAACCTACATGTCTCTCAACTGAACAATTGTTTTACAGAAATCGTGGTACATTTACACAATGGAATGCACCTTGGGTATTAAAAAAAAAAAAAAGAAACTATAAAATTTTCAGGCAAGTCGATGGAACTAGAAATGATCATCCTAAGTGAGTTATTCCAAAACCAGAAAGACATGCATGGTATTTACTCATTTGTAAGTGGATAAGGGCCATAATATAGGATAAACATACTACAATCCACAGATCTAAAGGAGCTAAATAAAAAGGAAGACCCTATGGAGGATGGTCAATTTTTATTCAAAAGGGAAAATAGAATCGACACCAGAAGTGACTGAGGAGAGGGAACAGGATGAGAGCCTAATCTTTCCTCCAAAAGATTCTACCCAGCAGGGGTTCAAAGCAGATGCTAAGACTCACAGCCAAACTTTGGGTAGAGCACAAAGAATCATAGGAAAGAGTAGGGGGATAGAAAGTAGAAAGACCTAGACCTGGCAGGACCTCCATAAGAAGACCAACAAAGACAACAAATCTGGGCCCATGGGGACTTGCAGAGATTGATGTACCCACCAAAGGCCATTCATGAAAAGGAACCAGACCCCTGCTCAGATGTAGCTGATAGGCATCTTAGTCTCATGTGGGATCCATAGTAAGAAGAGTAGGGGCTGGCTCTGACATGGACTCTGTTGCCTGATCTTTGATCACTTCCCCCTGGTAGAGGGGGCATTGCCACAACACAAAGGAAGAAAATGCAGATATTCCTAGTGAGCCTTGATAGGCTGGATTCAGATGGTAGGAGAGGAAGGCTCTCCTTATCTGAGAATTGGAAATGTGATACGGATGAAAGAGGAACAGAGGGGTGAAACCAGGAAGAGACAAGGGAGGGGGTTAAAACTGGTATCTTAAGTGGATAAATTATTTTTAATTTTTATTTATTTATTTATTACAATTCATTCACTTTGTATACCCACTGTAGCCCCCTCCACCATCTCCTCCCAGTCCCACCCACTCTCCTTCTTCTCCCCCTATGCCCTTTCTATATTCTCCTGATTGTGGAGGAACTCATCCTCTTCTATCTGACCCTAGCTTATCAGGTCTCATTAAGGATAGCTGCACCATATTCTTCTGTGGCCTCACAAGGCTGCATCCCCCAGGAGGAGGTGTTCAAAGAGCCGAGTTCATGTCAGAGAATAAATTATAGAAAAACAAATTTAAATTAAAACAAATAAGTTTGAATAAAATAAATAGATAAATAAAGTCTAAAAAAAAAAAAAACAAATACAACAGGTAGAAAGAATGTCACACGCCTGCAATTCAAAAAGCTCAGAAAGCTCAGGCACTGTTAGTGTCATGAATGCATGCCACCCTAAGAAATTAAATATACTCTCTGCCAAATTTCAAATGCAAGATGTTGATGAAGATCAGCACAATAACCTATGCTTACATATACAAAACAAAACAAAATAATACCTAAAACCCTATATTCCAGGCTCAGCAGCCAATGATGGTGATGTTGATGCCAGGCACACTGGCCTAGATTTAAGCCCAACACTCGACTGGAGTTAGAGCTGTAAGTTCAAAACTAGCCTGGTCTACATACTGACTTTCAGAACAAGCAGCGCTACACAGAAACTTTTTCTTCAATGTCAAAAACAAAAACATCATTTTCTCTGGGACCTTTTTTGATTCAATCAAATAAGTTCTGACCAAATTCACTAAAGGCTTATTGTTATCCAATGATAAAAATGTAGTCTAACTTCAACGATCCTAAGATTCTGCAATAGCTCATACACTATTCAAATGTCCAAAGTCTCTTCTGACACACAAGGAAATCTCTTGACTGCCACATCTTGTAACATCAGAAACAATTTACATCATTCCAACATAGATGCACAGAATACCCCTCCTCATTCCAATATAGAAGATTGTATAAATAGTGAGGGAAAACTGGACCAAGGAAATAAGATTAGCCAGGAAAACAACAAATCCTGTTGCTGTTTCAAAAGGCTTAGATGGTCCTATACTGGCAATGTCTTGTACATCTCCAAGTTTGGTTACTCCCACTCCCTACAGGGAGCACTCTATAGGAGGTGTCTCATAACTTATGTATCTCGACATATTGTGGTGTCAAGATGCAACTCAGATGTCACCCTCACTGCTTCATGCAGTGAACCTTTACAGTATCTTCACTGGGGATCAGACTCTGCCAAACAGATGGCTGGCACAGTGCTGAACTGAAACCACAAAGAAAGACTCTATTACTTTAAATTTTGCATCTTTATTGTTTCCAGAACCAGCAGAACATGGGTGAGCCAGTCAAGTTGGATTCTAAATCTGGATGGACAAATTGGGATGGACTGTGCCACTGTTGTACCACATTTGTTACAGCTTTTATATGAAATTCCTTCCTGGCACTAGGAATCACTTTGCTTACTCCTTCCATTAGTAGAAGAATTAGCCGGAGGGAGTATTACTCTATGGACAACATCTTAGGCTTCAAATCCAGTGCTAGAACCATCTCTTGGATAATCTCCTTGAAAATTTCTGCCTCTCTTTCAGCATGTGACTGCCATCTGAAACTACCTAGTTCTGCTTTTCTCTACAAACCAAAGAATTTACATTTATTTATACTCCACTTGTCTCTTTCTTTGACTCTGGTCCTGAACATCTCACTAATAACCATTCAACAGATTCAATATTCCATCTAAGACATCCAGCCCACTATTTTTAAATTCTGCCTTACTCAATTTCAAGGCATGGACAAAATAAGTATGATTTGCAACTAAAATATCACACAAATGATCTCTAGCTTAATTTTCCATGGGGTCTATTGCCCACTTAAATCCTTTGACATACTGTCTGCAATACTCTCATCACTCTATCTTCTAGGTCATACCAGAAAATATAATGAAACTTTCTATACAACTTTCTAATGCTTTTACCATCTTAAATCTTGATGTTTTGCACATTCCTTAAAAAGAGAACATTCCAAGGTTCTTTCCAGCAACAAATCATTCTGTGCATATAATTTTTTGTTCTAATTTGCTACTTTGTTACTGTGACTAAATCCCCTAACCAAAAGTGTCTCAGGTCATGAATGGGATTTCTTGTTTAGTGTGGTACTGTCAGATCATAGTCTATTGTTTTGGGAGCTTAGCATAGAAAGTCAAGCTTGAAGAAAATTAAGACAAAAGCCATGGGCATATGTATACTGGGTTGGTCTCTTGCTTCATCACTGTCTCATGCTCAGGTAGTTATCTTATGCAGCTCAGGCTCACTTGCTTAGGGATATTGCATCTTTCAGTGGAAGAGCCTTCCCACATCAATCATCTGTCAATACAATCTCTCACAGATATAGCAACCAGTTTCTCTGATGAGGACATGCCCTTAATTGAGGCTCCCTCAGATGACTGTAGGCTTTGAAATGTTGACAAGTGAAGCTAATTAGGACACAGAGACAATATATGAGAAAAATTTAAAAACTCAAACCAATGTGTTAACTCTATCAATCACTTAAGTAGCAAAAATTGAGACATTGATGATTGCAACAATTTGAAAACACAGATACACCAAGAAATAAGCCTTTATGATCAAGAACAGTAAAATTGTTTCTGTAAATCAAGTCTACAAATCAACAAAACTCAAGGAAATATAAAATAAAATTTTAAAAGGCAAAAAGAGGTGAAGGTCTATCACTTTCAAGAGAAAGAATACAGTTATAACTAATCAAACCACACAATATACATAGCACCCCTGTCAAAAGGAAAAACAATGATATGCCTATAAATATAACACAGTCCTATAAGCAAATACAATAGGATTAGAGTCAAAGAATTCCTTGGCCAGCACTGAACT
Source organism: Meriones psammophilus (assembly GCA_036365155.1). Lineage (NCBI taxonomy): Eukaryota > Metazoa > Chordata > Mammalia > Rodentia > Muridae > Meriones > Meriones psammophilus. The sequence continues at coordinate 28,614 of JAEOAE010001659.1, forward strand.
TGTACATTCTGGTTCTTTCCTTTCCCAAAATAAAAAATGAATTAGGAAATACAGAGGTAAGGTTCACACAGAAAACAGAGATCAAGGAGATAAATTTATGCACTGAATACAAAATAGAAGAAATGGAAGACAGGTGTTTTTATACACTCCTTTAACACCAGAAGTCAGGGATGTAGAAACAGCTGGACTGTTGTGAGTTTGAGGCCAGCCTGGTCTACAAAGTTATTCCAGGACAGCAAAGGCTATAAAAAGCAATCCTGTCTGAAAATATACAACAACAACAAAACAGAAAAAAAGATAAAATAGATACACGTGTCAAAGAAAATGTTAAATCCAAAAGTTCCCTATCACAAAACATCCAGGAACTCTGAGACAATATGAAAAGAAAAAACATGCTGATAATCAGATTAGCAAAAGGAGGATGAGATCAAGGTTCTGGAAGATATTTTTAACAAAATAATACAAGAAAAATTTCTTAACCTAAATAAGAAAATGTCTATCAAGGCACAAGAAGCATACAAAAATACCAAAGACACTGGACCAGGAAAGAAAGTCCTTTTACCAGAGAAAAATAAAAACGGTAAATATACAGAACAAAGAAAGAATATGAAAAGCTGTAACAGAAAAAAAATCAAACAGTCCACACTAACCAATAAAACAGACAAAAAAAAAAAAAAAAAAAAAAAACATAAAATAAAATAAAATTCAACCAAGAAATAAATAAAGGCAGATCTATTGGAATTAATCCTGTATTATCACTAAAGATACTAGAAATTGAAGGATATAGACAGTGTTCTTGTGACTCTAAAACAACTAGAGAAGCCAAGACAAATTACTAACTATGCCCAGAAACTTTCAATCAGCAAATGGAGAAAATAAGATGTTGCATGTTAAGGTCAAATTTAAACAATATGTATCTATAAATACAGCTCCAAACAAGGTGTTAAAACCACCACCAACAACAACAACAAAATACCAAGATTAACAATCACTGTTCATTGATATCTCTTAATACCACTGACCCAAATTCACCAATAAAAAGACACAGGCTCACAAAATGGGTGATAAAACAGAATCCACCTTTATTCTAAGTACATCAAACACAGCTTCACTTCAAGGTAGACATTATCTCAAGGTAAAGGGTTGGAAAAAATATTCCAAATAAATGAATTAGAGTATCAAGCTCATATTGCAATTTTAGTATCTAACAAAACAGACTTCAAAAACAACTAATCAAAACATGGCAAAAGATATGACATATTAAAATAAAACATCCAGCAATATAACATATCAATAATTAACATCTATGCCTCAAATATAAGAGCACCCAAGTTATAAAAGAAACCCTTCTGCAGCTTGTAACACATCCTGGTCCTCATAAACTGATAGGGGAAGACTCCATTATATCACTCTCACCAATGGACAGGTCCTCCTGACCAAACTGAACAGAGAAATACTCCAGCTAAATAACATCAAAAAAACTAAATATACCCAAATGATGTTTACAGAACATCCACCCAAGCAGAAAAGATTGTTCCCTCTTCTCAGCAACTCATATATCGTTCTCCAAAATTGATGATATACTTGAACAGTGGAAGTCTCAGAAGATATAAGAAACTTGCAATAACCTCCTGCATCCTATCAGACCACTAAGGTTTAAAACATCACATCACCAATAACAAAAACAATAGAAAGCTTACAAACTAATAGAAATTGAACAACTCTCTACTGAATAAAAAATGGATCAAAACTGAAATAAAGAAAAAAATTAAAGACTTTCTAGAAGTCAATGAAATGAGCACACAGCATATCAAAAGTCATAGTACACAATGGAAGTGTTGACCAGAAGACAGTTCATACCACTAAGTACATTCAGAAAAAAACAATCAGAAAGATCACTTAGTAGCAACTTAACAGCACACCTAAATACTCTAGAACAAAAAGAAGTAAACATAACTAAAAGGAGTAGACAGTGAGAAACTACTGAACTGTGTCTTCACTGGTAAAACCAAATGTTTCCACAGGAAAAGAAAGGAGGATCCTAACAAAATTGATAATGATTAGATTTTAATAGTGGAGATCTCCTGAATAAGCAGAGGTAACTTTTCATCAAACAGTGTGGTCATTCACTCCAAACTAACTTAATAAAGACTAAAGTTTTTTTTTTTCTTAAATAAAAAAGATACTTTTGTTGTTTCATATTAAAAACAGTTAAGAGCTTTAAAAAGTTTTAAGTAAATACTAAGGTATAAACTTTTTGAGTTGGAATAATTTGGAGTGAATATAACATATCTGAGCAGCATGGTGATAGACCATGCATTTAATCCCAGAAGAGACAAGCAGTTCTAAATTAATTAGTTGTTTTCTAAATTTAGGACTTACAATGACAGGGTGTTGGTGGTTCATAGCCTTAATCCCAGCATTTGGGAGGCACGTGCCTTTTCATACCACCTGGGAGGCAGAGGCAGGCACATAGGATTTACAGTGATTTTATTTAAAAGCTGCTTGTAAAAGGCAGGCTGAAAATCAAAGTGAATGCCCTTTATTATCTAGAAATAAATACACTTTAAGGTATATTTGTAAACTTTCAAAGATTTTTTTAAACTTTAATTGAGATATTATACTTTTCTATTTCCAAAAAAAAAATCATTTTGCCCTTTAAAAGACATAACATGCCTAAAAGGGTACAACCCTCATCCCTGAATTAGGGATGGGGCAGGTTTTGATTTTATCTTTTCAGGAGAATAAAATCATCCACCTAAGAATATGGAGACCACTGGACACATGAAACTTCTGAAAAAAATGGCAGATCACCAAAAGAAAATGTCAAAAGAGGAGTAAACTGGCCAACTGGCATTACTCACCTTCACGTTATCTCTTCTGTCTTCTACAGACATAACTGCAAATTGTCTTTATGTGATTGCTAAAGAACAATCCAAAATCTCAATCTCGTATCAGAAAAGCCACCTGGTAAGAAACAGTACAAAACAGAAAAATAAGGGATGATTCCATTGTCATCAATCTCATAAACTTCTGGCATGATATGACTTCTGTACTTACCACAAACTTCAATAATCAAGAATGTGTACAGTGTTTGTGAAAGAATAGGAGTGAGAGAAAAAGGCAAAAACATAAGCCTAAAATATTGCCAAGTTTACATGAAAAGACCTAAGGAGACTCTAACATGAAAAATGTGCAGTGGACCAGAGAAACCTTTGATTGTTTATTTAATATAAAACAAATAAAAACAGATTTCACAACTCACACAAGACTAACTCACAGTGACACCTAAACTGTTATATTTCTGACCCTCCATCTACTACTAACCTCCTTTCCACAGAGCCTTTTTGTTCTGGAAGTGGAAAATGGAGTTGATCATAAAGATAAGCTATGGATTGCAGTCCCTCATGTCCTCTTGTGGGTTCAGGCACACCCCAGCCCTTGCCAACACTCACACCCAAAACAATGTTGCAGAATAATTTAATGTTTCCTGATGCATGGATTATGTCACAAGATGTGGAATCTGCCCTATCCACTTACCTAAAGCCAGGCACACCTGCATCTTAGAAATTCATTTTGCACCCTGGAATTGAATTTCTCTAAAGCATGCTATTGTGCCTGGTGGTAAATGCAAGGTAAAAAATAAAAATAAAAATAAAATAACCAAGTATTGCTGAAGGATGATCACCACCAACTCTTTTCTTCCAGTTTCAAAACTATTTGTACAATTTGTTACACAAAACAGAGTGTGGAATACAACATTCATCATTTCTAGAAATGAGATCTTCGTTTTTCCAATCTATCTACTGCACGCCAAAAGCAATGCCTGTGTGTGCACACTAAATAGTGATATTATAAGCACCACAGCTTTCTACTTCCCAGGCTGCATGGTCCCCTCCTCCCTGGACAATCAATACTAAGGAAGGGTCAGAGTCCAAGATTCTCTGACCAGGTCACCACATGGAGAACAACAGCACCACAGTCTGAACCACAGTCCAGCTCAGTCAAAGCAGATCAGGCTGTGATAGCTCATTAGACCTGCTCTGCCTGGCCTGGGAACAAAGGCCCCACACTCACCATGGTATGGCATGGCGACTCACTCATAGCTTCCTACAGCTACATCAAAGGAAAATCCATGAACAACCTAGTAAGCTACCTCTTGCTGGTGCTCCTGACTCCTAAGCCTACCCAGAGTCTTCAATTAGCTTGAACAATACAGCTGAGTCTCAGAACAGTAGTAGCTCCTCTACCAGTGGATCAAAGATCAAATGATGCAGATATTAGAGGCATTCTAGCTTTTCCCTAACCCCTATGGGCACACAAAACCCTAGTGTTGTTATAAAAGAATGAAAATCCCAATTGGTCAATTTTACCAATACAGACCCAGGAGCCAGATACTGGGGAGAAAACCTGCTAGTTCAGAGAGGCAGAGAAAGCACCCATCTGACCCTGCTACTCACCTCACCTCTAAGAAGGAAAAGCTCCAAAAGCTCACCAGTTCAGATGACATCTCAGGGGGGATAGGCCAAAAGAACCCAAGGCCAAAGGCTTTCTAGCTCAAAGCTCAAAAAGCCCAAAAATCTACCGAGCTAAAACTCCTTCAACTTTTACACTCTGTCTTAAATACATTTCAGCTGAAACTTCCACTTACTCTTTAATCCCTGTCAGCTGGTTTCTTGCTTTGCCTCTTGAAGTAGGGTTAACATTATTTCATCCTGTGCACAGAGAGCTTTTGAATTAAAGGTATGTTCCAGGGCTGATGGAACCATACTACAATCACCTGTTTACAATAAATTGTAAGTTCTTGGAATTAAGGTTTGTGTTAGGGCTCAACCACACCAAACAAAGCACAGGTTTTTACAGTTCACAATCTAAGGGATCACACTGGGATCAAATATCCTGCAACATCCTCATCTTGGGAAATGTTTTAAAATAAAATCTTCCACTTTCCCAGGGCACCTGCTCATCTTCCAAGATACAGGTCATTTATGTTGCACATTCCATTACACGATCAGTGTCCAGTGCAGTCATCTCTACCTCATAGTTGGGAAGTCCTTAAGCCAAACTTCAGTCAAAGCCAAACAGTAACAACCATTAAAGAAACAAATGGCCATGAATTTGAAAGCAAGGAGTAGTTAATGGGAGCTCAATGAAAATGAGAAAGAAAACAAAAAGGATATGGCTGTACCTAGTAATGTTGGAGTAGAAAGTGTTTTTATAGACAGATGAGAGAACATAGTCAGACATAGGGAAATTTGGGACAGTCTAAAGTTGACATGACCCTGAGCTATGTGAGATGAGAGGAGAGAAGGAAGTGGAGAGCCAGAACAAAAGCCCTGGAGGATAAATGAAAAATGAAAAAGACCAGGTAACCAAAACAGTTGGAATACATAGGGAAGGACAGCTGGGAGGAGGGCAGCTCAACTCCTGGGCTAGAGATCTGTCTTTGACACCCATACCTTGTAACAGGTAAGGACTGAGGGCTGCTGGGAGAACCTGACAGCCACATCTGCTTTGATTGTTAAGTAGCCACCTTAATCATTCATCCCAGCATTTGAGACGTAAGAGTAGAGGGAAAGTTGAATCGATTTCATTATAATTTCAACAATTATTTTTAAAAGTTGAAAATGGCGTTATGGTCCAATATTCTTCAGGGAATTCAAGTATGTATTAGAGCACACAAAGTATTACACCTTTTCTCTCAGGTTGTGCATTTTCAAATGGGGAGGGAGGAAACATGCCTGTTAGTCACTACTACAGCATTTTATCCAGAACTTATGTGTTGTTTGAACTCGTGCAACTATAGAAATTTGCTTTCCAGTTCAGCAACTAATCCATATTCTTGATTCCCTTTGTGTATGACTCCCCACAAATGTAGTTTTCACTTTTATTGACCATCTAAAATTGATTACCTGACTCATTACCATCTTCCCTCTTCCCCCTCCCTTTCTGTGTTGTGACTACACCAGCTTCAAATTAGGTCAGTGAACTCAATTCTTACACAGGTCCCTCTTTATTTGTAATTGCCCACCTCCAAAAAATATCAGAGTGCTCAGAGTACATTCATTCACTGGTCTCTTTTACTTCACACTCACCAGTCAGGCCCCACCTAAAAAGAGCTGCAGGACTATGTTCTAGGCATTGGGCAGTAGGGGCAGCATTCAGTGTGCAAAGAAATTCTCAGTTACATAACATGTGAAAGGTTGATCTACAGGAGACATCGCTTTAAAGAAAAACAAATATCAAAGCACTAGAGAAAAATGAATGAAATTCTTAATGACTGGAGATTATCAGAGAATGTTAACTAATACGAGACTAGAGCAGTGATGCATCAACAAAATAAAATTTAATAATACCAACAACTGACTTATTTATTTATTTATTATGTATACAGTGTTCTGCATGTATGTACACTTGCACACCAGAAGAGAGCACCAGATCTCATTATAAATGGTTGTGAGCCACCATGTGGTTGGTGAGAATTGAGCTCATGACCTCTGGAGGAGCAGCCAGTGCTCTTAACCTCAGAGTTGAAAAAGAAAACACATAGTCATACTGACTTTGAAAAAGAACAGGCCATTCTGTGGTAGAGGGAAATCCATTAATAAGATACTCTTTGATGTTGCCCCTGTGTACAATGTCATCTGCTTAGACCTGTAACCTGACAGACATAGATTTAGCCAATAGCCTGTGTCTCAAATTTGAACTGACAGAACTGTGTCAATGAGGATTGTACATATGGGCATAGTACAGTCCCTTAATTCAAAATTCAACATTCACTGGCTCAATTTACCTGACCTAAACTGTACACCCATCAATCTGGTCTGTTTTCCCTCGCAATCATAAATTAATAAATACACTTTGGGAAGTTACAAATTAAAAACTCACCCTGCCACATTTCTAGATAATCCTGGTGAGCAAACATGTATATCCAGGGATCCTAATCTCTAACAGGCCTGGTTAGCATACTACTTATCTGTGGAGTGTTTTACAGACATTCTTCCCTCAGCTACATTCTAACTGGGACCACTAGCTTCTCAGCAATAGGAAATCCTTTACATCATCATTTCTACTCTTCTATATCACAGCTTAATATTGGAATGCTGTCTGACACAGGACATACCATTTACAACCCCCACAAAATCCAAATGGATCTTTTAGAACTGAGAGAACCTACCTGACACCCCCAAAGGTCACCAGGAAGTAGGCCTAAAAAGGTCACCTAAGGTCACCAGACTAGTGACTACCATAAGGTCACCAGGAATTGGGCCATGTCACAAGATTCCCTACCCAAGGAACAGCCTGAGGATAACCACAAGGATGGGAAGATATCTCATCTCAAAGTGGAGCATTTGTGCTGAGCAGCCTACCAACCTTGTAGTACAACATTGAATGACACAGAAAATACCTAACATTCCTAGAGATGGCTCTTTCAATGTTAGTTATGTTAGCTAGCCAATCATTTTCTAAAAAGCTTGCCCTTGCTCAATGCCACCCAATCCTGTAACGTTTAAACTGCAACTTCCTGGTCCTTCCTAAAACCATAATCAAAACCCTGCCGTGCAACTGCTTAGGGCTCTCCTCTCTGATCTACTGTGTTGGTGATGTTGGAGAGACCCAGCTTAAGCCCAAATAAAACTCTTCGCTCTTGCATATGTGGTCCAGCTCCTGGTGATCTTTGGTGACCCTAAAATCTGGTCATAACATATGGGTTCTCATATTGGATTCCCAAGTCTTCCAAGCACCCCTGGCACATGGGGCTGAACAATAGCCAGTAAGTGAGCACTTTGTTTGTGTCTGTCTGTGTCTGTCTGTGTCTGTCTCTGTGTTTCTCTAGTTTCCTTTTTAGGGCCTTGGAGCAAAATTTGTAATCTATGTGGTCAGAAAGGTTAGAGCTGATGCTTTGGACAGCTGTGGGCCAGAGGGGGCCTGGAAGAATTTCCAGACCCCCCTCGAAGGGGAACATCTGTAAAGAGTTGAGCACCGAGTTTTCTGTGATATCTGGACCTCAGAGAGGATGAATGTGCCCCTATTTGTAAAGGGTGGTGGAGTACCCAGTTTCCTGTGATCTCTGGATCTTTGAACAAGGACAATTCAAGTAGTTCCTGCATCAGAGATTCGCTGATATCCTACTTACATTTTTTCCACTGCAGGAGTGGTGGGATCTGCTGTCTGGCTCTATGTATTTTTCTGCTGCACAAGCAATGGGATCTAGCTGTTTGTGTCTTGTTTAACTGCTTTGTCTGTCGCTGCCAGTATTTGTCTCTGGGATTGACCGAGGATATGGGACAGAATTCTTCTATCTCCCTAGACTTGATTCTTTCCCATTTCAGGGAAGCTTGAGCCATGCTCCACAGGCTCCAGTTGAGAGTGGTGAGGAGGTGCCAAAGGATGGATACAATATGTGTAGTTCCAGGCTTGGCACCTCTACCAATGTACTCTGGTCTGGTAGAGCTTATCCACTACTCTGGCCTCAGGTCTGGCAGAGCTTGTCCACTGCTCTGGACTCTGATCTGTCAGAGTTTTCTGCTGCTGTGGTCTCTGGTCTGGCAGAGTTTAGCTGGTGCTTTGGCCTCTGGTCTGGTAGAGATCAACAGATATGTCGCTGCTCCATTCTCTGGTCTGGCTGAATGCAGTTCACTGTTCCAAACTCTGGTGTAGTTGGGAGGATCCTGATTTCGGGGTAGGCCACCACTAATGGAACAGGATAGAGGGCCCATAGAAAGACAGACCACTGTTCTGAGTTTTGGTATTTTCTTCTTCCATTCTCTTTGAGCGCATTGTACCCAGTACATTTTTTTTCTTTGTTGTTCTTTTGTGGTTTTGTTTGCTTGTGATGGTCTCAGTAGGCCAGTGATCAAGCAGCTATGCTCCATTGTGACTTTGCCTTCCCCATGCTCCCAGCACTACAAGCTGGGGCACCTCTGGTCACCAGTGGGAACACATTTTTCCACAAGTTTGGCTAGGAAGGATCATTTGGAGAGGGGTCTGTGTGCAGAAAATCCTGCTGGGCTGGACTTTGTTGTCTCCTTGCTTCCTCTATGAAGAAAGTCGGTGACCTGAGGTTAGCTTTGGCTTGTAACAATGACTGCCAAATAATGCTTTTAGCTGAAATGTATTGTAGTTAATACTATTATTATTTCTTGGTTAGGGTCCCCTGTAGCCCAGCCTGGCCTTAAACTAAAAAGCTTGCATTTCTGATACTTCTGCTCCACCTCTTATCAACTGAGCTACACTCCCAATCCCACAAACTTTTTTTTTTTTTTTTTTTGAGCCATAGGTGGCTTCAACAATGAAGTGAACCAAACTCAAATAGGGAAGGCTTGGCTCCACTTAGCTCCTGGGTCTGAGCCTGTGTACTGAGGAATAAAATAAAATGCCTGTTAACCTTAGGGCTTGTTTACAACATTCTCTTGAAAACAAGGTTCAAAGTACATCATTACGTCATAACATCAAATGATGTACAAAGAGGACATAATCAGCTTTCCAGATATGGTTTCCTAGGGATAAGTATGGTAGGATGCAAAGCCCAGAACATTTTCTGAGGATATGACCTCTCATAAAACCTAATGAAAACATAGATTTTTCCCAGAAAATGAACATGTACATAAAACAAACTATGTATATAGCAGGTACACAGTGGATGTCAGGAGAGGGAGCAGGTTAAAAACTAACACCAAATAAGTAGCACTGTTGCTATATCTGGAATTTCTATCTTGTTTGGAAGGCAGAGACAGGAAGACGGTTAACACATGTATTTAAGGCAGAGCATCTGCATAAAGAAAAGCAATGCTTTGTTTTTCCTATCCTTTTCTTCCTCCTCCTCCTTTTTTAGCTTGTATTGGTGGAACAAATGATCTGAGCTGTATTCCTAGCTTCTGTACAAAATAGGTAATTACAAACAGTGTTTGCATATGATAAAGCCAGATGTTAAACCTCACTAAGGCTTAAAGGAAGTAATTTGCTATGAGATAAATGAAAGAGAACACAGAGAAGGCAACAGGCATGGAGGAGACTGTCCTAGTAACAGCAGTAACAGAACAAGATAAAAAGACTTCAGGAGAAATTTATTACAGGGGATAAAATGGCTGGCATTAACAAATAAAATGTTACAAGTTCCCATGCTCTAGGTAGGAATTCTTTATTACTATCAGATTATGAAGTCTTTCTTAAAGGCATTTACTGTTTAAAAGATTATTTGTCCTTCCACAGATAGTTATTATTTGTGAATTAGGTACCCAATACTGTGCTAAGTCCTGAACACAAAAAAAATGATTCATGCAAATACCATTCTTTCTCTATAAGCTTACAGTCTTGTGGGGTAATCCAACATAGACCATTCATAGAAACATATACATCTCTATAAAATCCACTATGAACCTAAAGAAAAGGAAGGGTGACATAACACCCTAGAAGGGATAAAGAAATCATGTATTCAAGGGCCCAGAGTTGAGAACATTTTAGTTCAGTAGGAGAAATGAAAGAAGGTGAATTTGTTTTGAATATGATAGGGAAGAAAATAATAATAATAATAATAATAATAATAATAATAGAAGCCAGAGGGGCTGAAGACATGGTTTAGTGATGAAAATATTTTCTGTGGGGCTGGAGAGATGGCTTAGAGGTTAAGAGCACTGGCTGCTTTTCCAGAGGTCATGAGTTCAATTCCCAGGAATCACATGGTGGCTCACAACCATCTATAATGAAATCTGGTGCCCTCTTCTGTTATGCAGTTGTACATGCAAATACAACATTGTATACATAATCAATAATAAATCTTAAAACAAAATATTCTCTCCTTTTTTTTCCCAGAGTTCCTAGCATGTACATGGTGACTGACAATCTTCTGTAGCTCCTGTTTTAGGGAATTTGATGCCATACGACCTCCTAGAATATAAGGCACTCATATGAATACTTATATACGTGCAAGCTAAATGCTCTTATCACTCATCTACGCAAAAGGTAAAAACACCTCCCTCAAAAAAAAAAAAGGTCAGACAAACCGGATCTCTGTGAGTTCAAGGCCATCCTGGTCTACAGAGCCAAAGCTACACAGGAAAACCCAGTCTTGAAAAGCAAAACAAAGCAAACAAACAAACAAACAAGATCATAAATCAATTGTGGTGAAACATGTCTGTAAATGGAGCATCAGGAAGGTCAGGAATGAAGGTCAACCTGGACTATTTGAAACTATCTCAAAAACAAAACAGCAGCAGCAACAACAAAACTGCACAAGAATCTGAGTGCCTGGGATGCTTTGGGACATTGAAATTTTTTTTTATCTTAATTCTTGCCTACATAGGAAGCTATTGAGGAGTGTAGCTGTTTGAATGAAAATGACCCCTACAATCTCATATGTTTGAAACTCTGGTCCCCCGTTGGTGGAACTGTTTTAGAAAAATTAGGAAGTGTGATTTTGTTGAAGAGGTGTGTCTCTGTGGGTGGGCTTTGAGGTTTAAAATCTCACACCATTCTCAGTTAGCTCTTTGCCTCATACTTGTAGATCAGGATGTAGGCTCTCAGCCATTGTTCTCGCTGGAGCTTGCCATTCCTGTCTGCCACTATGGTCCCTGCCATGATGGTCATGGACTTATCATCTGAAACTCTAGGTGCCCAAACAACTATTTCTTCTATAAGCAGCATTGGTCATGATATCTTAGCACAATGATAGAAAAGTAACTAAGACAAGGGGTTTGAAATCAGGAGAGAAATGCTTTGAGGTACACTTATCTCAAAGATCCTTTTGTCCTGTCAAGTAATAGTAAGATTTCAGAAATTTCAGGCCTCACAGCACCAAGACCCAGAAGGCAGAACCTACTCAGGTGGGGCGGGGGAGGGGCTTACGCGAGGGGCAGCGCAGGCGCAGTGCGCGCCTCCATTGTCAAGCATGACGGAAGCGCCGTTGCTACAGCTACAGAAGTCTAAGGGGAAACGCTGAGCTCGCCTGGGCCTGGTGGGCGGTGGAGGCAAGGGTTGGCGACAGGAACCCTCTTCCTGGGCACGGTGGTGGTGGTCATGGCTCAGCTACTTCATCGTGGTAGGCTGAGACCAGGAGAAGCCAGGTAAGGATGTGGGGCGGGAGCAGTCCTGGGCTCCGCCTCCGCCTGACCCGGGCTCCGCCTCCGCCCCCTCGGGCTCCACCTCTGCCCCAGGCTCAGCCTCTGCACCCACTAGGCTCCACCTCTGCTCTCCCGAACTCCGCCTCCCTCCTCCGCCAGGCTCCGCCTTCACCTCCCTCCGCCTCCCTCCGCCCCCGGGCCCCTCCCGGTCCCCACCCCGTGCTCCGCCCGCCGCCCCGGGCTCCGCCCCGCCCTCCCTCCTCCTTTGAACTCCTCCCCAGCCTCCCAGTCCCCACCCGGGCTCCGCCCCACCAGGCTCCGCCCCTGCCCATGGGATCCTCCCTGCCTCCGCCTCTGGGCTCCGCCCAGCCCCCAGCAGCCATCCAGTATCCTAGGCAGTGCTGGGCCTGTCCCTCTGCTGGAAGGCGGGAAGAGAGAGCGTTGGGTCCAGCAGTGGAGGAGCAGAGGGTCCACGGGAGTCGCCATCGTTGGGAGAGGTTGAGCCTGGCTGTCTGTGGGCATGTGTGAGAGACCCACAGGACGGTGGTCTCAGGGAAAGGCTGGGGCTGTGCAATTGGAAGCTGGCGGGCTGGGCAGGTCGGGAGAGCCTGCCCAGGTTCTGCCAAGAGCTTCTGTGGAGGCTGCTGGTACCGGGACCGCGCCTCGGGCCGCAGGAGTTGGGAGGGTGGGAGCACACTGTGTGGAGTTCCTAGGGATACACTTGTCCTTCATCCGGAGGAAGAGTGATACTGGGGCCAGTCCTCCCGGAAAGGAAGTGCAAAGAGTCCGGTGTTGCCTCCTGCCTGGCCTGGGGCGGGTAAGGTGGGAGAGCTTGGACATCCCAGTGGAATGAACAGGAGCTGCTTGGTAATTCATGATGACACAGTATTGCATTTAATTTGGGTTGTGTTGACTGTTATTACTCACATAATTGTCGAGGAAGTTGGTACATTTAAGTGTTGTATTGTTTTCTTATCTCTTTAGTCTCTTTCAATATGGAATAGTTCCATCATCTTTTTCATGATCCTGTCACTTTTGATGACTGTTGGTCAGTTGGATTTTGTCTTCATTAATTAATTTATTTGTTCATTTTACATCCCACTCACAACCCCACTCCCTCCTCTCCTCCCAGTCCCACCCTCATCCCACTCGCCCATTTTCCCCATATAGCCCCCAACCAACCCACCCTGGCACATCAAGTTACATCAGTATTAAGTACCTCCTCTTTCACTGAGGCAAGACAAGGCAGCCCTGCTAGGAAAATGGGATCCAGAGGGAGGAACAGAGATAGGAGCCCAAGGTGTGAGCGTGAGCATGCAAGGAGGTGTGAGTGTGCATGGAGGTGTGCGTATGAAAGGAGGTGTGACTGTGCAAGCAGGTGTGAGCGTGAAAGGAGGTGAGAGTGAGTAAGGAGGTGTGAGCATGCAAGGAGGTATGAGCATGACAGCAGGTGAGAGCATGAAAGCAGGTGTGAGCCTGAGCATGCAAGGAGGTGTAAGCATGCAAGGAGGTGTGAACCTGCAAGGAGGTGTGAGCCTGCAAGCAGGTGTGATCATGCGTGAGCAAGGAGGTGTGAGTGTGCAAGGAGGTGTGAGCATGAAAGCAGGTGTGATCATGAGCGAGCAAGGAGGTGTGAGTGTTCAAGGAGGTGTGACCATGCAAGGAGGTGTGACCATGCAAGGAGGTAAACATGTGAAAGGAGATCAAGCATTGTTAATTTTAAATGCCAATGATATCACACACAGTGATGGGCTAGAAGCCTCTTTAGATTTTTCATACAACTCATGTTATGAGGAATATGGACATCATAAGGGCAGCAAGCAGAGATATGATACATAAGAGCACAAAGTGCTCAGGAAAACAGTTCTCGGATTATGCTTTTCCAAGACAAATTCATCGTGAGTTTGCTAACAGGGGAGCCATATTCCATGAGTTCTACAGCTATTTTGCTGTTGCTCCTGCATGGCTATTGACAGGGCCAGGTAGCCAAAATAGTTTGCCTATAGATGGGTAAGGGAGGGTGCGGTTAGCCCTAGGAAGGAGAATTCAGGGTATTGCATGGGCTGTACTAGCCTGGAGGACTGGATAACATGGAAGGACTGAAGGATTGCTGGAAGAAATTGGCAGGTAGTTTTGATTTGATATGCTAACTACGAACCTCTGCCATTAGTTCCAGGTTCGAATCCTACTTCTATGGTAACATAAACTTCAGAGAGAGAAACATGGTCTCCATTGGATAATGATTATCAAATGAGCCCACAGGGAAGAAAGGTGGCAAAGACAAAGATTCCGTTTTTCTTTTCTTTCTATATAATTTCTTTCTTCTCTTTGGGGAGGAAGTTACCAAACTAGACTCAAATTTTTTTTTTTTGTTTTGTTTTTACTATATTTTATTTTAATAATTGTTTTTATTTTTCAAAATTTATTCATTATATATGCTGATTGAAGGTCACTCCCTCAACTCCTACTGGTCCCATCCTCTCTCCATCTTCCCCATCCCCTTTCCCTAGACCACTCAAAAGGGGAGTTCCTCTCCTCTGCCATCTACCCATACATTATCAGAACAGTACTCAGCTATTAAAAACAGAGAAATAAAATCTCTGCTCTTATTTCTTTCCATGGGCCACTGTACTCACCTCAGAAGATTCCATACCATGAAGCTTGCCTGCAACCTTGCCATGAACTAAACACTAAGTATAACTCATTTTAAAGAGTACCACCCCAAGACAATGTGTGATTGACCATTTCACACCCAGAAACATGTGAAATTTGAAATGCTATGAACTCTGAAACATTTTATCACAGGCATTTCAGAGAATGTGGTTCTCTTCTTGCCTGGAGGGTTGTTTCCCACCAGCTAAGGAAGGCATCAGGGGCAGAAGATGAATAGTATAAAGCTTGAAAGCCCACAAGCATAACAGTGGTTAGCCACTCTGGGAACCACCTCAGAAAGTAAGTTCAACTTTATATCTAGAAAACAGAAAACAGAGGCTTATAGCCCGTGGAGAGTTCCTGGGGTGCTGCAAGCATAGGTATAGATAATTGTTTAATACTAGGCAATTCAAGGCTGCTCAATTTGCATTAAACAGCACATTCCTATTATATGAATAAGAACATCAAGAACACAGATCCAAATTATCCTATATTTGAAGGAGGGGAGAGTTATCAGGATCTTTGTCAAAGGCTATCTATCAAATTTGATTGGTGGTTTCAATGTCTAAAGACATTCTCTAGATGAAGTCAGGCAGAGAAAACTCACCCTTGACAAGGTTAAACATCTAGGCCAGAATCAGGCTCATACATGGAAAAGAAAGCCTCCTCCTCATATCTCAAAATTCAGTGTGGGTTGTGATGTTTTTCAATAGTTCCCTGGAACAATAGGTATGTGAACAAAACAAACTTCTACAGGCTACCACCTTTGTGATTCTCTCAGAGAACTTCCTGGCTGGTGTTAGTTCACCATTCCCTACATATTCATCCACTGGACTAAAAGTTTCTTGTGTAAAGTGAGGCAATTGAAAACAATAAATGTTGAGAATCAGGATTATCAGTAAGTCTTCCCAAAGCACTTTGTAATATTTTTGTGTGTAATTGATATTTACCATTGTATTCTTTTTAAAAATAAGTTTATTTACTTTACATTCCAATCATAGTCCCCCTCCCTTCTCTCCCACAGTACTACCCTCCATTCCTATTGCCCCTATCCACTTCCTCCTTCTCCTTCAGAAAAGGGAGGTCATTTCCATTGAGCTAGTTTTACAGTTCTGTTGGATCTCAGTGGACCAAAGTACACAAAGGCCTTTCCACATTGCTTATACTCACAGAATTCCTCTCCAGTAAGGATACTTTTATGATGATGATGACTCTAGATTTGTGCAAGTCCTCACCATTTTAACACATTCATAAGTGTTCTCTCCAGCATGAATCCTTTCATGATGATGAAGATTATACAAATGTGGAATGTTTTCACCATGTTAAAAGCATTATAGGCTTTCTGTACATTAGATCCCTTTCATTAATGTGAAGATGATTCTGAAGTCCAAAAGTTTTTTTTTTCACATTGGTTACAGTCTGACAGCTACTTTCCAGTATGTGTTCTTTTATGTATTAGGAAATGTTATGTGCAAAGGCTTCGCCACATAGTAATATTCATATGTTTTCCCTCCAGAATGTGTTGTTGTCTTAGGAGATGATTGTTAAATGCAAAGGCTTTATCACACTAATTACCCTCACAAGGCTTCTCTCCACTGTGTTTTTTCATGTTTTTGGAGACTGCTGCGCAAAGGCTTTATCATATTGGGTATATTCATAAGGTTTCTTTCCAGTATGTGTTCTTTTATGGCTTATGATATTATTGTTGCGTGCAAAGGCTTTACCACACTCATTACATTCATAAGGTTTCTCTCCAGTGTGTGTTCCTTTATGGCTTAAGAGAGTACTCTTTTCTGCAAAGGCTTTGCCACACTGGTGACATTCATAAGGTTTTTCTCCAGTGTGTGTTCTTTTATGCCATATGAGAGTACTGTGTTGTGCAAAGGCTTTATCACACTGATTACATTCACGAGGTTTCTCTCCAGTGTGTGTTCTTTTATGACTTAAGAGATGACTCTTTCGTGCAAAGGCTTTACCACACTGGTCACATTCATAAGGTTTTTCTCCAGTGTGTGTTCTTTTATGGCTTAAGAGTGTACTGTTTTCTGCAAAGGCTTTACCACACTGGTTACATTCATAAGGTTTCTCTCCAGTGTGTGTTCTTTTATGCCGCATGAGATGACTGTTTTTTTCAAAGGCTTTACCACATTGATTACATTTGTAAGACTTCTCTCCTGTGTGTGTTCTTTTATGCCATATGAGAACAGTGATATAGGAGAATGCTTTACCACATAGAGTGCATTTAAAGGGTTTCTCTCCAGTATGACTGTATTCATGCCTGCAAAGAAAATTGGCACATGTCAAAGATTTACCACAGTGATTTCATTACACTAATAAATATATTTATCTATATGAATTAATTTCATAATTTGGTCTAATGGTAAAGAAGAATCAAATTTTAAAGTTTTATCACTTTATTTACTTTCACAGTATTCCTTCTTTATGGGTATTTTTAAGATCTCTGTGATGGTAAGAGCATTTGTTATGTGGATCACTTTTATAGCATCATTTTTCTATATGAGGTTTTCTCCTATATATGAAGAGTATTGTAAGAATACAGAGTTTTACCACAGCAATCTCATTCACAAATTTTTGTACTGTATGAATGATACTTCATTTGCAAAGTGAGCCAAGACAAGCAGAAGTTCCAAATTCCTAGTCTTCATGGGTATTTTCAGCAATATGAGTTTGCTGATGAATTCTCAGTGAAGTTGCAAAACCAATTAACAGTAACCATTTATCACATTCAGAAAATTTACTCACAGTGGGGACTACTACCAAATCAATTGTTCTTGGAGGAAGACAGGGACACTGCTTCTTTCAATATCCCTATGCTCATGTGTCTTAGAATCATTTTGACATATGATATACCAGTTTAATTTACAAAAATAATAAAGATTACCACATTGAATTAACACAGTTTTTTTTTGTTCATCATAGACATGTCATATAGGGATTAAGGTTTCTCCACAACAATATTCTTGATTCTCATAAGCTGCTCCTTTCACTAAACTTTACAATGTTACTGCATGAAAATGAGTAACACTGGTTCTACTATGTAATTTTTTGCTTATTAGAAGGTTTTGGAGACATACTGATCACTAATTCAGTGTGTACACCTCTTACAATATCTGAGTAGATAGAATGAGACTAAACAGATTGGCAGTTCAACTCAGTAGCTGTAATGTCCATATGATTCAAATGGTATTTTTGTTACAATATTATTTTATTTTCTTCTATCTTAGGGGAGTGCCTTGTAAACACAAATCAGATACCTGACATTGAAGTACATGGAATTATGAGATTTTAATGATCATCAGTACACTTAAAGCAGTGCTGTTTTTACAATGTTGCTTTTCTTTAAAACTTCCAGGACACAGCCATGTGTGCTGGTAAAGCCTTCAATTCCAGCACTTGTGGAGGCAGAAGCAGGCAGATCTGTGTGATTTTGAGGTCAGGCTGGTCTAACAAGCAAGTCTAAGAAAGTCACAGATACCCAGAAAAAATATATATTTCAAAAACAGAAAATAAAAAGCAGCCAATAAACAAACAAACAAACAAACAAACAAAAAACACCAGACTTCCAGGACACATTAAAATTTAAGATTTATATCTATATCAACATGCACATAAATTTACCTTTTATTACTTGTAGAACTTTGAAAATGTTCTTCAATATTATGGTCATCCCAATTGTAGCCTAAAATATAGTACGAGAAAATATATATTATTGGAAATATCATGTTATTATTAAGGCAAAACTTAAATCACTATCTTCTGTGACCCTTAGAACCATGCCTGATTTATTTACCTCATTCCTCCTCATTTTCAATTGGAATTACAGAAGAGGATCGATAACATAGTAAAAGTTGTCTCTTTATTTTAAAAGTGAAAGAAAAATTGCAGTCTTACCTATAGCAGTGAGGTTTTCACAGGTCTCTAGCATCACATCTTTGTAGAGTTGCTTCTGGGAAGGTTCCAGCAAGGCCCACTCTTCTTGGCTGAATTTCACATTCACATCATTGAAGGTCACTGAATTCTAAAATATGCCATACATTTGTACAACAGAAACAGTGGCAACAATATAAATTTATACTTCATTGTCAATATAATCATATAATTCTACTGCTTCTTCAATTTATTTTCTGACACAGAAGTGTGACTGTTATATAGTTGAGTGCTGTGCGTGATGTGAAGTAGGGGAGATGAAAAAGCCTAAAGGTTAGATTGAAAAAAAAAAAAAAAGGCGTGCTTCAAAAACCTGTGCTTCATCAGTTTGTAAGACATGAATATAAAGTAGCCATTAGTTGGGTTCTTGAGCAATCTATGAATCCTCTTCAGTTACTTGGGTGACTAGGTCAGGACCCTGTCATGATACAGGTGGAAGGACAAAACACAGTCATGATATTTTATATAGCAACAAATGAGATGTGTTGATCAGGGGACACTGAACAGATGGGTAACATCAGTCAAAAGACAACATGGTACTGAATATTATGTTTTGACCAGGGCTCAGGGATGTGGTATATCAGTATGTGAAGAGGGGGGGCTCATATATTTGTGGAAGGGAAAGTGGACTACAGTGAATACATGGATAAAAATAATGTGAGTGGCAAGCAACAACAATCATAGCCAATAACACCATATTTCTGAGTGACCAGACAAAAGAAAAGGAATAGAACACATGATTATTCTTTGACATTGTTTTTGTATATCCTCCTTACTAAATAATGTAGTCTATAGATTAAAAATAAAGATTAAAACTTTTCTATTAAAAAAGAAGTGTTAATGTTATCACTAAGTCATTTTAGAAGAAAACGGAATAACAAGTTTTAACTGTATCATATCTGAACTTTTTGAAGAGGATATAGCTTTGGAATAGACATGGCAATTAATGTGGACAAAGACAAACAGAGAGAAGAGTGTGAAATAGAGAGACTGAGACATAGAGACAGAGACACACAGAGAGAGAAATTAACAGATGAACAATACTAAGTACAGATCAGAGAAATTTATTAACAGTTACTAACTACAAAAAAAAATGGTGGACAAGCTGGGTGTATTCTGTCATGCCTTCAATTCCATCATTCAGAAGGCAGACGCAGGTGATGTCAGCATTATGTATTCAAAGAGTTCTAGGACAGCCAGACCTATATAGTAAGACAGACTCCCCTAAAAGTCAACCAAACAAACACAAAATATTGAAAGAACTCAGAGGTCTTTACTGAAGCTTCTACAAGGAATTATACATTCACTCCTGTTGTATATTTATTTTCCAGAAATCTGCACTGCCCCAGCTTAAACTGTAACTTCAATGATATCTTACTAAAAGGGAATGCATGTTTAAACAGGTAAAAATAGAAGACAAAAATATTAGCAGTATAAATGCTGATCATAAATGAGCAACATAAGATAGGAGAGATGGCTCAGCAGTGAGGCGTTCTTGCTGCTCTTGTAAATAATTGGTCTCAAATGTCAGTGTTTAACTGGGACCCACTATTATCAATTACTATAAGTTCATGAGTTCTGAACACATCTTTGGACTACTGTGACAATCAGGCACACAAAAGGTTCATATTCATGAATACAATCAAAATCTCATATTCAGTAAAAATTAAAAACAGATTCCAGATGGCAGGGCTGATTGCATACTGATCAGCAGGGTAAAAGAGACTGCACAGCGACAAATAGTTGGAACAGTTGGCCCCTAAACAACATTGACTGTGTTTACCGGGTGATAAGAAACCAAATGATGAGAAAAACAATTGGGTTCAACCTCAGAGCACCCAGCTAATCCCTGGAAAATGTCCTGGGCTGTTTTGGCAGGAATAAGGTTTTGAAGGAAATAGACCCAAGAAGTGTGTCCTGATCACCTTCCCAGGCTGAACTGTGCGCCCCAGAGCACCAGAGACTGGGAGTCCCACTCTCAAGAAAAACCCACAGGGAAGGAAGCAAGTGGGACTGACTGAATGTCACCCAGTCTATCCCTGGAAAAGGTCCTGTAGACTTGCAGGTGCACAGCAGCCAGCCCTGAGTGGGACTTCAGCTGCCAGACCCACATAACCAACTCTCCATCACAGACAGAACTGTGTGCCCCAGGGCACTAAAGGATGGGTTGACCTGTAGAAAGAAAAACCTCACAGGGAGGGAAACAGCAGGTCCCAGCTTAGAGCACTCAGCTGGCCCTCCCACCACCACGACCACCACCACATATGTGAATATTATCGGAAAAATTTCCCAGGTTCCTGTTCCATCACCAGCTTGGAGCCACCAATCGCAAGCAAGTGCCTATGCACTCTAAACCCCCCCAACAGTACAGACTGGGTCTTTCTGTTGGGAGAAAAGCCAAAGGTGGGGGAATATCCGGCCCTACTCAGGACACCTAGCTCCAAAAAGTTTCTGGTTATCTACAGGCTCCAGACTCTAGCCTCCTGCTGTACACATGAGAGTGGTGCTCACCTGCCACTGATTACCACTTGGGTACTGGGGCAAAGAGCTCCAAACTCAAACCTACAGAAGCCTGGATTATCTGAGAACAACCCCCAGATACTGCTCCAAAGACAACCAGTTTTCCCTAACTAAACTGACCAAACCACAAGGCACCCAGGTTACAGCAGCAGCTCACTAAATTTACAGCAAGAAACCCAGCAGCAGGGCAGCTGTCTCCAGAACTTCTCTGGGTGAGAGGATAGCCCCCTTTAATAACAAAGGCAACAATTACTACTCAGGTCTGTACGCCTGAGATGAGCTGTGAGAATTTCTGAAAACACCTGCCATTCAGTGACCATACCTAAAAAACGGAGAGGTCCTTTGGAAAAAATCATCTTCCTGCCAAGGGGATTAGACCCACCACAGGATTCCAGGAAGTACCAGAAACTACCACCCAACACCTAAGATATCCCAATGGGTAGAGGCCAGTGTAAAAGCTCAAACAACAAAAGACAAAGCAATATGGCATCTCCAGAACCCAGTTATTCAGGAGCAAGCAGCCCTGGATACCCCAGCATAAAGACAATTTCAGGCCAATCTCTCTTATGAGCATTGATACAAAAATACTCAACAAAAATACTTTGCAAACCCAATACAAAAACACATCAAAGATATCATCCACTACAACCAAGTAGGCTTCAGGCCAGGTATGCAGGGGTTGTTCAATATACAAAAATCCATCGTTATGATCCACCATATTAAAAAATTGAAAGAAAAATAAACACATGATAATCTCCTTAGTTGCTGAAAAATCATTTGAAAAATCCAGCATCCATTCATGTTTGAAGTATTGAGAGATCAGGGATACAGGGCACATACCTAAACATAGTAAAGGTGATATAGAGCAATCCGATAGCCAACATCAAGCTAAACAGAGAGAAACTTAAAGCAATCCCACCAAATTCAGCGACAAGGCGAGGCTGCCCCCTCTCTCCATATCTCTTCAACATAGTTCTCCAAGTCCTTGCTAGAGTAATAAGACAATTAAAGAAGATCAAGGGAATACAAATGGGAAAGGAAGAAGTTAAAGTATCACTATTTGCAGATGATATGATAGTATACCTGAGTGACCCCAAAAATTCTAACAGAGAATGCCTAAAGCTGACAAACACTTTCAGCAATGTGGCTGGATACAAAATCAACTCAAAAAATAAGTAGCCCTCCTGTATACAAAAGACAAAAGTGCTGAAAAAGAAATTAGTTAAACAACAACTTTCACAGTAGTCAAAAAGGACATAAAGTATATTGATGTGACCCTAACCAAGCAAGTCAAAGACTTATGAAAAAATTTCAAGTCTCTAAAGAAAGAAATAGAAGAAGATATCAGAAGATGGAAAGATCTCTCATGCTCATGGCTTGGCAGGATTAACATAGAAAAAATGGTCCTCCTATCAAATGCAATCTACAGATTTAATGTAGTTCCCATCAAATTACCAACACAATTCTTTACAGACCTTGAAAGAAAAATTCCCAACTTCATATGGAATAACAAGAAACCCAGAATTGCTAAAACAATCTTGCATACTAAAAGATCTTCTGGAGGTATCTCCATCCCTGATCTCAAGCTGTACTATAGAACAACAGTAATAAAAACTGCATGGTACTTGCATAGACAGCAACTAGTGGATCAACGGAATTGGATAGAAGTCCCAGAAATACACCCACACACTATGGACTCCTGATTTTTGACAAAGATGCCAAAACCATACAACGGAAAAAAAAAAAAGCATCTTCAACAAAAGGTGCTGGTCTAAATGGATGTCTACATGTAGGAAAATGCAAATAGATCCATATTTATCACTCTGCACAAAACTAAAGTTCAGTTGGATCAAAGACCTCAGTATAAAGCCAGACATACTAACCCTGTTAGAAGAAAAAGTGAGGAAGAGCCTTGAACTCATTGGAACAGGAGACAACTTCCTGAACAGAAGTTCAACAGTACAGGCTCTAAGAGCAACAATCAATAAATGGGACCTCATGAAACTGAAAAACTTCTATAAGTCAAAGGAAACTGTTATCAAAGCAAAATGACTGCCTGCAGTTTGGGAAAGGATCTTCACCAACCCTATATCTGACAGAAGGTTAATATCCAGTATTTATAAAGATTTCAAGAAGTTAAACACCAACAAATGAAGTAACCCAAATTAAAAAATGGGGTACAGAGCTAAACAGAGAATTCTCAATAGAGAAATATAGAATGGCAGAGAAACACTTAAAGAAATGTTCAACATTCTTAGTCATCAGGGAAATGCAAATCAAAACGACCCTGAGATTTCACCTTACACCCATCAAAATGACTAAGACAAATAACTCAAGTGACAACCCATGCTGGATAGGATTTGGAGAAAGGGCAATCCTCCTTCATTGCTGGTGGGAATGTAAACTTATACAACGACTTTACAAATCAACCTGGCACTTTCTCAGACAATTAGGAATAGCGCCACCTCAAGATCCAGCTATACCACTCCTTAGCACATATCCAAAAGGCGCTCAAGTATACAACAAGGACATCTGCTCAACTATGTTTGTAATAGCTTTATTTGTAATAGCCAGAAGCTGAAACAGCACAGATGCCCTCAGTTGAGGAATGGATACAGAAATTGTGGTATATCTATATGATGGAATATTACTCAGCAATGAAAAATAAGGCAAACATGAAATTTGCAGGTAAATGTTGGGAAGTGGAAAAGATCATCCTGAGTGAGGTATCCCAAAAGCAGAAAGACTCACCGGGTATATACTTACTCATAAGTGGATATAGTATATAAAATATAGGATAAAGATACTAAAATCTGTACACCTCAGGAAGTTAATCAGAAGGAGTATGCTGGCTAAGATGCTCAAACCTCATGCAGAAAGGCAAAGAGGATGGACATCAGATGAGGGAGAATACAGGGACAGGACAGGAGCCTACCACAGAGGGCCTTTGAAAGGCCCTACCCTGCAGGGTGTCAAGGCAGATGCTGAGACTCATAGCCAAACTTTGGGCAGAGTGCAGGGAATCTTATGGAAGAACTGGGAGATAGTAAACCTGGAGAGGACAGGAGCTCCACAAGGACAGTAACAGTTTCAAAAATTCTGGGCACAGGGGTATTTTTGAAACTGGTACTCCAGCCAAGGACCACTCATGGAGATGGGCTGAAACCTCTGCCCAAAAGGTAGCCTATGGAAGTTCAGTATTCATGTGGGCTTCATAGTAATGGGGACAGGGACAGACTCTGACAGGAACTCATTGGCCTGCTCTTTGACCACCTCCCATTGAGAGGGGATCAGCCTTGCCAGGCCACAGAAGAAGACAATGCAGCCACTCCTAATGAGACCTGATAGACTAGGATCAGAGTGAAGGGGAGGAGGAACTCCCTTGTCAGTGGACTGGGAAAGGGACAGGGGTGGGAAAGATGGAGGGTGGGATCAGGAGGGGAGGAAGGAGGGAGGTATAGGGGGGATACAAAGTGAATAAACTATTATTAATAAAAATTTAAAAAGAAAACAATAAAATGTTGAAAGATTTTTTAAAAACTAAGCTGTTTCACTTACTTTTAAACTTTAAAAATATTGCCTGATATTAGTTATTGCTCCTGAATAAAAATAAATAAATAAATAAATAGATAAATAAATAAATAAAAATGAGGAAGGATACTTCATACTCATCAAAGGAAAATTCCACCAAGATGGCATCTGTATTCTGAGCAACAATGCCCCAAATACAAGGACACCCACATTTGTAAAAGAAACATTAATAAAACTTAAAGAACATATCAATCACCGTACATTAATAGTGGGAGAGGTCAACATGTCACTATCATCAAGGGACAGAGCAATGGAAAAGGACTTAAACTGAGGAATAAGGACACAAATGGATGCCATGAATCAAATGAACCTAACAGATATCTAGAGAATTTTTTAACCCAAACAGAAAAGAATCTATCTTCTTTCAGCACCCCATGGACCCTTCTCCAAAACTGAACATACAGTAGGTCACAAACCAGGTCTCAACAGATACAATAAGATTGAAATAATATCTTGTATCCTATCAGACTATGATGGACTAAAGATGGACCTCAACAATAACAGAAATAACAAAATGCCTACACACACGTGGGAACTGAACAACTCCCTACTCAATGAAATCTAGGTCAGGGAAGAAATAAAGAAAGAACTTCCTACAATTCAATGAAAATTAAGGTACCTCATACCCAAACTGCAATGAAAGCAATCCTAAGAGGACTTTTAATAGCACTAAAGGCCTTCATAAGCTATTGGAGACATACCATACAAGCAACTGAATGGCACACTTGAAAGCCCTAGAAAAAAGAAGCAGACACACTCAACAGGAGTAAACTACTAGGACTGACCAAACTCAGGGCTGAAATCAATAAATTAGAAACAAAGAGAATAATTCAAAGAATCAACAAAACCAAGAGCTAGTTCTTTGAGAAAATCAAATACATAGACAAACTCTTAGTCACACTAAGTAAATGGAAGAAAGACAATCCAAATCAACAGTCTGAAAGGAAGAGAGAGAGATAACAGATACTGAGAAAATTCAAAGAACCATTAGATCTTATGTCAAAAACCTATATGACGCAAAATTTAAAAATCTAAATAAAATATACAATGGTCTTCTTAGATTCCACTTACCAAAATTGAATCAAAATCAGGTAAAGATATTAAATAGTCTTTTACTGCCTAAGGGAATAGAAGCAGCCATCTAAACATTTGCAAACAAAAAAAGCCATGAGTGAGATGATTTCAGAGCAGAATTCTACAAGACCGTCAATGAAGAGTCAATATCGATATTCTTCAAATTATTCCACAAAATAGAAATGCACGCAACATGACCAAACTTCTTTTGTAAGACCACAGTCACCTTGATAAATCCTCAAAGACCCCCAAAAAGAAAGAGAACTTCAGACCAATCTCTTTTATGAACAATGATGCAAAAATACTCAATAAAATAATCACAAACCAAATCCAAGAACATATCAAAGATATCATCCACCATTACCAAGTAGGCTTCATCCCAGGCATGCAGGGATAGTTCAATATAGGGACTCTTAACCCGTCATATAAACAAATTGAAAAAAAAAAAAAAAGGATCATTTCCTTAGATGCTGAAAAAACATTTGACAATATCCAACAGTTATTCTTGTTTAAAGTCTTGGAGAGACTGGGGACAGAGGCACAGATCTAAAAATAGTAAAGACAATATACAGCAATCCTATAGCTAACATCAAACTAAATGGAAAGAAAGTTAAATCAATTCCACTGAACTCAGGGACAAGACAAGGCCACACACTCGCTCCAAATCTCTTCAGTACAGTACTCAAAGTCCTATCTAGGGCAATAAGACAACTAAAGGAGATCAAGGGGATACAAATTGATAAGGAAGAAGTCAAAGTATTTATATTCACATATATGACAGTATATAAAAGTGACTTAAATATTCTACTGTAGGAACTCCTACAGTTTGAAAAAACTTTATCAAAGTGGTTGGATATAAAGTTAACTAAAAAAAAATCACTAGCACTCCTGTATGCAAAAGACAAATGGACTGAGAAAGAATTAGGAGAACAACACCCTTCACAATAGGCAGGAAAAAAAAACATAATGTACCTTGAGTTATCCTGAACAAGCAAGTGAAAAGCCTGCATGAAAAAAACAAACAAACAAACAAACAAACAAACAAACAACTTTAAGCCTCTGAAGAAAGAAATTGAAAAAGATACCAGGAGATAGAAATATCTCTCATGCTGATGGGTCAGAAGGATCAACATAGTAAAAATTGCTATCATACCAAAAACAATCTATAGATTAAATGATATTCCCAACAAAATATCAAAACAATTCCTTAAGGAATTTGAAAAAAAAAATTCTCAGCTTCATATGGAAAAATAAAAAAGCCAGAATAGCTAAAACAGTCCTGTACTATAGCAGATCTTCAGTAGGTATCACCATCCCTGATCTTAAGCTCTACTATAAATCAATAGTAATAAAAAACTGCACAGTACTGAAATAAAAACAGAATGGTGGATGAATGGAATTGAAGACCCATAAACAAACCCACACACCTATGGACACTTGATTTTTGACAAAGAAGCCAAAACTATGCAATGGAAAAAGGACAGCATCTTCAACAAATGGTGCTGGTCTAACTGGAAGTCTACATTTAGAAAAATGAAAATAGATCCATATTTATCACCCCACATCAAACTACTGTCCAAGTTGTTCAAAGACCTCAACATAAAACCAGATACACTAAATCTGTTAGAAGAAAAAGTGGGAAAGAGTCTTGATCTCATCGGCATAGATGATAAATTCCTCAACAGAACACCAAGAATACTGGCTCTAAGATCAACAATTAATGTATAGGATCTCAATAAACAAAAGTCTTCTATGAAGCAAAGAACTCTGTCAACAAAACAAAATGACAGCCTACAGCCTGGCAAAAGATTTTCACCAACCCTACATACAACAGAAAGAGCTAATAAACAATATATATAAAGAGCTGAAGAAATTAAACTCCAATAATCCAAATAATCCAATTTAAAACTGGGGTACAGAACTATACAGAGATTTCTCCACAGAGAAATATCAAATGGTAGACATTAAATGCTCAATATCTGTAGTAATCATGGAAATGAAAATGACATTCCATGTTAAATCCATCATGATTAAGGTCAAAACCTGAAGTGACAGCAAGCTAGTGAGAATGTGGAGAAAGAGGAACACTCCTCCATTGCTGGTGAGAGTGCAAACTTATACAACCACTATAAAAATCAATCCGATGCTTTCTCAGACAATTGGAAATAGTGTTACTTCAAGACCCAGCTCTACCATTCCTGGGCATATATCAAAAAGATGCTCCACCATTCAACAAAGATATTTGCTCAACTGTGTTCATAGCATCTCTATTCATAATACCATAACAGGGAAACAAACTACATGTCTCTCAACCAAACTATTGTTTTACAGAAATTGTGGTACATTTACACAATGGAATGCACCTCGGTATTTAAAAAATAAAGGAAACTATAAAATTTCAGGCAAGTAGATGGAACTAGAAATGATCATCCTAAGTGAGTTATTTCAAAACCAGAAAGACATGCATGGTATATACTCATTTGTAAATGGATAATGGCCATAATATTGATAAACATACTACAATCTACAGACCTAAAGGAGCTAAATAAAAAAAAGGAGGTCCCTATGAAAGATGCTCAATTCTTATAAAAAATGCAAATAGAATCAACACCAGAAGTGACTGAGGAGAGGGAAGAGGATGAGAGCCTAACATACATATCCTCCGAAAGACTCTGCCCATTAGGGTTCGAAACAGATGTTAAGATTCACAGCCAAACTTTGGGTAGAGCACAGGGAATCAAAGGAAAGAGTGGGAGGATAGAATGTAGAAAGACCCAGAGCTGGCAGGACCTCCATAAGAAGACCAACAAGGACAACAAATCTGGGCCCATGGGGACTTGCAGAGATTGATGGACCCACCAAAGATCATTCATGAAGATGAACCAGACCCCTGCTCAGATGTAGCTGATAGGCAGCTCAGTCTCCATGTTCGATCCATAGTAAGGGGAGAAGGTGCTGGCTTTGACATGGACTCTGTTGTCTGCTATTTGATCATTTCCCCTTGGTGGAGGGGGCATTGCTATGCCACAGAGGAAGAGGATGCAGGAAGTTGTAGTGAGACTTGATAGGCTGGGTTCAGATGGTAGGAGAGGAAGGTTCCTGTATCTGAGATATAGGAAATGGGATAAGGAGGAATGAGGAATGGAGGGTGAGACAAGGAAGAGTCAAGGGAGAAGATTACAATTGGGATGTTAAGTGGAGAAATTATTTTTTAATTTAATTAATTTATTTATGGCAATGTGTTCACTTTGTATCCTTGCCATAGCCCCCTCCTCATCTCCTCCCAGGCCCACAAACCTCCTTCTTCTGCCCCTATGCCCTTTCTCTAGTCTCCTATTTGGGGAGGAATTCCTTCCCTTCTAGCTTATCAGGTCTCATCAAGGATGGCTGCATCATCTTCCTCTGTGGCCTTGCAAGGCTGCACCACCCAGGAGGAGGTGATCAAAGACTCAAGTTCATGTCAGAGAATAAATAATAAAAACAAATTTAAATTAAAATAAATTGAATGTGAATAAAACAAACAAAATTTTAAAAAATACAACAGGTAAGAAGAGCGTCACATACCTACAATTCAATGACTTGAAAGCTCAGATAGTGTTAGTGTCATGAATAAATGGCATCCTCAGAAATTAAATATACTCCCTGCCAAATTTCAAATGCAAGATGTTGATGAAGATCAACACAATAACCTATGCTTACATATACAAAACAAAAGAAAATATATACCTAAAACTCTATATTCCATGCTCAGCAGCCAATGATGGTGATGTTGATGCCAGGCATGTTGGCCTAGATTTAAGCCCAACACTCGACTGGAGTTAGAGCTGTATGTTCAAAACCAGCCTGGTCTACATACAAATATTCAGGAAACATCCAGGAACTCTGGGATATTATGACAACACAACATGCTGATAATCAGATTAGAAGAAGAAGGATGAGATCAAAGGTCCAGAAGATATTTTCAACAAAATCATACAAGAAAAAATTTCTTAACCTAAAGAGGAAGATGTCTATCAAGGCACAAGAAGCATACAAAATACCAAAGACAGTGGACCAGAAAACAAAGTCCTCCTAACAGAGAATAATCAAAACTCTAA
The DNA here is from genome assembly GCA_036365155.1 of Meriones psammophilus. Taxonomy (NCBI): domain Eukaryota; kingdom Metazoa; phylum Chordata; class Mammalia; order Rodentia; family Muridae; genus Meriones; species Meriones psammophilus. The sequence continues at coordinate 58,555 of JAEOAE010001659.1, forward strand.
ATATACAGAACGAAGAAAGAATATGAAAAGCTGCAACTGAAAAACAAACAAACCAAACCAAACTAACCAATCCGACAAACCAAAACAAACAAAAACCAACCAAAAACAAAAAGGCAGATTTATTGAATTAACCCTGTATTCTGAGTAAAAAGCTAGAAGTTGAATGGCTTACACAGAGTGCTTCTAACTCTAAAAAACTGCAGAAGCCAATACAAATTACTAACTATGCCCAGAAACTTTCAATCACCAAATGGGGAAAATAAGATGTTCCATAAAAAGGTCAATTTTAAATAATATGTATCTATAAATACAGCCCCACTCAAGGTGCTAAAACCACCACCACCACAAAAATAACAATCACTGTTCAATGATATCTCTTAATACCATTGACCCAAATTCACCAATAAAAAGACACAGGCTCACAAAACAGATGATAAAACGGAATCCACCCTTATTCTAAATACATCAAACACAGCTTCACATCAAGATAGACATTATCTCAAGGTAAAGATTTGGAAAAGATATTCCAAATAAATGGACTAGAGTATCAAGCTCATATAACAATTGTAATATCTAACGAAACAGACTTCAAAAAATAATTAATCAAAAGACGGAAAAGGATTGACATATTGAAAAAAAAAACATCCAGCAATATAACATTTCAATACTTAACATTTATGCTCCAAACATAAGAGAACCAAAGTTATAAAAGAAACCCTTCTGCAGATTGTATCACATCCTGGCCCTCATAAACTGATAGGGGAAGACTTCAATATATCACTCTCACCAATGGACAGGTCCTTCTGACCAAGCTGTACAGAGAAATGGTCCAGATAACTAACATCAAAACACTACCCAAATGATGTTTACAGAACATCCACCTAAGCACAAAAGATTGTTCCCTCTTCTCAGCAACTCATATGTTATTCTCCAAAATTGATTATAAACTTGAACAGTGGAAGTCTCAAAAGATATGAGAAACTTGCAATAACCTGTATCCTATCAGACCACTAAGGTTTAAAGCAGCACATCACCAATAACAAAATCAATAGAAAGCTTACAAACTCATAAAAATTGAAAAACACTCTATTGAATAAAAAATGGATCAAACTGAAATAAAGAAAGAAATTAAAGAATTTCTAGAAGTCAATGAAATGAATACACAACATATCAAAACTCATACTACACAACGGAATTGTTGACCAGAAGACAGTTCATAGCACTAAGTACATTCAGAAAAAATAATCAGAAATATCTCTTAGTAGCAACTTAACAGCACTCCTAAATACTCTAGAACAAAAAGAAGTAAACATAACTAAAAGGAGTAGACAGTGAGAAACTACTGAACTGTGTCTTCACTGGTAAAACTGAATGTTTCCACTGGAAAAGAAAGGTGGATCCTATCAAAATTGATCATGATTAGATTTGAATAGTAGAGATCTCCTGAATAAGCAGAGATATCTGTTCATCAGACAGTGTGGTCATTCAGTCCAAACTAACTTAATAAAGACTACTGTTCATCAGACAGTGTGGTCATTCAGTCCAAACTAACTTAATAAAGACTAAAGTTTTCTTCTTAAATAAAAGAAAGATACATTTGTTGTTTCATATTAAAAACAGTTAAGAGGTTTAAAATGTTTGAAGTAAATTCAAATGTATAAACTTGTTTGAGATGGAATAACTTGGAGTGAATAAGAAATCTGAGCATCGTGGTGATAGACCATGCATTTAATCCCAGCAGAGACAAGCAGTTCTCTATTGTTTAGTTGTTTTCTAAATTCAGGAGTTACAATGACAGGGTGTTGGTGGTTCATAGCCCTAATCCCAGCATTTGGGAGCCACATGCCTTTTACATACCACCTGGGGGGCAGAGGCAGGTACATAGGATTTAGAGTGGTTTTATTTAAAAGCTGCTTGTAAAAGGCAGGCTGAAAATCAAAGCGAAAGCCCTTTATTATCTAGAAAAAATACACTTTAAGGTATATTTGTAAACTTTCAAAGATTTTTTAACTTTAATTGAAATATTATACTTTTTCTTTTTCCAAAAAACCATTTTGCCATATAAAAGATATAACATCCCTTAAAAGGCACAACCCTCACCCCAGAATTAGGGATGGGGCAGGGTTTTGATTTAACCTTTTCAGGACAATAAAATCATCCAACTAAAGAATATGGAGACCATTGGACACATGAAATTTCTGAAGAAAATGACAGATCACCAAAAGAAAATGTCAAAAGAGAAGGAGTAAACTGGCCAACTGCTATCACTCACCTTCATGTTATCTCTTCTGCCTTCTACAGACATAAGTGCAAATTGTCTTTATGTGATTGCTAAAGAACAATCCAAAATCTCTATCTCATATAAGAAAAGCCACCTGGTAAGAAACAGAGGAAAACACAAAAATACGGGATGAGTCTATTGTCATGAATTTCATTATCTTCTGGCATGATGTGATTTCTGTTCTTACCACAGACTTCAATAATCAAGAATGTGTACAGTGTTTGTGAAAGAATGAGGGGGTGGGAGAAAAAGCCAAAAACATACGCCTAAAATATAGTCAAGTTTACATGAAAAGACAAGGAAAATCTAACATGAAAAGTGTGCAGTGGACCAGAGATACCTTTGATTTTCTAATTAATACAAATTAAATAAACACATATTTCACAACTGCTATAAGCAAACACAAAGTGACACCTAAACTGTTATATTTCTGACCCTCCAGCTACTACTAACCTCCTTTCCAAAGAGCCCTTTTGCTCTGGAAGTGGAAAATGGAGGTGATCATAAAGATAAGCTATGGCTTGCAGTCCCTCATGTCCCCTTGTGGGTTCAGGCACATCCCAGCCCTTGCCAACACTCACACACAAAACCATGTTGGAGAATAATTTAATGTTTCCTGATGCATGGATTATGTCACAAGATGTGGAATCTGCCCTATCCACTTACCTAAAACCAGGCACACCTGACAAAATTCTGCATCTCAGAAATTCATTATTGTACCCTGGAATTGAATTTCTCTAAAGCATGCCATTGTGCCTGGTGGTAGACACAAAAAAAAAAAAAAAAATCAAAAGCAAATAAAGCAAATAATCAATTATTGCTGAAGGATGATCACCACCAACTCTTTTCTGCCAGTTTCAAAACTATTTGTAAAATTTGTTACAAAAAAACGTGTGTTGAACACAACATTCAACATTTCTAGAAAGGAGACCTTCAGTTTTCCAATCTGTCCACTGTAAAACTAATACCTGTGTGTGCACACTAGATAAGTGACATTATAAGCACCATGACTTTCTACTGCCCAGGATGCAAAGTCTTCACTTCTCTGGGCAATCAACTCTCAGGAAGGGTCGGAGGCCAAGGGTCTTTGCTGAGATTAACACATGGAGACTAACAGAAACACAGCCTGAACCATAGTCTGAACAACCGTCCATCTCATTCAAAGCAGATCAGGCTGTGATAGCTCAGCAGCCTGCTCTTCCAGGCCTGGGGACAATGGCCCCACACTCAGCATGGCATGGCCTCTGGTCTCACTCACAGCTCTTTAGAGCTACATCAGAAGAAAATCCCAGAACAAACCCATAAACTACTTCCCACTGTTGCTCCTGACTTCTAGGCCTGCCCAGAGTCCCTCATTAGCTTGAATAATAGAGCTGAGTCTCAGTACAGTAGTAACTCCTCTACCAGTGGATCAAAGATCAATTGATGCAGATAGCAGAGGCATTCTAGCTTTGCCCTAACCCCTATGGGCACACAGAACCCTAGTTTTGTTCTAAAAGAATGAAAATCCCAATTATTCTATTTTGAAACCTGCTAGTGCAGAGAGGCAAAGAAAGCACCCATCTGACCCTGCTACTCACCTCTACTCCAAGAGGAAAAATCCTCAAAAGCTCACCAGTTCAGATAACAGCTCAGGGGGGATAGGTCAAAGGAACCCAAGGCCAAAGCCTTCTAGCTCAAAGTTAAAAAATCCCCAAATTTACCAAGCTAAAACTCCTTCCACTTTTACACTCTGTCTTAAATACATTTCAGCTGAAACTTCCACTTACTCTTTAATCCCTGTCAGCTGGTTTCTTGCTTTGCCTCTTGACCTAGGGTTAACATTATTTCATCCTGTGCACAGAGAGCTTTTGAATTAAAGGTATGTTCCAGGGCTGACAGAATCATCCCATAATCACCTTTTTAGAATAAACAGAAAATTCTTAGAATTAAGGTTTGTGTTAGGGCCCAACCATACCAAACAAAGCACAGGTTTTTACAGTTCACAATCTAAGGGATCAACCTGGGATCAAATATCCTGCAACACCCTCATCTTGGAAATGATTTAAAATTCAATCTTCCACTCTCCCAGGACACCTGTTCATTTTCCAAGATACAGGTAATTTATGTTACACACTCAGTGTCCAGTGAATTCATCTCTACCTCATAGTTAGGAAGTCCTTCAGCCAAACTTTGGTCAAAGCCAAACAGTAACAACCATTAAAGGAACAAATGGCCATGAATTTGAAAGCAAGGAGTAGTTAAGCTCATCAAAAATGAGATATAAAACAAAAAGGATGTGGCTGTTCCTAGGTATGTTTGAGTAGAAAGTTAATTATAGATAGAAGAGAGAACATAGACACAGGGAAATGTGGGACAGTCTAGAGTTGACATGACCCTGAGCTATGTGAGAAGAGAGGACAGAGGGTAGTAGAGAGCCAGAACAAAGAGCCAGGAGGATAAATGTTAAATGAAAAATTTATCATTTTAAATTTAAATAAAAATTTAAATTTAAATATCATTTAATTTATCATTTAAGTTAAATGATAAATTTAAATGAAAAATTTATCATAAAGAAAAAATGATAAATGAAAAAGACCAGGTAACCAAAACAGTTAGAATACATAAGGAAGGATAGCTGGGAGGAGGGCAGCTCAACTCCTGGGCTAGAGAACTGTGTTTGACACCCATACCTTGTAACAGGTAAGGACTGAGGGATGCTGGGAAAACCTGACAGCCAAATCTGCTTTGATTGTTAAGTAGCCACCTTAACGATTTATCCCATCATTTGAGACATAAGAGTAGAGAGGAATGAGAAGGTTGAAACAATTTCATTATAATCTTAAAAATTATTTTTAAAAGTTGAAAATGGCTTTATGGTCCAATATTCTTCAGGGAATTCAAGTATATATTAGAGCATACAAATTATTACTCACACCTTTTCTCTCTCAGGTTGTGCATTTTCAAATGGGGGGAGGGGAAAGCATTCCTGTTAGGCACTACCACCCCACTTTGTCCAGATCTTCTGTGTGTTTGAACTATTGTAACTGTAAAAATTTGCTTTCCAGAAACAAGTTCAGAAACTAATCCATATTCTTGATTCTCTTTGTGTATAACTCCCAGCCCTAAGTATACACTTTTCACATTTACTGACCATCTAAAATTGATTACCATTATCATTGCCATCTTCCCTCTTCCCCCTCCCTTTCTGTGTTGTGACAACACCAGCTTCAAAGTAGGTCAGTGAACTCAATTCTTACACAGGTCCCTCTTTATTTGTAATCACCCACCTCCAAACAAACAAACAAACAAAACCCAGGGAGGTCAGTGGACACTCATTCGCTGATCTCTTTTACCTCACACTGACCAGTCAGGGCCCACCTGAAAAGAGTTGCAGTATTATGTTCTAGGCACTGGGCAGTAGAGGGAGCATTCAGTGTTTAAATAAAGTGTAAGCTACATAACATGATCTGCAGGAGACATTGCTTTAAACAAAAACAAAAATCAAAGCACTAGAGAAAAAGGAATGCAATTCTTAATGACTGGGGATTATCAGAGAATATTAACAAATAAGAGAGTAGAACAAAGCGACCACCTACAGATTGGGAAAGAATTTTCACCAACCCTTTATCTGACAGAGGACTCATATCCAGTATATATAAAGAACTAAAGAAGCTGAAAAGCAGCAAACCAAGTAATCCACTTAAAAAATGGGAAACAGAGCTAAACAGAGAATTCTCTGTAGAGGAATACCAAATGACAGAGAAGCACTTAAAGAAATGATCAACCTCACTAGCCATTAGGAAATGCAAATCAAAACAACCCTGAGATTTCACCTTACACCCATGAGAATGGCCAAGATCAAAAACTCAAGTGACAACACATGTTGAGAGGCAGTGGAGAAAGGGGAACCCTTCTCCACTGCTGGTGGGAATGTAAACTTGTACAACCACTCTGGAAATCAATCTGGCGCTTTCTCAGACAACTAGGAATAGGGCTTCCCCAAGATCCAGCCATACCACTACTGGGCATATATCCAAAAGAGGCTAAGTACACAAAAAGGACATTTGCTCAACCATGTTTGTAGCAGCTTTATTTGTAATAGCCAGAAGTTGAAACAACCCAGATGCCCTCAACTGAAGAATGGATGCAGAAATTGTGGTACATCTATACAATGGAGTATTACTCAGCAATGAAAATAATAAAATCATGAAATTTGCAGGTAAATGGTGGGATCTGGAAAGGATCATCCTGAGTGAGTTGTCCCAGAAGCAAAAAGACACACATGGTATATACTCACTCATATAGACATACAAGATAGGACAAACCCACTATAACCTGTGCATCTAAAGAAACTAAGCAAGAGAGAAGACCCTAACTAAAATGTCCAATCCCCATCCGGAAAGGCAAAGAGGATGGACATCAGAAGAAGAAGAAAACAGGAAACAACCTAGGAACCTACCACAGAGGGCCTCTGAAAGCCTCTGCCCTACAGACTATCAAAGCAGATACTGAGCCTGATGGAATTTTATGTAAGAACTGGGAAATAGTAAGAGCTGTAGAGGACAGGGTCTCCACAAGGAGAGCAACAGAACAAGAAAATTTGAACACAGGGAACTTCCCAGAGACTCATACTCCAACCAAGGACTATTCATAGAGATAACCCAGAACCCCTGCACAGATGTAGCCCAGGGCAGTTCAGAGTCCAATTGGGTTACATAGTAAAGTGAAGAGGGACTGCCTCTGACATAATCTGATTGGCCTGCTCTTTGATCACCTCCCCCTGGTGGGGGGGGGGCAGGAGCAGCCATACCAGGCCATAGTAGAGGACAATGCAGCCACTTTTGATGTGAACTGATGAAGTAAGATCAGAAAGGAAAGGAGAACCTCCCCTATCAGTGGACTTGGGGAGGATGGAGCCTGAGATTGGGAGGGAAGGAGGGAAGAGCTTATGGGGGGATGCAGAGTGAATAAAGTGTAATTGATGAAAAATTTAAAAAAAAGGGAAAAATAATTTAAGAACCTTAAATGACTTTCAAAAGTGGAGGAAAACATGGAGTTAGTCAATTTACATGGAGCAAATCTCGCCCCTGGGGGCAATGGTCTCCTGAACCTACTCAGACCTCAGACACCACCACTGCTAGTTCTAGAACTGATGCAGGATGTTCCAACGAGGGGGTTAAGGCTTCTCATAACATTTCCTATAAACCCACACCTGTTTGTTTATATCCCCCATTTTTATTCATTATTAGCCAAATAGAGCCAAGTAATTGTGGTAATGATACTTGATTTTTTGCCCAATGCTGGAATGCTAGTGAATTTAGGTATGCCCCGTTACTCGCATGCCTCGCTGGGTGCCTGTGCCCACTGATGCTCCTCATGCTATGACTCTCTTCAGACAGAAAAGGGATCTTGGAACTACAGCCACCATTGTTACTGCCATGTCATTGGCGGCTGTTGGAGCTACCACCGCGGCATTAGCCATGAGTCATACTGTGCAGACTGCTCAGACCCTGAATAATCTTTTAGCCAATGTAGCTCATGCCTTAGATGTACAAAAAGGAATTAATGCTCAACTAAAAGGAGGCTTGATGGTGTTCAGTTAGAGGACTGACCTCGTGCAGGAGCAAATTGATACAGTATGGCAAATCGCTCAACTTGGCTGTCAATGAAAGTATGCTGGACTTTGTGTCACTAGCATACAACATGAGAATTTTTCCTGTGCTGCAAATCTGTCTAAACAATTCTCTAGCTATATTTTAGGTAATTGGACTGGGGAATTCGATACTACGATGGAGCAGCTGAGAGTGGCCATGGTCACGGTAAATTCTACCAGAGTGGACGAAGGACTAGCCACAGGATTATCATCATGGTTTGCTGCAGCCATGAATCATCTGAAGGAATGGGCTGGCATGGGAGCATTAGCAGGCCTTCTGGTGTTGGTCTCCTTGGTTTGCCTGTGGTATATATGCAAGATTAGAGTCTCACAACAGAGTAAGGCAGCCATGACCATTCAGGCCTTTACAGCCATTGAAGCAGGACAGTCTCCCCAAGCATGGCTGGCTATCATAAAAAGCTAAAATGTTATGCTCAGGATGCGAGGCTAAGCACTGCACTCAGGGTCAGCCGCTTTCAACCCAGAGAAGAGCATGTCTGATTGCATGCGGGTTGATGCCCCAGGTCCTGCCTCTGAGAAAAAGGTTTCGGGCGGGTCTGATGCTCTTTGGGTGGATGACACTTAAATGAACATCGGTACAAAGTCCCAATTTATTTCTAATATCAGAGAGTAGAGTAGAGATCAGACCTCTACTCTTGCCTGATGAGTCTAAAACAAAAAGGGGGAACTGTAGAGAGCTGCGTAATGCCGCTCCTTAAAGATGGAGCTGGTTTCTGCCTTCCACCTTCCCAATGGTGAGTGCTCTCTGTCACGAACAACTCCACATTTGGCTAAGGCCGAGGATCTGGCTTGCTTCCATGTATGTGGACCTATCTGCATTGCCCACGTGGCACGCTGGGGTTGGCTACCCAGAGGCTATTTAAGCTGTGGGCTGGCTTTCCCCAGGGTCAGATGATTGTTCAAGGTTCCTGAATAAACTGCATTGAAAAAAAATATGTACATATTCATTAGACAGAAAATGAATCCAAACCAAGGTGGAAAAGAGGTCTAAGATCGAAATATTTCCTGTCCTACAAAATTTCTAACCTGTAAAAAAAACTAAAATTGCATTAGATTTTTATTAGTTATGTGAGTAAGAATGCAACTGGTGAAAGTCCCATTTGATGATGTCACTAACATTTGAAAAGAAAGGCATAGAACAATTCCTACCATTGGGAGTCAAGGGTAAAAGTCACAGTAACATATTACAACTCACCAATGGCCAAATCATTTTCATGAGAAAATTGAACTTCCTTTCGCAGCTGAATCAGAGTGCATGGGTGTTACTATAAGATAGGAAATATAAAGGTAGAAATAAGTGTCCTTGGCTGCAAGTATGATTGGATACTTGTCTTAAAATCCAAGTGTCCCAAAATTCATACAATAAAATGAGTTCTGAATTACTGCCTCACAGAAAAGGGTATCTTGATGTCCTACACATTTCACACAGGAGAGGCAGTAGTGAGTTGTACTTTGGTCACCATAAAGGGATGTTGAACATTTAGTATTGGAAAGTGTGGTAAGTTTAAATCTCCATTCTACATTCTCACATTAAAACCTCAGATTTCCTCATAAACAAATACAATTTCCATAGGTTAAATGAATTTATCCTAAACTATTTTAAACTGATGTTGAATATCATAACCAGTTTTTCTCTGTTGCTTTCAGATTCCTTAATCTGTATGTACACAGAGCTGTGGTCCAGGATTCTGGAAAGTTCTACAAATAGAAAGACTGGTCTGCTGTTTTTCTTGTGCATTTTGTCCAGAGCAGCACATTTCTAACCAGACAGGTAGAAAAATATACTTTTACTCAAAATGCTTGGGAATGGAGATGGGGAAAGTTAAGAAGTGACCTTGGAGTCATAATATAGTGCTGTTCCCTATGTCTCTAACACTCATCACTGAATCCATTATTAATCATTGCTGAAGCCACACAATATGTGAAGTTTAGAGTGGTAGTTCTCATGCATTGTCATATGCACCCTACTTTTATAAACCTGCCTTTGGTGCATG